>CM029360.1:21186648-21259992 GCA_017140985.1 Hormaphis cornu
TTCCGTCTTGACTTTACCCGGTAATGGAGAGAGCCGGCGATGAACTTTGAACTGTGTGGCGGGTCGTTCCGATTGGCCGGAGTGCGGTTATCAACAATAATTTTGCATTTCCTATTATAAACGACGTGTGGGTTTTTCCGGCTTGACTTTACCCGGTAATGGAGAGAGCCGGCGATGAACTTTGAACTGTGTAATGGGTCGTTCCGATTGGCTGGAGTGCGGTCGTGGACAATTATTTTGTATTTATTATAATAATGATGTGTGGGTTTTTCCACCTCGACTTCGCCGGTAATGGAGAAAGCCGGCGATGAACTTTGAACTGTGTGTCGGATCGTTTTGATTGGCCGCAGTGCAATCGTGGACAATTATTTTGCATTTCTTATTATAAACGAAGTGTGGGTTTTTCCGGCTCGACTATTCCCGGTAATGGAGAAAGCCGGCGATGAACTTTGAACTGTGTGACGAATCGTTCCGATTGGCCGGCCGCGTGCACGGGCTCGTTAGTTACACGATTTTTTTTTTTTCTATAATTCGAAATTCAAATATTTTTATTTCAATGGTAAATTTCGTTTAACACAACACATTATTTAATTTTAGTTCGTCAATCCCACAAATTTGTTATTTAACATTTTAAAATTAAATAATGTGTTGTGTTAAACGAAATTTACCATTGAAATAAAAATATTTAAATTTCGAATTATAGAAAAAAAAAAAAATCGTGTACCGAACGAGCCCGTGCACGCGGCCGGCCAATCCGAACGATCCGTTACACAGATCAAAGTTCATCGCCGGCCTTCTCCGTTACCGGGGAAAGTCGAGCCGGAAAAACCCACACATCGTTATTATAATAAATACAAAATAATTGTCCACAACCGCACTCCGGCCAATCGGAACGATGCGTCACACAGTTCAAAGTTCATCGCCGGCTTTCTCCATTACCGGGAATAGTCGAGACGGAAAAACCCACAAGTCGTTTATAATAAGAAATGCAAAATAATTGTCGACAACCGCACTCCGGCCAATCGGAACGATGAATCACACAGTTCAAAGTTCATCGCCGGCTTTCTCCATTACCGGGTAAAGTCGAGCCGGAAAAACCCACACGTTGTTTATAATAAGAAATGCAAAATAATTGTCCACAACCGCACTCCGGCCAATCGGAACGATGCGTCACACAGTTCAAAGTTCATCGCCGGCTTTCTCCATTACCGGGAATAGTCGAGACGGAAAAACCCACACGTCGTTTATAATAAGAAATGCAAAATAATTGTCGACAACCGCACTCCGGCCAATCAAAACGATCCGTCACACAGATCAAAGTTCATCGCCAGCTTTCTTGATATGCTATAATATTGTTAAAATTTAAACTCTTACATAACATCTTTTATATTTGTATAAAAACATCTAGCTGGCACTCTAGCGCTGAGTTTTTTTTTATTTTGAAACAAAAGTTTGTTAAAATTATCATCAAAATTCATTTATTTGCATGATGTTCAAACAGAAGAGTAATCGAGTTTATTAGTAAGTACTGACTAAATTGTCTTTCTAGAATAAATTATTTATTTAATAAAATGCAATCTAAAACATTTTCAAAAGTATACACATATTATGTATACATTATACGTATTAAAACACAATAATGTATTATTTCTTTTTTTAATACCTATGCATGCAGAAAAAATGTGCCTAACTATTTTGCTGACCTTTGCAGAAAAATATTACTTATTCTATTTTTGAAATATATTTTTAGTATAAATTCAATATTTGTGTTAAAGTTAAAATTTATCGAATAAGTCGAAATTACGTTTAAATTTTAAATCTTCAGAGTACAAAATAATAATTACAGAATAATTATTACTTTTATTACAAAAAAAAAACTGCTAAAAATTGTCATAAAATCCCTTAACTTGTTTATACATCAAGAGAAAATTATTTTAAACACCTCAAAAAAAAAAAAAAAAATGTGTTGTGTTTACAAATTTTTGATTAAACAAAAATGACAAAAAAATAGAAATTTTAACAAAAGTTAAATAACATATCCTCTACTTACATAAAATATGTTAAACATATTTGTTAGTTGTTTATGATGTACTTACAATATATTATCACATTATACAATTATTTTCACCTAAATTTTATTTTATTAAATGGAATAATATCGGAACAATAAATGTTGTATCGACAACTGTTTACAAATTTATAATAATATGCTTGAAAAAGAAATATTGATTTATTGGGTACTATTGTTGACATAATTATTCTATAGTTAGAAATGAAATATAATTATTTTAGTCGCATAGATGCAAAAGTTAATTATCAGATATTTGAAAATGGTAAAGATTCAAACCCACACAGATTATGTATTATGTATTATAAGGTATAATGTATGGTTTTAACGAGGTACAGTTCTCAAGGCGCCGCTTTGAACATTTAAAGTTATTTCACGAATCATTTAATCACAATCAATTATTAAGTACTTGACGTAACGTTTCTACGATAATTAGACGAAAAACAAAAAAATTACTGGTGGTTATATAGCTTAACTAAGAGTTAAGTAGTGAAATACATGTTGACGCGCCATAACACTAACAAAATCAGTAATTTTTAAAATGTTTTTCTAGCTTTTTGGTAAGTGAATTTATTGATTTTATCCTTTCAAGTTACAATGAATTAGTAAACTATAAATCTAAAGTTAATTTGCTGTTTAGAACGTAACGGACGTAACCTAATCTTCTAATTTATGGCTAACAACACACTCAAAAATAAACAAGACTTTTTTGTTTTCATTAGAAACTACTCATTTCTCAATTTCATATGGTTTGTATCTATTTTTTCTACTCAACATAAATTATCATTATTGTAATAATTAGGTCACCCATACCTAAATATTTTTTACAAACAAATTTCTTTATTGTTTATAGAAACCACTGTATTTAAGTTTCAATTTATTATTCTATAAGATAGAGATATTTTCTCTGCTTTATGTATTTAAATTTTAATAACTAAACAACGTTAGATTAATAATTATTAATCATCTATAGCAATAAAAAGGGCAATATTTAGGAAACACAATTATCGTTTCATTTTCTTAATTATAACATTGAAACTATAACATAATCATCAAGAAGACTAACAAATTTAAAGTAACCATAACTAAAAATGGTTGTACTTGTTCGTTATTGGATAGCTTAAGGCCTAGAAAATTCAAGTACAAGATTGATAGTTTAATAACACGTCCTATTTAATACGCAGAAATAATAACGACCCATAAAAATCTGTGCACTCTCTGCAAAATATGGATTCAAATCCCACACAGCACGTGGCTTTGAAGATGAACACATACAATTATACTAACTTGTTTAGTTGAATAATCAAATATATATCAAAAAATTTGTGAGTAACAATGTAAACATTATTATATCGGTTAGAGCTCTAGTTTAATTTTGCTGTCAAATTCTATGCTAGATGATCTTTGCATCAAAATTTCAAGGGGTACAAAATCATAGCATTGCTCCAGTAAAAAACTTCAGAGCACCCTTCTGCACACAAATTATTACACCGCTACAACACTTACTGGGATAGTAGAAAAGTGTAAATTATTTAACACTTAACATTCAATAGCAATCGTCATTACTTAAATGCATTGACTAGTAAACTGACAAACAGCATGCTCAGTTACCGGGTTGTACTCCCATAATAGTTCAAAATGAAAAATAAAGATACGTTGTTCAAAAATATTTTTTTTAATATTATGGTATATCATGGGTACAGCTTATTACCTCAAACAAATGTTGAGTTTTTCTGTTTAACATAAAACTATAAATTATACACACATGATTGCAATTTATAAATGGTTTATTTTCACATTTAAAATGTTTTTATTTAAAAATTGAGGATTATCGATAGATTGATTAAAAATAATAAAGTATAAATTGATAGAAGATTAACGATAATATCTATAATACAGCGACAAAGTTGCTAAGTGGCAGTATAAAGTATAAACTAATAATGTTTATTAGAATGAAAATTTGTTAAAAAAAAAAAAATGCGTAACACAGTAATCTAAAATTAATAACAAAATGCCCAATAAATAACATATAATCTCCATCGCTATGAACATTTATTTCATTGTACCAAAAAATGATATACATTACATAGTACAGATAAATACTTAGGAAAAGCAGGTAATTAATATTTTAAAGTTATAAAAAAAACAGTCATATTAGTATATTTTCTTCGCATTAAAATAATATACAATTTAACGGAAAATTTTGTTTATATTTATTTGTCTTAAGATGTTTATTATGTAGATGTGAATACAACCCTATTGGTCAAACAAAAATTTAATATCATACTCCTTGTACATAATAATAATTACCCTAGTAAAATTAATCAATCTTTAAGCGATTTTTTTTTATTTTAATTTTTTTTTTTTTTTATCAATTTCATTAACCGTACGAATTCTAATTAACCAAACACGCGTGATTTATAATAATATTATGTACATTTATACGTCATTAAAAATTGACAAGACCAATAATATATTTAATTTCTAAAAAAAAAAAAAAAAAATCTAAAAATTTTTACATTCACAATATAAATTAAGGTAATAAATCGCGAATTTGTTTTTCTTACACTATCTGATATTAAAATCCCTAGAAAAAAAAAAACTTAATTAAACTAAGCAATAATTATTATAAATATAAACATATAACTTTACAAATTTTTTACACATATATAACTGTAAGTTATGGACAATAATTGTTTTAAATTTGTGTCTGTTCATTGCGGTTATTTTAAATGTATGAATACAAACGAGAAGTAAAATTATACATAATATACATACATTTATATAGGTCACGATTTTAATCATTATAATGCATAATATATATCATATAAAATAATCAAAAGTTAGTTTTGTATCTGTATACTAGATCATTAATAATATTGCACTCTTATGTGTAACCACGGTTGTAGATGACAGGTTTAAAAGTTTCCTTAGAAAAAAACTCAGTAACTACTAGCGCTA
The DNA here is from genome assembly GCA_017140985.1 of Hormaphis cornu. NCBI lineage: Eukaryota > Metazoa > Arthropoda > Insecta > Hemiptera > Hormaphididae > Hormaphis > Hormaphis cornu. The sequence continues at coordinate 21,191,678 of CM029360.1, forward strand.
ATACATTACCGAGTATATTTTTTTACTGAACTATATTATGTTATTAGTAAGTAATTCCTATATTACCAAGTAATATGCTAGGAAACTTTTCGGGACGTCTTGTTTTGCAACCATTTATTAACCGCGAGTGACCATATTTATCGATAAATATATGAATATAAGAGTATATTGTATACATATATATATATATATATATATATATATATATATATATATATATATATATGTATAAAATCAGGGGTGGGGATTATTAATTATATCACAAATTATGTATATATCCTCAGGGTGCTGCATTTTAAACCACGACTTGTTCAGGAGGTAATGTTGGATCTGCAGGCGGGTCTTGTGGAGCAACGCTCTGTGTTTCAGACTTGGCGGACCACTGGGTTCCGGCTTTAGATTTATCGTACGGTACAGATCGACCAGCTCTGCGTCTTTCTCGCTTTTCTTCCATGATCAAACGTAACCGTTCCATTTTCCCTCGGGTGGCTGCGTTTTCTTTGGTCTCGTTCTCTGTAAAAAAAAAAAAAAAATTAAATTTTACATTAATATCAAGAGATACACAAGAAAACTCAAGATATTGAGAGTAATTTCAAATTTCTAACCAGGATTGTCAGAAGTGCCAGACGCTTGAGCGGACGCACTGTTAGTAGTGGTGAACGGAGCTGCAGTTTGAGCAGCTGAAGCTGTAGGAGGAAGTGTAGTGGCTGTGCAGACGGCCGGTGTACCCGATCTAGCAGCCGCACGGTACTGCGGTGTAGCGCACAGTAAATCATTAAGTATGTGAATAATGGTACTAATGTCACGTTTTGGTCGTCCAAAACGGTCTTGCAAAGCCGGATTTAAGGTACCTAAAATAATAACAGAGACATTACGTAAATTATTGGTCAAAACTTTAAATTTCGTACAAAAATATATTTTAAAATTTAATTTTTAATGCCAAACAGAACAAATTTTAGCGCTGCAACCTATAAAAAGTTAGTGTTAAACACACGTAGTTTTATGTTTTCAACCAAGAAGCCTTAGGCTAACTATTAGCGGTAGGAAACCATGGAAGAGATTCGTAAAGCCTTAGTAAGGACTTTAAAATGAATATAAAATTTACCAGAAAATGTTCCGGAGTAAACGCCTTTGCCGTGGTGTTGCATGCTCTCGATTATTGCACCTGGCCTTCGTTTGAATCCAATGTGCATCTAAAAAACATTGAAAACCATCAATAAGCAAAATAGTCTTTTGTAAGTATACAACTGCAGTAGTATTTTTCAACCAAAATGTATGTTTATAACAAGGTTTAAATTGAAAAAAAAATGTATATACACATAAATCAGAATACAACAAATATATTTTGCCAATAAATAACACCGCTTATTTTATTTGTTTATCAACCCAACAAACGTTATGCAACATGTTATGATGTCGAATACGGTGATATTAATTGTCAGTACTTGGAAATAACGGCGAACAACGGAAAATTCGGGTAACTGTGAGATATGATATGCGCGCTTCTATGAAAGCGCAATTTTTGAACACAAAAAAAAAAACGTTTGCGACTCGTCGGCAATAAGAAATCTAACTCTGGGAAGGACATAAAATGTGCATTAATAAAAAAAAGTAATTAACCTTGTAACATTAACTGTTTACATTTTAAACGTACAACAAACACACTTTTTTTTATCGCGATTAATTAATAATGAATAAAACAGAATCGTGTGTAACGCCGCGATCGAAAACGACTGTAGACGTTATAATCGAGGGTTCGCGTATTAAACGACGACGAGACAAATTTAATTTAGTTTTCAGTCGTAAGCATCTAGTCTCGCTTCCCGAAAAAATTGGAAAATCTCCACCTAAAAAATATACACTAATAAATATAGATTTTTTTCAGAATCAACCCCAGTCAGCATTCGACTCACGTTGCGTTTATAAGGGTCAAAAATTAGATGATTAATAAAGTACGTACACACTTTGCGTAGGATAAAACACACACGAGCGACGCGAGGTTATTAACAATTTTTTCAACACTCATAATCTCACACCACATCCTGTGTTCGTTGTGTATTACGAGTATTTCAATCAGGCGGCCCTTCTTACGAGATATTTACCACGTGAAAATTAAGCGTTAAAAAATTAAGCCTTGGGTTGGGTGGTGTTTTCGGTCGCACAATGACTTTTTTTCAAGAGGCATTATTATTTATTATGGTTACCGCCGAGCAGTCTTATTAAGTACTCGCTTATCACACACACACTCGAGAACAGAGCTAGAGGAGGAGGTTAGGTCAGATGAGAATCGAACATTTGAAATAAACCTCTCATCATATCGAACGTTTGGTAAGTAAATGTACTTCAGAATATGTGTTATAAATTTACCAAATGTTATGTCCGTACAAATTTATAGAAAACATACCACACATTCGTTTAATAATAAACAAATAAAACATAACTTGATCGTGTTCCCGGTGTAGAGAGTGCAGTAGACTCAGGAACTATACAGGTATACAATAGTGAGCAGAGAGTCACAATTCGTGTAATACGAAATGTGCACGTTGCGAAATGGAAGAGTGCAGTGTTCACCCAAAGCACCGTTTTACCCGATTTTCTCTTTGTTTTATATTAAAGATTCAAAATGCTCGTCACACCGTAATTTATTCGTTCTAATATTGCGGAAAATTAAACGGTTTACGTAAACAGATCAGCTATCGGGTGTAAACTAAAACGAACTTTTAACCATAGTATTTTTGACGGAGGGTTCATGTGAAATTTTAAGTTGATATTTTTTTATCAAACGTGGAAAGTAATAATCATCGCACGTTTATCGATCGTATAACATATGTTTTGTACGTGGGTTTAAAAAATGTGATATAGCTACTAATAATTCTCCTTAATTTAAATCGACCCGTGTTCAGACTACCGCTTTGTCTGAATGATTTTTGCTAAGTTTTGTCCATAAAATAGAAAGACAGTATAAAAACAAATAGAGTAGTATGTAATTGGTTTCTGTATGATTTTTTGAACGTTGCAGCACAACGCTACCGCAGGTGTCAGAAAAACCTGATTCCCTGACGAATGCCAAACAAATTCGTTCTTTAATATTTATAAAATCATTAACAAATCAATCACGATTTCCAAATAGTACGTACGTTTTGAACGTGTGGGAGGGAGAGCGCATTCCTCCTCGGCTTTGTGATCAAAAACGATTTTCTCGGCCCCCATTACTTGAAATTTCGTATAGAGGTTCCTAAAGCGATGTAGGGGCGGCGCACTAAGAAAGGATTTTTCAAAATTCAACCCCCAAAGGGTTCAAGCACTGATGTATCGATTAACGCACAGCCTAAACCACTGGGTCTAGAGACTTTGCACGGAGATTCCTTATACAACGAAGACGAGCACAGAGAAAGGATTTTTCAAAATTCAACCCCTAAAACTTTTTTTAAAATTCTTTCCTCAAGGTGGTGAGAAACGGGGTTTCCAAATTTGTGTGACTAGTTGTACTAATTTTTCAAATTTGGAATTAGTTTACTGAGCTTTGACAAACTTGATCCCGAGCAACGCCGGGTCGGGACAGCAAGTATTTTTATGTACTATCCACAAAATTCGTATAGCCTTGCAGAACGTTAAACAAAGTTTGGGGGACGGGGGTACCCTCCCTCAACCCTGCACGCGTCCGAGACGACCAACGCGGATAAGCGGACGGGATATAAAGCAGCATCGACGACCTGCCTCAAAATCGGCGTACTTCCATGTCGCGACACGTCGCGGTCGGACGACGCGGTGCCTGCAGGGACGCGCTGCTGCTTCGAGGAGCCTACGCGACGCGACGCGCACACTGCACACGACCACACTCGGAGAAGAGCGAGATCAATACGGCCGTGCGCGGCGGTGGTGTACCGCAGGCAGATACGTCGGTGGGCCGACCGACCGCCGCCGAATCGATTGCCCGCCGCCGCCGCAAAACCACCCTCCTCGACAACGGGTTTCCTGTCACCCGGTAAACGACGATTCGGGAACCATACATAACTGTCGGGACCCTGGGGTGCAGTGGTGGCCGACGCCACTTGCAGAAAACGTGACGTGCGTACCCCCCCGCGGGGTGGGAAAAAAACCATCGTTAGCTTCATTCGTACATACGATGTTTGCCTACATAATTAAAAAACATTTTTAATTTTACGCGATCGTTTTCCGAGACGAGTTCCGAAAAGTATCGTGAAACCGTCGCGGCCGTCGGGTTCAGCGCGAAATTTTTTTATAGAAATTCGTATAATATAAACGAGACACCGCATACGAGAAGAAATACGCCTACGAGACTCGATAATAAAACGAACGACGATGTTTGGGTATAAATTTTTTACTTCGCGACTTCAAATTATACAGTGTAGTCTCACGCAGAAATCCACCCGTACGAATTGTTTCCGACGACGGTTCGTGTACGAGACTTTTTACACGAAATTCATCAGATTTTTTTATAAACGTGCACCACACACTTTTCCCCCCACCAATATACGTTGGATCTAAAGACGAAAATTGTCGTCGTTTTTTCGAATCTTTTGGAAAACTGCGGCGGAGAGACCGGATCGATTTTCAAAAAGCGCCGCAAGCATATTATTATTACGAAAACAAATAGTAGATGGCCCCCACGCTCTTGCCACGATTGCAGTCTGTTTACAACTTGACGTACGCGGTTGTGGGTGGGTGTCTGCCACCCTATTCCCGATCCACCACCACCGTCACCCACCCACCCCATATATCGAATCGCTCGACCGGCCGCCGCTCGCTCCCACGTTTCGTCGCGAAGGGACGACGCGCGCGGGCGAGGCGCGCAATGACGGCGGCGATACCGTGGTATACATACATACGCGGGGGCCGCCCCCGGTGCAGCACCGCCACCGACCGACCGACCGTTCGTCAGCGGCGTGCACTACGACGCGCTTAAGTTATTTCTGAAAGGAAAAAAAAAAAATAGAGTTCGTTTTTATCGCGCCGCCGACCAACGAGAGATGAGGCGAGCGAGCGCACAAATATAAACCAGCGGTGTTCCTCCGCCCGGGGGACGACGGGACCCACACACTCGCGTTTCAACCATATTTTGTCCGTATTATATTAATGTTGCACACACGACGTTCAAACATAGCGTATATTGTTATCAAACCGTATCTGTGACAATAATGAACGGAAAAATAAAATATATATCATACAAGTGTATCCCGGGGACCGACAGACGTGTTCGCCTACTGACGATTTTTAAACGTATAGAGAGAGAGAGAGGCAAAAAGAATTATACTATTTTGTCGTGTGCGTGTGTGTGTTGTTGTTATTATCGTCGTCGTCGTTACGCGATAAATTTGGTTGATTTCACTCGGATAAGTCTGGCAAAAAAAAATTTAAAAACTAACGAAAAATCCAGCGCGCCGCGAAGATATGACTGTTAACGAAAAAATAAATACTGCACTGCAGTGCACGCACGTTCGACAAGAGTTGTGAGACCGGATGATTTTTCCGAGACACTTTAAGAACCTACAATTTAACTACACGTTTATTTTTTTGCTCGTTTTTACCGGGTACGCCGCCGCTGGTGATAGATATATTGTAGAAGTTTAATGGAATTTTCCAAAATGCGTTGACCTAAAAATGTAAAATAATAAAAAAATTGGTTAAAAATCTATTGTAGCGATGTAACGATTACGAGACGCGCGCACAGTAGGTAACCGCCAAAGTGAAAGTGATATACTGTGAACACACAGCAGAATGTTGCTTCTTATATATACGAACACATATATATATAATAATACGACACCGCAAATTTAACAATGGAAACCGTGTACGCGTGTACATTTTAATGAAATTATTATAATTTTTCGTTTGTCCCCCCGTAACGCGTTGACATCGACATTTTTTTTTTTTAACATTAAGAAAAAACTGAAACACTTTTTTAGATTTTTAATCGCATTCAACCATATTAGAAATCGAATAACTGACACAGTTGTATTCGCGTGCCTCGAGTATACACTCGTATGTAGAAAAGATAATTATTTTGCTCATTATTCTACACCGTGTTATTTATATTGTTTGCAATAAAACGAAAAACAAAAATTATCAGAGTTCAATAAATTACTACTACTCTACGAAAATTACATACTACTTAATTATAATATAATCTGCGACATCATATTATTCCGCAAAAGTGTTAATATGAATAATAGATTGAATCCTATAGGTATTGTTATAGAGAAAAACAGATTTTGTTTGGAAGAAATTGGGTCACCTAAAAACTTTAAAAAATACCTGTACGGTAAACAATTTGAACATGTAATGATATTGTGGAATCACTGAAACGTTGTAAATTACTATCAAAAGCAATATAATACCATTGATAAATACAATAAAAAACTACGCGTAATCAATACGATCATCACACGTCATGATATTCTTAAAATGAATGAATATAGCTGTCGTAAAAACGACACATTTTTGCAAATTCAAAATGCCAAACGTAACAGAAAAAATTTCCGTATTTTTTTTTTATTTATTTTTTTTAATTTGATGAATCTGATATAATCTGATATATATTTAATTTTCATCGACGTGTACACCGAGTTGAAACTTAGGAAAAATAAAAACATTATACAAGTAATATTCACCTACATTACTTTAAACATGTATATGTGTTACACTTTGCGCTTGTTAGAACATGGTAACCGTATAGTAGTAGTATGTACGTGTGAAAAATAAAACACAACATGTAAAACAACAGAGCACAAAACATCTGCAAACTAATTGTTACACAAAAATTGGCCAACCGTAACATCGAGGCCCGAAGGATATATCTGCAGCAGTACAATATTATTTAAACAGATTAAATTCAATTCCAAGCGCAAGAAAAGTAAGTTAAGTTACAAAAAAATACATTTAAAATCATCGCGTGGTCGCAGATGCAGATAACCGCTGCAATTAATATTTAGTTAACAAAAATACCAACACATTACCAATATTCTACGTATGAGGTTCAATCTTATAACAAAACTTAAATTAATTATATAAAAAAAAAAAAAAAAACACACTATACGGGGAATGTTCGATTAATAAAACTGTGTAGGATAAAATTTAATAATTAATAATTATTGCAGCTTATAATGGTATAACAGTGCCGCACATAAACGTATTACAAAATCAGCTAAGTAACAGTATATTGTTTTGTAATTATTCATGTATATTGTATATTATAATAACAGTATTTGATACTTGAGTCATAAATAATAACTAATAATTAATAATTAATTGTTATTAAGTACAAATTCCAACTATTTTTATTGTAAATAAATAGTAACATACTTAGTGGCGTAGCTAAGATTTTAGAGTAGAATAGTAATAATAAGTAATATTAATAACTCGTCAAAACGATTAATTTATTAATAATTCAAAATCGCAAGTCAAATAATTACAAACAAAATAGGGTCACAGCTTAGGCTGAGTCACCATTTTTATCGATCATTTGAAAACAACGATTTGGATTTAAAAAGCTGTTTATTTAAAAATTCAATATTATAAAAAACAGTCTATTAATTGTTTGAAAAATTTAAAGTTCTATTTCTTGTTTCATAAAGTTAAAAAAATGGTAAAAATCATAAGGTTTTTATACTCTGAACGCAACTATTTGTCACTTTAATACACAAAAAACTAACTAAAAAAATTAAGACACTTCTACATGAATAATGGTATAATAATACTCTATTTTAGGACTTGTTAATAAACAATTGATAAATATGAACTTTTTCCCGCAGCTAAAATTTATAAACAAACAAAACCTGTAAAAGTTTCAAACCATTTTAACAATAATTTCAGAAGTTACGGTCGTTTAAGTTTCAAATGCGTAATGATTACAAAATTTCATCCAAGGTGTCTACGGTGTCGTTACGTCGGCACCTATTCATATATGACCTATATCACACGTACATACATACTATGTATACACTTGAAGAATTTAAGTAATAAACATGTTGAATTTTTAAATTTTAAAAACAAAATTATTAGGTACTTCAATTACATTTTTCCTAAACGTTCAACACTACAGAACGTTTACTTGTGTCAAAGTTTTAATTCTTAAAAAAAAAAAACAAAATTAATCACTTGACTTTTGATGAATCTAAAACTGTCATATACGTACTACAGAGTTTTCAAAAATGTCTTCTACATATTTAGGCATAAAAATGGCCGAATCCTTAAAAAATTTAATCTTGTCGCTCGAATTACACTGCAGGTTAAAAATAAACGTTTCTGAAACTTAATTAATTAATTCTCTTAACTAATTTTTTATGCACAGTTTTTTTAAACTGTCTTTATTTAAGGAGTTATAAAACGATGTTACGGTAATTGGCATTTTTTTTTTTTTTTGAGTTCATATCATATTTGTATTACTTTTATGAAAGTACCTATAACAGTTTTTTCAACAGCGTTAGGTAATTTAAAAATTGTTAACAAAATAATCTTAATTTTAATGTAAAACGCATCCGTCGTAAACACGCCTATATATTCCAAAGACTTTTGACTTTTGCAGTTACCATACGATTCAAACAACACATTGAAAATTCTTAAATAATTCACTAAAGGTAGGAAGTATCGTAACAAACATCGTGTACTTAAGAAAAATTCAAGGCTATACTGAATAATTCAATCTGAATATCATTACCGCGTTTTTAACTATATACATGTACAACAATATTATTATTTATTTAAACAACATCACTCATTTAATATTGTTAGCGCATAACTATTTATAATCACGCTATACCAAGGTCTTATAAATGCATTAATTATAGTAATAAAGTAGTTCGAAAATTCTACACTTTATAATCACAGAAAATCATATTTTCAAACAACTGAACACAATTTACAATATGTGCGACAGCTGTTACTTTTCGTGCAATACTCTATAATAATGGTTAAATTCGTAGACATATAAACCGCCGATGAACTGCGCGCGTACTGTACTTGTCGCCAATATAATGTGTAAGGGCGATCACGGATGAAATAACTTTTATACTTTTTTTCATGAAAAACAATGATTTTAACAAGCATTATAGCACTTTACGGCCTGCAGACAAGTCGGAAACGCAAGACACACAAAGTTTACACGTCACGTTTTTCATTTAAAGATACTAGATTCCATTATCTATTCTAGTTTATAACGTGAATTAAAATTCGATTTTAAGTTTATTCATACACGTGTCTTTAAAATGAAATCGTCAGTATATGCATTTTTTTCTTTTTATACATATAAATGCTGTACGTATGCGGATGCCAAAGTGCAGATCTGATGATTGAGTCGGTGTACACTACAAACGATTAACTGCAAGAGATGCGATTTCGAAAGATCTATCACCAGATACCGGCCATTTATATGATACGCCATTGGCATTCACGAAGAAATTTTAAGTATATTATTTCGGCGGGATACAGTTTAAACCGAACAGACGGAATTATTCACGACGATGACGACGACGACGACGACGATTCGTTTGGATTATTATAATATTACAACAATAATAATATTCTTGTTTTGTGCATACGGTTTGTACACGGGAAGATACGCGTGGCGTATGTGCGTAGGAGTGGGCGGTGGCGCGCGGGGGATGACAAAAAGCGACTACACACATCGGGTGGGCGACGCCCACCGGACCATTGTCCATTTAACAACCCCATCACACACACACACAACGCGCAATCGAATGCGATGATGAATAAAACATATTTATATAAGCTGCCGCAGATACGGACGTTCAGGTTTCACGAAATATTTGTTTTCGGTCATTTTACGCTCAACGACGCGGCGACAAAATCAGTTTGTGAAGATTTTTTTCCCCCTACGAAATACTACTACTCGATTATTCCGCGAACGTTCAAAAAATGTCGCCAAAGTAAATTTTCAAGCCAAGGTCAAAAAATTAAGGCAGACACACGCCTCTCGTGCACAATAATATATCGGTTTTTTTGTCCTTATTTTACTCATTATTGCATTATTTATAATATATAATATAGTCGACATTTAATTCTATATATGCCCACCCACGGGTATAAGGAGGATTGGCGCCGCCGAGTCAAATGTTATTTAATACAAGTATAGTTTGTTCCGACGTCTATAGTAGTAGAACGAAAAAAACGTCGATCAAATTTTAACGACATCATCAAACGAGTTTATTCTATAATATAGTTTGTACATAGGTGTAATGTCGTAGTAGTTACACCGTATTTTATTTACTATCGTATGATCATCTTTCGTGTGTAATGCGAATACCGCTAGTTATTTGAAACAATCTTTACTCGGACGCGAGTTCTTTTCGTTTATAACTCAAAATTATTTCAGTTTGCATCTCGGCCGACGGTAACGCGCGCGCGTTCCCATTTTCGCATCCGCGGACCGTACGAGAATTTTTCAACCGTCACAAAAAACAAATTTAAAATAACCGCAGTACGCGTTCGGTGTACCAAAATTTTTATTGAACTCTATTATGTTACACAGTTATAAGAGCAGTGAAAAACTTTTTCTACCGATTTCATTGTATACCTGCGCGCGTTCTATTTTTCTTTTTTTAGGCGTTACACAAAATCCGTTCCGATTCAGACAAAAAACGAATCGAATGAAAATATAATAATACCTAAAAAAAAACTGCAGAACGTTGTTTTCGCAACACGTACACGCGAAAATACAGCAGACGCATTATAGTAACATTACAGTGGAGGGGTGAGGCGAAAGTAGTATAAGTGTACTCTCGGTTTGGTGTACACACACCTATTGATTGCCGGTTCGGTCCGCTCTATTTGCCGCGCGGAGTTTTTTTTTTTTACGCGTCTTCGCGAGCCGGCCCCCGACGGACGGGGAATCGGCACAGTTACCAGAGACACCGTTGTCCGACGAACTGGAACACACCGCCGAGTACCGTAAAACACGGATGTCGTTTACGGTTACACGTTTCACGAACCGTCCGCTGGAGGCACACGGCGTTTTAAAAAAAAAAAACGCACTCTCGAGTGGCGGGGCGCGAAAGCCGCGCGCGTGTATATACACATCGTCCTGCACGTTTTCGGAGTTTATTCGGCGTTTTTCGAACGAAATTCGTTTGCGGGGTCGAACAAAAAGAAAAAAAGCTGCGGGGATCATGCTTTACAGGTAGTAGTTTGACGAAGTTCAAACGTATTATTATTTAAAAATAACTGAAAGCAACCTTTAAAAAAAACGATTCCGAGGCGAGCTCTGCAGTCCAGTATACACGTCCTGGTTAAGTTAGTTTCAAAGTCCTATAGCACTCAGCGCAAACATTTTCGAAATCACTTGATGAAACTTTTATCAAAACGTAGTTCCGAACGTTATTTCCAAAAAAAAAACCTAAATCGATAATAAAAAAAACGCGTATGCCGTTGGCAATTATGTTTTTCCTTAGTTTAGCGACTGTAATTTTTTTAAATTTTCAGACCTCTCAAAGTACATACAGACCTCGGAAATTGGAGCGTTTTTTTACTACCTACCCTTGTTCACAGAAAAACGATACATCTTTCGCTGCGCTCAGAAAGCGAATCGCCACAACGGAAATCCAAGCGTACATCGGCGGCAATGGTTTTTTTTATCCTGCAGCAGACCGTTCGGTTTTCGAAAACACAAAAACAAACTGGTTAGAACAAAAAACCATTTTTGCATTTCCGTCGAAGTACGTGTTAGAATAGTACGCGCGTTGCACAAGTCTACTACTGTGTATTCGTGTCTTGATACTCTGTATCCATCACGGTGCAGCAGCACACGCAGAGAAAGATTATGAAAAGGGAAAAAAATCGAGAAAGACCTGGGCCGATCAATGGGAAACAAAAGGCGTTCGCGTGTGTGTGTATAGCAACGAGAGTGTGTACGTACACACAACACAAAAGGTCGCACGCCGGCCGCCTTTGTGATAAGCGACCTCTCGCGTGATCAATATGACGTCGATTTCGCGCCGTGGCGGCCCAACCACGCCCCGCTGCAGGGAATACCCGGATTCTGTCGGAATCGCCGCCGCCGCCGCCGCCGCAGCGAAGCGCCGTCACTGCAGGCGCAACCGAGGAGAGAGCGAGCGAATTTCTGGTTCGGATAGTATTATTGTGCGACAGTTTTCCAAAAACAAACGTTCGCCGACGAAATACACCTATTTTCCACAGAAATAAAAAAAAAAATATTTCCCCCATCAATTAATAATTATATTTGTACATCCTGCACCAAAAGTGCAATTTAATTTTCGACGATAGTTTGTATCGCGCCACATAACATATATTGGAACAACAAAAATGTTTGCCGACTACCTCGTTTTTTTGACCCCCGTTGCTTTTTAATAGAGAAAAAAAAAGTTCTACGTACAATTTTGTCGCGTCAACAGGAGATAACAACACATAGCGACGACTAGTTTATTCTAACAGCTACATAAAACGAAAAATTTGTACAAGATTTTCTATCTGGTGTATGCAGCAATCGTCTTTCGGGGCAGGAAAAGTGTTCGATCCTAGTACCGATTTTTGAAACAAATCGAAAATGGATACGTTACAGATACGTTACAGATATCAACGGATACGCTTTTTTTTCTTTTTTTAGTTACATCACTCTCTCTCTCTCTCTCGCTGGATCTCCGGTCGCGCCGTATATAGCACACTTTTTGGCACGTATATAACTCGCGCGCGCGTTTATCAATAATAATATAGTTTGTACGCCAATTCGCATTTATACGATATGCGGCGACAGCCGAAAAACGTGACGAGCACAGAAAACACAATTATTATAAACACGATAAATATACAACAACAAAAAAGTAAGTTACACGCGTACAATTATTTCGCGTTACACCTACCAGCACTACTGTGGCTGCAGCAGTAAGTACACTCTTTGTACACACGCAGTTTTTTCGTCGAGTTAGGTTTATAATGTTTATTAATTCGGTCGTGCCGCAATAAGAGAAGAAACTCGGCCGTATTTCACCTGGAATTGAGGTCATCGGACCGCGTCAGGTATACAAAAAATATCGTACCTACCACTACTGAACACACACACATAGTATAATGTTATAAACGCCGTTCACAAAACACGGTGTGGGTTAGTATAAAATATTATTATTATAATACGGCGGCGGCGGCGGCGGCGACGGAGTGAAATGCGGCAACGTCGCGCCGGCGACACGAAACTTTTTCCCTCTGCGGCGGCAACCAATGTGTGTATGTGTGTGTGGATGCTGCGGCCGTCGTATATATATATACGTGTTACGATCATAATAATAATACCCACGGGACGCGCGAGAGACGGAATTAGTGTACCCCGGGCCGGATCGCGACGTTGCCGCCCACGCGACAATCGATAATATATAACATACACATGTATCGATATAATATATGTATTATGATATTATATATGTATTATGATATTATATATGTATTATATTATAATACAAGACGTATTCGCACGAAAATATAATGTTTTAAATCAATCACCCGAATGTATTATCGACACGGATTAAAATTATCGACACGGATTTGACGACGGGTTTTCTGCTAAACGTCGCGCAACGCGCGTTACTCCCCCGTTCGAACGTTTTTTCTACGTCTCGATCATCGCTCGGAGAAGGGGGACGTCCCCCCTCCAACGATAATTCGTATACCCGCGTATATTTATAATATATATTTTATACATGTTCAGGGTGACCACGAGGAGTATAATAATACACGTTTTGAACGGGACGTCGAGCGGGTTCGGTGTTGGATAACAAAAAAAAATTAAACTGAAATTTATTTTTATCCAGACGCAAAATTCAACGAAAATATTAAAATACTTACTAATACGATATAAATAATTTAGTACGGACTAAAATCTGACACAGAAATTTATCTTGAATCTTCAACTAGACACGGGCGTTTTTTTTTTTACCTCAGATCTTTATATCGACTGTGTTAATACGCTACGATAACTCACCTCTTTGGAACCGCTTTTCGTGGTGAGCACTTCCGACGACAGCTGTTTCAGCGTCTGCGTGAGGTTCCGGGAAGCCTCGGCCAGCGCCCGGGTGTCCAACTGCGGTTTGTCACCTGCGGCGGCCGAGGCCGCGGCGGCGGTGGTCGCGGTGCTTGACGCGGTCGATGCGCTCGCCTCGCACGAACAGGGCGCGGGGACCGCCGTTAACGGTGCGGCCGGCTCGACGGGCGCGGGGGCGGCCACCGGCGTCGGCGTAGCCGGGGACGCGTCTTCGGTGGTGTCCATAGAGTTGTCGTCGCTGTCGTCGGACACGTTGCGGACGCGAGTGATCGGGTACGCGTCCACGCCCGGTATCAGTCTGGGGGTGCCGATGATGTTGCCGGCCGAGCACGCGGTGGCCGCCGAGGCGGTGGCCTGCGGCGGCGGCGGTTCGGGAGCCACGGTGGACGCGTTCAGGGCGGCCGTCGCGCCGGTGCTGGCCACGGTCGACGCGGCCGTCTGCAGCCTTTTCGACGAGCCGGACGACGATACGGTGGACAGCTGCAGCTGGATCAACATCATGTGGTCGCCCAGTCTCATCGTGAGGTTCAATGGCGCTTTGCCCGACAGAAAGTCGTTGACCTGCGAACCAATTTGTGTTTCAACGATAACAATCGAGACCGATAGTCAGTTAACTCATGCATAAGTTCATATTATTCAAAATGGTCGCTACATCTTAGCATTTTAGTATTTTCCTAACAGCTGTAGTACTTAGGAATTTTATTCGTGATCTTTAGAGAACGTAGCTTTTAAAGTAAATTTGGGTCAAACAGGCGTCAAACCAGGTTCGAAATTGCTGTTGTAATTATTTGCGTCATTTCTTCGAGGTTAATAAGTTAGATTTTCGCGCATTTTTAGGTATAATTTTGTGGACAACTTCTCGCTACAATAATTGAATTTGATATACCTAATTTCACATTTGCCTATACATAAATTATTTCATAACTTACACTTGATCATTAATTTAAGTTTGTAAACATTTTTCTTGTACATATAATAACCTATCCTATTTGATTGTACTAATTTTAGGCTCTAATTGAAACAGTGACTTATTACTTGCAATAAATACAACATTCTTACCAAATAGTTTTGAACCTAAATCGTTAATTTTATACATGTTTTGGTTTATAAATCATTTTTAATATTTCCTAAGATAGTGCAGATTTTTAAAGTTTTCTTTTGCTTTAAAACCCAAATTAATGGCATTCGATAATTCTAGACATCGTGCAGGCAATCATGTCACAGTAATATTGTAATTAAATATAGCAACCGGGAGTTTTTTTTTTTCCAGGGAATGGGGTGGGTTACAATATGGAAGTCCGCAAGAGAGAGAGAGAGAGAGCAGTTTGAGGCAAATATTGTGAAATAACGCGGAAGTACGCATATATAATTCACCTATGCGAATTTCCGGGGGAGGCAATAACAACACCCAAACCACCAATGGTTGCGCCACAGATGTAACACATATTTAAAAATTTTAATCAAATATTAACATGAAAATTTGAAAAAAAAAATTCAAAAAAACATTTAACATGACATGTATACATTGTATCAAATTAAATGGTTTATTGTATGTTACGTGTATAATAATACAGCATACATCTAATATATCAGATACTATGCAATGACTTAATTTTAAAAAATAAAATGAAAACCTTAAAAGGTCCAAAAGACTGTAGTCTAAAAACTGCCCCCAATATAAAATACAAATAAGAAAACTATCAATGTTTTACTTTTATTTATTAACTGCAGTAATAACTATAGTATTGTTTACTGTGTAATAAACGTAGGTACAATAGCTGGTAGTGATGTAATCATGTACTAAATAAGAAATTAACATTTTTAAGCGATAACATCGGTTACGCACCATTTTAGATAGAATACTGTAATAATATTGACAAACAAATTAGCATAGAAATAAAAAAAAACCAGACCATGAAACAAATAATTTTTTTAACCGAGAAGTTTATACTATAATCATATGTTATCTAGACAAAATTGTAATCTCCTCAATAGTCAAGTATAGTAATTTCTATTGCCAATTACAAATAAAATGATTAAACACTTAAATGTGAAATAAAATAATACGACAATTTTTATGACTTCATGCGGTACGTACGTAAATCGATGAGTTAGAGGAGATAATGTACAACAGACTGAATGAAATAATGAAATTAGAATTATTACAATATCAAGGGAACTCTCATAAGGGACACCCTACTCTGTCCCTACGAAATCAATAATGACAATATTAAATTTGCCGGTTATAAAAAATGAAAAACGTGAATGATATAAATACATACGGTCATAAGTAAAAAAGTTAAAATCAGAAACTGTACATCTAAATTTAATTTGTTTAGTTATCACCAGACCGAAATTGCTAACGTACACAGTAACGTGTCTTTGAGAATTAAGTATAAACAGTCAGCCGGAAAAAAAATAAATAAATACCGAGCACTCAACAATAATATTGTGTAGATCGTCACGTGCTGCACGAAAAAATATTACGAATTTTTTATATCTGTCTGTAAAAAAAAAATATTGAGTATAAGTAATAAACGGTGAAATTACCTGAGAGTCGTTCAAACTTTCCAACGCCTGCATCACGCTTTGTTCTGGTCTCTGAACCTAAAAATAAAAATTATACCATTATCATCACAATATTATAGGTATTATACATACGTACAAGACTATGGACACGTATTAAGTAGACACTGACGTTTCACACAATCGAGAGAGTGCGTATGAATGATTATTACGTACACGCGGCAGAAATAGTCGGCAATAATAAAGCTCGCACGAAAAGCGGAGGATATTAATAAAAATATTATCGACAGGGTGTGGTCCTGGATATTAACAAGGTCCCTTTGATTAGGTCGACGCCCGGTTTAAAAGGCGGCCCGCCCAATTTTGTAAACATACATACCTGCATATAAGTATATTCTCCTATTTATTATAATGCGTAACATATTTTTATGTTTCGAGTAAATTAGAGATGGTACGTTAAAAAAGCCGGAATTGGTAAAGGTCGCGCGGGTAGTTTGACGAAGTAGCGACTACACCACGCTTTGAGTGGTTCACTGTTTTGGATGCTGTGGTTTGAACGTATTGTTTAATATCTGAAAGCAATGATAAATCCGAGGATAAATCATTGCCTTGAAAAAAAAAAGCGATTTTAAGCAAGCTCGATTGTCTAGTTTGCGTCCTGGTAAAAACAAATTTAACAATGAAAATCTGTGCTATAAAATTTTATACGTCCAAGGAAATGTAAGCTGCAGTATAAAGTGGTATAACTTTAGCATTACAATACGTATGATACAAGTATACCTACGCAAATTGTCTCTACCTATATCCGCCGTCATAGGCTTTGAAACCATCCAACCGATTTTGAAAATTCTTTCATCAATAGAAAGCTACATAATTCCCGAGTGACACTGACTACTTTTTATTCGAAAACTCTATTTTTTTTCTTAATTATGGTAGCTATGTGTCAAATTATGTTGTTTATTTTACCGTTTTTCTTTTTTACTTTTTTGGATATAACCTTTTTAGAGTTTGGCAAGACGTTGAGTACAATGCACCAAGGATATATAAGTTGGGCTTTCAGAAAACGTTTCAACCATCAAGATCGGAGCAATATCCTAAGCTCTATACTTGTCACAGACACAAAACAAAAACACACATCTTTATAAAATCAATCGCTATCGCTCAGAATCTTTAGAAACAAAAACGGTCTACGGAAAGAGAGAAGTACGTGAGAGTACACGATAAAACATAATATTATCTGGGACACTCTCCGTATTTGTTGGAATGAATAAAAATAAATTTAAAAAAATCCAGCGGTTTTTTTTTCCCGTGCGCGAAAACCACGCGATTCACTTTGACGACCGTGCACGGTATAGTATATAGAACGGAATAATGCGACAACAAACAGCGATCCACTTTTACGCGAAACCTATACAACAAGTTTAAGCAGTGACATTTAGTTTTTTCATAATATACACAGCTTCTGTAAAAAACAAAAAATTTAAAAATATAATTACACTCGTGTGTAATTTTTTTGTGGTACAACAAAGTTGTGGTTCGATATTAGGTATGTTATATGTCAATATAATATGAAAATAAGAACGTTTTAAATAATATATTAAGCATTTGATTCACCGTCGCTGCGTTGACATTGTGTGTGTTCACGCCACAAGGTGGAAAAAACTATATGTATAAACGTTTTATGTATAAACAACACTAAGAGAGAAATTTACAATGATATGCTTTTACACACGCCTAACTTTATTACATAACTGAGCTATAGTATATAGTTACGTATTCATTTAATTTGGAAAAAGAAGCCTTAATTGGGTATAGATCACAAATTTGGAAGGTGTAGTTTGATGTTTGAATTAAATTTTAAGCAATTGCTCACAAAAAATACGATTTTGAGGCAAGCTCAGTGAGTCAAACACACTGTAGGAAAAGTTGTACATTTTTTTCTAGTTCATATTATATAATATAATATACGGTTCAACAAAATATGGTGGATATTTTTTGAAACTTTTTATGACGTTTTAATTTTATCCATTACGTGCATATTTCAATTTTGAATATAAAAAAAAAAAGTTTGAATAACTTTTGCAGTGATTGCCGAAAAAAGATCGAAAAAAAATAATTAGCTTCGGTATGAATAAGACGTTAAAACTTAACTAACCGTTTATCGCTATATTGTTGAACAGCAGATAGAAAAATAAGTTTTGTTTTTAAGTATATGAAAACTTAGAGTTTTAATTACTAAATTATAAAAACATCAAAATTCTGTAACTAAAAAAAAATTATTGAAACTGACTGAAACTTTTATGACGATTGAACTTTATATATAAATGTGTGAAAATTTCGATATACTTAAACAATGGGCTTACACGTAAAAATCGATGCACCCGACAGAAAAACAAGGAAAAACCTTAGCTTCTTCGCTCCGTTCAAAATATAATAACTATATTCTGTGTGAAAATAAATTGATAGGTACACCTACAGGTCAAGCTATACGTCTATCCCAACTCAACTACTACCTTTGGTACTCTATTAAATACTAGTATTTTAAATATAGTTAATTTTACTCAAGTTTACTTATTCAAATTTAAATTAAATTTACAAAATATTATTTAAATCAAGAAAATTATCAACTATCGAATTTAAAATTATTCATTGAATTAAGGTATATTGTTCAAGATATTTTTAATTATTTTGTGTTACTGAAAAACTACAATTATTATACTCGTACTTAATTTAGTATTCAACCGAAGGGGTAAACCAATTTGAAAGTCATGATACGATAATCTGGATAATCATATTAAGATAGTCAGCAATCTATTTGTATAAAATTTTTAACAGTGGTTAAACAATAATATGTGTACTCGCGCATTTAACAAACCATTATGTCATTCTTTTGGACAAAAATCCTTAAGATTGAAAAAACTTTTTAATAATGGAGTTCATTAATAGTCATTATAAGCTTAATCAATTACGTTTAAGATGGTCAACAAAAAAAAAAACAAATTTGCTACAAAAACAAATTTAAACTACGCAAAGGTACCTTTGTGTATACCTTTGAGTAAACTCAATAACTTTGAGAGTAAGACAATAAATAACGTATCCTGTCGGTGTAATTAAGTGTACTTAATATAGAGGTACCTAATAATACCAATCATACCACAACAACAAAGTGTACAAAACTACACGTCGTATATTAATTAATTAGTAATTAATACTCAAGTATTAACGCGTGTAGTGTACATAACTCTATAATATGTTTAGTGTTTATGTTGTGGTGTGCGTATTATGTTATGTTTTGTGTAGATAAAAGCTTTCAGAAAAAGTCTACAATATACATTTTATTACAATCTAAACATGTAAAATATTATAGTATGTACGTTCAAGGTAAATATTTGTTTAACTCGTCAACGAACAAAATGACAGATTTGAAATCATAAGACAACAGAGTATAAGGCGTGCACATATAGACTGTTTTATTGACAATGGTATAACATCATGTTGTCAGCT
The DNA here is from genome assembly GCA_017140985.1 of Hormaphis cornu. Classification (NCBI taxonomy): domain Eukaryota; kingdom Metazoa; phylum Arthropoda; class Insecta; order Hemiptera; family Hormaphididae; genus Hormaphis; species Hormaphis cornu. The sequence goes on from CM029360.1 coordinate 21,211,731, forward strand.
GGTATAATGCAACTTGGTATAATTTTTAACAAAGAGTTTAATCGTAATTCACTCAATTTTTTTTTGTCGGCAGTGTTCGGTATATGTTGCAGCGGACAGCAACCGCGTATCTGAGATGAGAAGTGCGAAAAAAATCCCGTCGGCAGGGCTTACAAGTGAAAGTTCTTGCCACACAACACGAAAATGTTCGACTAAATTAACTCAAAAAATACTCTTTAAACTCAAAAATAAGCGCATCGACTCCAAATATTATGTAGTTTTATTAATCCAAAAACAGAAGTCAAATTGGTATTTCAACCATTGTTATATATAAATATTCACCGCCATCACACAATATTCATTGGTAATAAGATTAAACTTAATTTTCTCAAAAACTACTCCATATCGATTTAGGAAAAGTTAGACAGTAAAAAGACTTTAAATAAACAGATTTATTTTTCAGAAAACAAATATCAAATAGGTTTAACCGTTTTCGCTCTGTCGAATTAATCGCATGCTCGCCCCCCACACAATTTTAATCGGTGATAACTTCAAACTTAATTTTCTCAAAAACTATTTGACCGATTTTGATAAAAATTATAAGATGCACAACATCATCAAATGTGTAGTTATTTATTTTGCCGAAAACAAAAATCGATTTTGAGAAATCGTTGCCACAAAACAATTTCCATACATACGCAAATATATATTTCGGTATACATAAATATAAACTTTTCAACTGGGGGTGGTGGTTTCGTCTAGGGTATAGGAGTGATGATCGGCAAAAATACAAAAAAGTGTTCATAAGTCCCGTCATTGAATACTACAATAGGATTTTATCAATAGAAATCTATCTAAAAGTGTACACGAAATGTAAAACTGGGTAACTATAGGTACCTATAATAAAACTGTTTTATGATTTCAACTTTTTTTTTTTTTAACGTAGGTACTATATCATGATTAAATGTGCTTATAGCCTGAATGAGCGCGTTACTATGACAAATAAAACGTGTTATAATTCGACGGGCGCCCACACGACACAACCATTTGCCTCTGTTTTCAATATACACTAACTAACGGCCAAAAACTATATAGTATGCAAGTCGATAGTTCACACTATAAATACTTTTTAATTATGTAGAGCGGAATACATGCGCGATCATATTATATACTATATCACATTAACACCCAATCCCAGTTTTCACATTTCAGGGATGTACCTAAGATAAAACATTATTTAATGGGTATTGAATATATTATACTCAGGTTCTTAAACGTTAAACGTAACAAAAAATAAATCTATAAAAAACATCACATATACCTAGTTATATAGGTGTTTTAAGTAAGTATTCTAAATACTTTTAGGTAAAAAAGAAGTACTAAAAAGATCTTCACAAATGTGACAACACAAAAAGATGGAAAATCGGTTCGAAATTGTACTTTATCTGACTTTTTGATCATTTTTTTGAGTTGTGATTCAAGAACGAAATAAAATTTAAAAATACGTTCTAAAAACTTGAAATTTTCACACGTTATTGGAATGGATAAATTTAAATCGCCTTAGAAGTTTCAAAAAAGTTCGGGTCAAATATAAAACTTTAAAATTTATGAATTATTTGACTTCATGAGCTCGCTATTGTTATTCTCGAACATTGCTTACAAATGTGATATGAACATCACACCAGTGACCTACTTCAAAGCAAAGTCTACTTCTCCAACAATAGTTTCCCACCCGGCCCGGATACTTTTTTAAACTACTATTTTGCTCGAATTTACGTCAAATTTGACGAATGTGTTTTAAGATGTACATAGGTATCGTAAAATTAAGATAAATAAAAAAAAAAAAAACAATATAAATGCAACTATACTAGGTACTAAAATTGTGTTCGATATTAAAAGTGGAAAAAGTAAAAATGTGTACATTTTAAGTAAGTAGGTTAGTTATAAAGGTGATATTTATATAAAGAGGTATACTTATTATTTTTTTTTTTTTGCTCATCATATGTAATTTGAAAACGATAATAATGACAAAATTAATTTTTAACTCAACCGCGTCAGTGAAGTGTAAGTGTATATATGTTGATTCACATTTTAAGTGTTTTAAAGCAGAGGGGGATTTGGTGCCCTCCCTAAAAAAAAAAAACGACTCTTAAACGTCAAAAATGACGAAATGTTATCTGAGGAGTTACAAAATAGGATGTATGCATTGGGTAAGTACGGGCGTTAATAAAACGCGCGGTATTAACTGTTATCTCTATAACAAACACTTAATATTCGAAAACCTCGTCGCAATAGTTACTACTACAAATATCTGGTTACCGATACACGCGGTATTAAAAAAAAGTAACAATTCTGGTCCGCATAGAATCTATAGTTGTTCTTAACGGGGGGAGCTAAGATAGATTATTCGTTGGGTTAGCTTAAGTGGGAGGGTGTTAGCAGTGAGTTATCGCAATGAAAGGGTTGTGCCAAAGTACGCGATTGCTTATAAGGACTCCGCTTTTTTAATGGGCCCCGTGACAATGAAAATATAAAAAAATTTAAGCCGATAAACACTTATCGAAGCAACGTCAGATTTTTTAAAAAAAATCTGCGAATACGTTGTGCTAATTATACGCGCTTAACATTAATACGTGATGAGATTTTCAGTCGTTTGAAAGCAAATAATTATGTATGCGAGGCGTATATTCATTTCACGTTTGGATTTAACTGTTGGTAAGTTAAATCGAAAATATTCGATACAGACTATTGGAAAAACGGTGATGCCCCCCCCTCCCCCCCCCCATTAAGATTCTGTAAAAGCTCAATCCGGCACTGGAGTGTTAAAAAAAAGTTAAGAATTACCGGTAAATGGTACAATATAGATACGTATTAAATATATTATTATTATTATTATACGTTCCGCGGTCACCCAAAAACCTGTACGGTTTATCTACTTATTTAATTTTTTTCTTTCTACATTTCTTATAATAATAATAATAATTTAGGAATATATATATATATACAGCAGGAATCCGTTCAAACGATTCGGAAATACGAACGGGGCGAGGAAGAACCTCCGGCCGCGGGTCATAACGGGTGTTGACCGTTGGCAGCCGCGCGGCGTTTTTGGACCGCCGCGCGCGAGGAGAGAGAATTCATACGCCGCGCGCGAGGAGCGTGCACCATTTTATTATACTGTGTATACCGTTGCCCGGATCCCGTTACCCGGACAACGGGACCGTCGGTGTATAATAATGTATACTCTACACTCTATAGCGAATTTACAGTGTATACCGTCGTCGTTGTAACGGGTCGTCCCTACGTTACTGGGTAGAAATTGAGAAAGAAAAAAAAAAATGTATAAGAAAAAAGAAGACGCGACATAACTAACGGTCTTTCGATTTTGACGCGTGATGGTGGTTCCCGCGCGCAGTGCCTACGATAGCCTACGCCCGTGAGCCCCGAGAACACGCGACAATTTCGTACAAATATTTTTGTGCACGTTTAACTTTAGAAAATAACGTATAACACGTATATGTGTTCGGTACAGATGGCTGTTGTTAAGCAAACAGTAGAAAACGGTCGTAATTTGCATTTTTCAAATGTTCTTAAAAAAAAAAAAAAGAAAATAAAAATTACCGCACATACCGAACAACAAATTTATCCAAATTTACCAAAAAGATCTAACTAATTATCATATGCAGTCTATATGAAATAATAAATAGGTATGATAGAACCTAAACAAATTACTCAAATTAAAACGGAATAATTTAAACCAAAAATAGTTGTACTAGAAATCAAGGGGATCGGAATAGCACGTCCATCACACACACACACACACAAGTTATAAAAATTTAGACGCAGTTTTTGTTTCGCCGATATTTACCGCGCTGATCTGCATTGATGCGATAAGAATTCTGGACGCTTATTCGAATTCGTTACGACGTCTATTTAGGATCGAATTTTTTATTTTTATACCTTAAATTTTCAGAAAATTAAATTTTTTATTTTAATTTGATTTATAATAATTTAGAGGATAAAATCGAACATGTAAGAGAAAGTCAATCCAAACAATAAGTAGACGTCACAACGAATTCAAATCTGTTTTTAAAATTCTAATCGTATCAATAGAGCGATCGGTATTTGTTGGAAATAAAAACCGTCAATAAAATCTCCTATAATTTGCGTGTGTAAGACTGAGAAAAAAATGAGACGTTTCCGATCCCTTAAGGAATGAATGAAAAAAAATTGATAAGAATTTAGTCGTTATGGCCATTTCATATGATTTCAGAATAAATACGCCTCTATATGAATTATGAATTGGTTTCATAGAAACAATATACTACGTCGTATTGTACCAGAAACCTTTCTAAGAAATAATAATGGAATTAAAAAAAATTAGAAAATTTATAAAAACTTTAAAACAATAATATTGGACTAATAACTTTTAAGATCTGAGAAAGGACTAAACAAGGAAAACATAAAAAACAAAAGTTTTAGAGAATTTAGAAGGTATGAGTTTGCATGAGTAAATTATAATCAACCAAAGTTAAGGATTTGATGTGTGTTTTTAGTTTTTCTATGTTATTTTAACAATAAAAATCATACGTCTAGAATCAAACAAAGCATTTAAAGTTAATTAAGTGTATCGGAAAACGATATGAGGCATAGCTGGTGTATGTAATGCAAAAGCATATCGAGTTCGAAAACGAGGGTGGCTGACCCCCAAATAGTTGGGAGTGGAGACAAAGCAAAAACAGAAACTGTATGAGGTAATCACGGGGTAATGTAAATTATTATGGACAGAATCAGCTATAAAACTTAAATTTTAAGTGAAAAATGGAAATAAACTTGTCGTCTAGTTAAAACGTAATTTGTTATCATAACACTTGTAAAACGTTCATTCTTAAATTTAATTATTGCATTAAATCGTTGCAAATAATGCTCAAGGCATTGGATCAAAGCAGTAATAATACACGTTGATGACCCCGATAGTCTTTCGACCGAATCTACACTAGAAGTATATAACTGCTTTAATTTTTAAGACTTTAATAGCGAACAAATATAATGGTACACGGCTATAAAACACTGCAACACGCCACAACTGCCAAATAGCGCATAGTTATATTTTATTTGCGGTTTATCGAAGTGATTATGTTAATGTTAGTTTTGTAATAACCCAACACGCTAGTGTAGCTTCGGTTATAGGCACATGTAAACGCAATATTAAAAAAACGAAACGCGCTTCCGAGGGGTCGGAATCGTTGTGACTTGTTGTGCCTAATATAAATTATTATGTGGTTTTAAAATCAACGTCACAAAATGAATTTCAAATGTTACAAAATTTACTAATATTGTATGATTTACTGGAAAATACTAAAGAATATCTTAATATGTTCATCTAAATGCACAATGTGACTAATTAGATAGAGCTCATTCTCAAACCCATTTTTACGTGGGAATTATTTCATTATAACGAAAAATGCATGTAGTGCATGTGCATCATATACAGAGTTCACAAGAATTTTAATTGTTTCTTGCTCTATTAAATAATTGACCCTCGTGCTAATCAGAAGTTATTGCCTATAGTATAGGCCCTATACTAAAAACTTAATTCTGTAATTTGTGCTACAGTACGTATAAAACACGTTCTAAACACTCAAAAAAATTTTGAAAAAAAAAATTTTAAATACGCTTTTAGCGTAGTGCATTTTAATTTTGAGAATCCATAATGTGATTCATATCTAATACTGCAGTTGTAAGTGTAAATTGAAAGATATAAATAAATTATAATACATAATACATAATATTATATAGACAGTAGATACTAATCTATATAGAGGTTGGTTCATATTAATCATCAAAATATGACCTAGGCCTACAAATTACTGACAACAAATAAAAAAGATAGTTCACACAAAATAATTACCAATTTTACATATTATCCCCGGAGGAATATCGGGCTGTTAGTACAATATATAATACTATGGCAAATCAACAAAATAATCGATAAATTATTAACTAAATAAGGTGATACGTTGAACAATAAATAACAATTAAAACAATAATACATTTTTTGTTTTAAATTCTTCCGACTAAACATCATTCAAATTTAGGTTTTAAAATTTACAATTTTTGTCAGTCACAAAAAAAATAACCAAACGTTTAAGGAAAAACCCCTGTTTTCATGTACGTTATTTTTAATTCAAATACCTGTAGGCTATAAGATAGCATGTTCGTTATACCCGAGGTTATGGTAATCCATCCGTCACATCAAAGATCATTCATAGTTTTTATGTTATGAGGAGAGCTTGGCGAATGTTGTTTACTTTAAATTAAGTTCATAAAACAGGTAAAATAATTCATAAAAACAATCATATCTATGCTACACGCTGTACAATCGCTCTGCGGGTACCGTTTGTGGTCTGTGCAAACATAATTCTAAACATTTTAGAGCATTACAAATCGCACACAAAGCACGATACTGCGCAATAAAACGAAAAATCACAAAGAACATTGTTTAGATTGTCTCTAAAATATTACTATCTCGTACACAGTTTTCATCCAAGCTGTTAGAGCTTAGACTAAAACGAAAAAGCGGGTTTCAATAAAATTAAAATTAATCAAATTAATTTCACTTCAATTATTATCAAAATGTAAGTTCTCTTTTTAGTTTTCAAATTTAAAAATGTCGCTATTCTGGTTAATTTACAACAGCGCCAACATTAGGTTACACATTAATGTTGATTCGCGGTTGTTTTTTCTTTCCGAATTTAAACATAAACAATAGTGTTGGGTATAATATTATATAATAAAAGCATAAAAAATGAAACCAAACACAAAAACGAGATAGTTCCATAAAGTTTTAAGATACAATCTAAGATGTTCTAAAATAAGATACACCACGAAGATATTTAAAACACCTACATTTGTCTGTTTGGTACCTACTATACTGAAGTACATTCGATGAAAAATCAATTTCAAAATGTGTTCTTCAAAAATTTTTTATTATCGACACAACTATAGTTTTTTAGTAAATGCCGTTTACACAGTGTATACGCAGTGATGCTACACAATATATCGTATAATATTATAAGGCGAAACAAATCGTGAACAACTTTTTTTTGTTTTGAAACTATTTTCGATTTTAATACTAAACGTAAATAATTAATTTACACATCTATAAGCACAACAAAAATGCATTATAGTGTGCCCCATCTGGTATTTAACCTCGTATTTCCCATTCACGCGTGCGTAACATAGCGGGTATATAAATTATAAATTTAAAGTAATGATAATTCCGTAGCGACCGTAATACAAACTTATCACGGTGCCCATAACAACGAAACAAGTCAAAACTTAAATACCTAATACAATCACAACATTACACCGCGTGTTTACGAAAATTCCTCGCGAATGCGTTATCGTTGTTGGAATACCATGGTTAACCATACAACAACATTATAACATTGGTATAGTATTTTTTCACAATTTAGGTTTTTGTTTTGCGATCGCGATGTATCCGAGGATATTTTTATTGTTGTTGTCTCTCTAACATAGCGTCAAACATAATATTATACAAAACTATTCTAGAAGCATAGAAAAAGAGGAGGAGTAATGGAGAACAAGGCCTACTTGATTTTGCTCTCTCTCTCTCAAAATTTAATAATCTCAAGCTAAGACGATAATATATATATATATATACGTATTATACGTCCTTGCGCGTGCACATGTGATGCCTGCCGTTCTCTGTGTACTATCATAATAATAATAATAATACATCGCGATCATCAAGATGAATGTATGTGTGTGTGGCAATTATTAACACACACGGGTATTATATTTTATACGTTTAAACGGGTTTGTCGAGACGCGGGCGTCGGCGGAGGGGAGAGGGAGGAGAGGGAGAACCCGGGATGATAAAAGAGATACGAAAACGAAGATCTACTCACCAGAAGACCGGTTTCCACGCTGGGCAATAGGGTGAGGCGGCTTCCTTGCATCAACTGGTTGTCGTCCAACGAGCCATCTCTCAGTTGCCTGCGAGACAGAAAAAAAAAAAATCACGTTCAAACAAAGCCCATAAATAAATAAAACAAAGCCCGTAAGTGTAGAAAAACATAAACGTTTGCTCAGACCATAATGCGCCGCCACAAGGCGCGACGTCACCGTCGTGTACGATTATTGTTGTTGCTATAATAATATCGTGCGCCGATTTTTTTTTTTTTTTTTTAGGTAAAACGCGAAAAAATTCCTTATCGCGACGAAAAATAATAATAAAAATCCGACAGTAGTATAAATAAACCGATTGTGCGCAGCGGCTACCCAAACAATATGCGAGTTTTCAAGGTTTATCACAATAATAATAATGATAATACCTAATTACAAGTGCGTTACACATAAATGCGTCGAATTACGCATCCACCGTGCTTGTCGTAACGCGGTGCAACGGATAAAGAAACGTGACTAGAAATTCGGTTTCTCGCTTTTTACCTGCAAACTCCGATAAAACGTCAACAAGCAAAAACGTGACGAAGAGCAAAAAAAAAAATAACATACGAGTTGACGATATTTTCGGGTAAATTATTGTAAAAAGTAGTATGTGTGGCTGTGGGGCTGTCGCGCGTTTTGGAAACCCCTCGTTTTTTCTGGGTGCGCGGGCAAAGAGAAAGCGGGCCCTTTAAGCGCGAGCTGCACACGATTTGCCGAGATTCCGCCGAGAAATTAGTGACGAACCCGCCGGGCCTGGCCAGGTGTCCGCAGACGAACGCCGCTAGACAAGGAGGACGGACGACCACGGTGGCCAGGGGGAGTCTTATTATATATATATAATAATTATATATACGTCTTACTCGGAGCGAGCACAATAGCGAGGGACCGGCCGCAGCCGCCGATCGGACCGGGGCAGCTGTGTTCTACACTTGTCTGAAAACCGGCCCCAAAACGCGGCGGCGGCGGCGGCGGCCGTACGGGTTATTCACCCCTAAAAACGTAATGGCGGCGGCGGCCGCCCGTAGGGGAGACGCGACGTCGTCAGCTGTTAGGGGATTCGATCCCACGCCGCCGATCCTCTTGCGCGTCACAACCCAGCCGCCGCAGACGTCGATTCCTCACAAATATACCGACCGAGGGTATCATCATAACGCGAGGACGTTTACCGTAGAGGGGATTTGCGGGACGGACGGCAGGATCGTAAAAAAACGATTGGAAATTTTTTCTTCGTTTTTTCACGTACGTCGGCGACGCGTTCCGTCAAAAAATGAACACGTCGGCGGCGGCGCTCGAATCGCGCAGAAAATTAGGCGTGTACTATTATAGGGGTAAACCGCCGACAAAATGATCGATTGTTGAGCGACTTCCGGGAACCATACGCGAGTTGTTCTATTATAAATCGTCATAAAACCGGCGCGTCAACTGATCGATCCGTCGGACGCGTTATTAAACATTGCTCTCGAATGAATATTGTCGTTCGATTTTGGCGGCGGCCGCCTACAGAGAAAAATGAAAAAAAAAGAAACTACACACGCGCGCTAATCAACGCGTCCGGATCCTGTTGACACGGTTTCGCTTTGTTTCCAACGTGTCGTTTAGCGTTTTTCGGAAACCAACTACCCGGACACGACCGAAATCGGGACGGACAAACCCGATGTTTAATATACCTACGGCAGCTGGGGCGTGTGAAACGATAAACGAAGAAAAAAAGAAAGGTCTTTGTCCGCGTGACAATTCGGGCGACGGGCGCACTCGACGAAACGGCAACGTCGCACGGTCCCGATTCCCCGTCACACTATAAACCTATATAGTATAATCCCGGGATCCGGGCAAACCGCGTTTATCTCGCGCCTGGGCAACATCTGTCGCCTAGGGTTCAGGGACCAGGGCGTCAATCGTAACAAACGTTTGCACACACACACAACAGAACAGGGGGGGTCTTGACCCCCTGGGAACGCGGCTGTTTCGTTATCGGCCGGAAATGCCGGCGGTATCGCGGTGTTCGTTCGAACTTTGGAGTTGTTTTGCGGCAACGGCTGCTCTCCGCGAACAATCCGGCAATTACTTAGACAGATAAAACCCGCGTTCCCTGCCGGCCTTGAAAAATCGGACAAACGGATGGCGCAAAAGCGGCGACGCCCTGCCGACTTCGGCTGGGCCACCACCACACGGCGGTTCATCAAGCGGACCAAATTTTGGCGAATTAAATGTTTAATCCTAATGTGGTACACACGTGGGGGTAGTAAACGAGTCCCCACCCCTCCTAACCGGTTAGGTGTTTTCTCCAATCTAAAGCCACGACGGCCGGCAAAAACATTGTTCTCACCTCTCGCGGTACAGCAAGCATATCCGTTCCTTGGGCACTCTCAACCGTTTCGAGATCACTTTCTTGAGACTTTCCACCGAGTCGGTCTTGAACACGGACAGGTCGAACTGGCCGCCGGTGGTCGGCGACACGGTGATGGTGATTTCGGACGTGTCGTCTGCGGCGGCGGCGGTCGCGGTCGAGGCGTCGGCGGCCGCGGCCGCGGCGTTGGCCGCCGCCGCCGCGTTGGCTGCGGTGGCCGCCGCGGCCGACACCGCCGCCGTCGAACTGCCGCCGGCCGCCGTCTGATGGCCGCGGTCGTCCGCGTGCTGCTGCTCGTCCTGCTTCATCTGCAAGTGCGCGGCGTGCCGGATCTCTTGCGCGGCCGTGGCCGCCGCGATCAGCGCGGCGTGTTTTGCCGTCCGTCTCGCTGCGGCCGCCGCCACAGCCGCGGACTTGGCGGCCGCGGACGCGGCGTTCGCCTCGTTGTTGTTGTTCACCGCGGTCGCGCTGCCGCAACCGCAACCGGATTTCGGTTCGCCGGCGTCGTTGCTGCTACTGCTGCTGCCTTCCATCGCGTCTCGACGCGCGTACGGTACACACACGGGGGGATATTAGTCGCAAATCAAACGAAGCGAGCGCCCGACAAACGATATCGTCGCGTTGTGAAAAATAATCGCTGTTTTTTTTTTTGTTTCGTACAAAACGGTTTCAATTACGAGAGCGAATGTCGGCGGCGCGCACGAGAAATCCGGCGACGGACGATTTCAGAGCCGAGAATCGGACGCCATGGCAGAATGACACGGCATGGGCGGCGACGGCGGCGGCGGGCGCACACGGTTATGAACGTGAAAACAAAAAAAAAAAATTTACAAACGAACGAAGCGCACGCGAACGAACACACGTTAAGCGGCGACGGCGAATACACTATAGAGAAGTGAGAACTCTCCAGACAGAACACGACCGTAGCGCCGTCGGACCGCCGAATGGGAAAGAGTGAAAAAAAGAAAGGAAGACGCGATGGCCGCAAAACGACCGCACGTTTGCCGCGCGCTCCGCGTCTAAATGTCCCGCGCGTCACGTCGCGAGCGTCTCACCGCCGTTGGCAGCACTGTTGCAGCCTATTGTTCCGTGTGCCAGCCTCACCCACGTCCCCGTTATCGGCCCGACCGCATTCCAAAGCTGATAAGGGTTATCAAACGTTGTGACGTACTGTAGCTACGACCAGCTGCTGCTTTAAGTAATAAATTACATTCATAATATTTATATTACATTAGGCTGCTACGGTTATTACAAAATTACGCTTTACAGCTGCCGAAATCAAAAATCTTCAGAATGTAAACGACCAATGTGTGTTAATTATACACAATAATTTTCTTTTTTCAAACCCGAAATTAAATTTGAACTACAGACTATAGCTCGTACGATACAATATATTATCCGTCTCGGAACGGACGACGTAGTTTTCGTGCCTTCGTGTTTTCAACACGATCGGCACCATATGCGAGTAAATTATTAGTTGAGAAAGAGCTACAACCGACTCGCAAGTTTATGGATAATAGACTATATTATCCATAAAACTCATCGAGGTATGAACAGCTATGCGTATTCTCGATGATAAAACGACTTGTTATCCTTTGACCGCTCGTATTACGCTGTGTGCCTGTGGTTTATCTAAAAACCTAGACCACAGGCGATTTATCAATATCAACATCTGTATTTACTATACTTTATATCTGTATCGGACTAATAATATTTTGTTATCTGTACTCCGAATTTTCCCCCGAATTTATCAAATTCATTTTGTTTTGCGTTGTGCTCTAACGGTGCGCTTCTTTGTTCTCAGTGGTGGTTCTGCATCGTTCCGCGTTCGCCCAACGCCGTAAAAAATCGTCGGAGAAGGTATTAAACAAACCGTGACCCAGTCTCGGTTGTTCGTTGCTTACAATATTACAAAGTATTATGTTTGTTTGGTTTCATCGTCACGGCAGCAATGGACCACCACATGAAACTTACTCAACACGTTAAAGGTAAAATGTCTTTGTTTATGAAAAAAAAATCACCATTACCACGTTCAAAATTAATTAGATTTAGGTACATTTGGTAAATCTAATTGAAAGTCAATTGTTAAAAAGATATTATTACTAACACGTTGCATTAAATATTAGAATTATCATACATCTATATTTGTATCGGTAGTGATATTTTTTAGGCTCCTTGCCTAGTTTTGAAAGCTATACAAAATGTAACAATTTTTCTTAGTTTTTTTTCAAACACGTTTCGTTTCGATATTATAATATTGTTTAACTATGCAAAGACACAACCCTAAGCAATATGTTTGCTGTTGATCGTAAAATACTGTGGAATGTCAGTATTTTTGTTTCGGAAACAAGAGTGATTAAAAATTGTTTTTGCGCCTACATTGTTAGGTTCACGAGTTATTTAATATTTAAAATATGTTAGGTGTAGTGTCGATTCCTTCTTTTACATTAATCCGGGTTAGGTTAAGCAACGTGGACATTTAGTCTCTAGTTTTTAAAATATTGTTTTAACTTAATTAGCTCTACATGGAAATGTAATGGGAAAAGAATACATTTTTAGTTTAAGTATAATATATATATATTGTATAATCATTTTACAATACTAATCAAATTATGCATTTAAAGTTATTTGATTAAAAAAGAAAAAGGTACAAAAAGAAAACAAGATAAGTCACAAGTGCTCTAAATTTAATTATGACTAATAAGCAAATGACATTTATACACCAATACTTCAAATGGTAATATTTTAAATGTATTTAAATGTTCATCGCAATGTATTTGTTTGCCCATAGATTCATTGAAGACCAAAAACCTTGCAGAATGTCTGACGCCAACCGGTCGTTTTTCATATTGTGCTTTATGCGCTACTTCACTAAGCTGCCTGTACAAAGATCGTATTCACGACGAATTTAAATTGGATTTTTTACGCATTTTATGTAATCATTTACTATTAATGTTACAATTACGTACTATGAGAGAGATGGCCAATTGTGAATTACCATTAGATGCTCACGTATACGTGAGAGCTCTTAAAAAAGAAGAAGTACTTAATGATGAAGGCATGGAGATTATTGTACAAGATCTTCTATTGCTGGGTATTTCAAATGGTACTGATATTTTATTGATTTCTATGAATATGTTATATTGTATTTTTATTTTTACCGTGTAACAAATCATAATTTTTCAATAACATATTTTGATATGCAAACAAAAGGATTCAAAATAGGTAAGTATATTGGTTTTTTTCCTTTTCAAATAAAATATATGTTATTCAAAACAAAAATAATTAGTATTTAAACTAATATATTAAATTTTATCAAAATTGTTAAGGGGCCTCTACACCATATTTTTTTAGGGGAAAATCTCATTTAAAGTTTTTAAAAAAATTAGTTTTTTTCTGAAAACTAAATGTCCATAAACAATTATTTTAAAAATTTTTTCTCAAATTATAGCTCGAAGGATCCAAAATAGACTTCATAAAATATTTAATACCGTTTTCAAACTTAAAATTGGAGTAAAACTTATGCAGTTATGATGAAAATCGTTTAGGTCGATTTCACTTCAAAAACCTGTGGTGTAGAGGCCCCTTAATAATACTTGGATTTTTTTTATATTTTTGAAATTACTAGCAAAATTAAATTATATCACAATTTATCAAACTAATATGATAGTAAAAAAAACATAAAATTATTTTTATTTTTTAGGTACTTATGATGCTCGTTGGAGAGTTCTCATATTATATGTAGCTCGTGTTTTTGATCTCAATCTTAGTATTGTTGATAATTTTGAGTTGACTGTTGTAAATTGTTTATCAAATTTTTCTCCAGCACAAACTGAGTGAGCATTATATCAATCTGTTCAATAGTTAACTTTACAGCTATTCTAGTATAAATTTATTGTAATGCCTAATTTTAATGACAGACAAGAACAAGCTGATGCGGCTCGTCGGTCTCGTAACTCAAAGGCTAAACGGTTTGCTATGGTTGGATTAGCTTCGATTGGAGGCGGAATCCTCATTGGTTTAACTGGCGGGTTGGCTGCACCTCTTATTGGTGCTGGACTAGCTAGTGTGGTTGGTTCTTCTGCAATAATTACAGCAATTGGAACTGCTGGCGGAACGGCCATTGTTGGATCTCTTTTTGGCGTTGCAGGGGCAAGTTTAACTGGTATTAATTATGAATTAGTAAATTATGTGATAGCCGATAACATATATTTCAAATACAATTTTTAGGATTCAAAATGCACAAAAGAGTTGGTGACATTGAAGAATTTGAATTCCATAAACTTTCAACGGATACTAAAACAGGAGATGTTCACTTACATATTACTATTGTTGTATCTGGATGGCTAACTGATGAAAGAGAAAGTAGCTATACTGATCCCTGGAAATATTTAAAAGTAAAAACGAGTATTATAATTTTGTGAAATGAAATGTTTTCCATTACAAAAAAAAAAAATGCATTTATACATTAATATATTATGAAAAGCTATGACTTAAAAAAACAATAATTGTAAAACTAATAGAATCCTTGCTTTGCTTAAAATGTTAAAGTATTATTTAAAAACAAATTTAGGAAGCTAGTTTTAAAATAGTTTTTTTTTTGGGGGGAGGCAGCGACTTTCTCCTTTCCTGTAAGCCGTAAATATGTTTAATTATATTTTAATAGTATTATGATTATTATTATTTTTTTTTTTTTAGGATAGTGCTGAACAATATTATCTACAATATGAGTCTTCTTATTTACTCGAGCTTGGAAGAGCTATGGAATACTTTCTGAGTTTTGCTGTAACAGTAGCTGTGCAAGAATCACTGAGATACACTGTTCTCTCTGGTTTGATGGCTGCTATTGCATGGCCTGTAGGCATTTTGGGTTTAGCCTCTGTCCTTGATAATCCCTGGGGTGTGTGTTGTCGACGATCAGCTCAAGTTGGAAAGCAATTAGCTGAAACTCTACTTACTCGTAGTCACGGTAATCGCCCAGTAACATTAATTGGTTATAGCCTCGGAGCTCGAGTTATCTATTACTGTTTGAGAGTTAGTATTTATAGTTAGACAATTTATGAATAGACATAGTTAATTTTTTAATTCTATTCACTATTACAACTTTCAGGAAATGTCACACAGAAAAAAATGTTATGGCATTGTTCAAGATGCAATTATGATTGGAACTCCGTGTACAAGGAATCCTACAGAATGGAAAAAAATTACACAAGTTGTGGCTGGAAGAGTGGTAAATGCATATTGCAGGTAAATTAAATGGATGAATAAAATTTTAAAAATGCAATTGTGGTGTTACTTAAAAATACTAATTACTAATGAGTAATCAATAAACTTTTGATTAAATATTAGGAGTGATTGGTTACTTAAATTCCTATACAGAACATTATCTATGCAAGCTAATGGAGTAGCTGGTCTCCAAGCTGTTCAGTCTGATGATGATAGAATAGAAAACGTTGATTTAACAGACATTGTTTCAGGTGACAGTAATTTTATTGAGATGAACTTTGTATAGTAATTACATTTTTTATTTTTATGTTTTTCGTTTAATTAGCCAGTATCTATAAATGTTTATTTTTCATTCTATTTTAATGTTTGTAAATGATGACTAGTATCAATGTTAAGTATTACTTTTCTTGATATACTTGAATGAATGATTGATTCCCATGATTTATATTCTACAAGTTAAACAATTACTATACTTTGCAATAAAATCTACAATATAATTATTTATTTATTTACAGGTCATTTTGATTATCCACAAAAGTTGACAGAAATATTAATGTACATGGGAGTTCATGTTGATGAGTCGGCTATAGTTAAAAATCAGTTAGTCACTACACAGTCTATGCCAGAAATGTGTGAAAGTCTGAATTTAAACGTGAGTAAACTTAATGAACAAAAAATATATTGACTAGTCATAATTCAAATGCTAGCTTTTAGGAAGATTTCCATCTGGCACAAGACTTAAGAATGTAAAATTTAACATTAATTAATAATTCATATAGCGCATAATATTATAAGACATATAATTAGTATAGTTTAGACTTTTGTCTTAAGATGTAGACTATAGAAAGATATTATATAGATTAGAATATTAACTAAGTATACCTCAAAAATGGTAGTTTTGTTCATTTAGTATCTTAGTATCAAGAACAACTCTTTCAAACAGTAGTACTACCAATATTCTACTATAATTTTTTTAAGATTGTTCAATTATAACAATTTAACAAACTATACAGATATACAACGTATCAATTTATTAATACAACCATTTACTGATGTCTTTGTGAGATAACACTATCGGTACAATGTTGCTGATACATTAATATTGTCTCTAAAAACTGATATTTTTAAAGACCCCCTACTAAATATTAATGAACTTAATAATTGCCTTATAAAATTAAAACCTAACAATTTTAATTTATTAATTTTTTTATTTTTTTATTCCATATTGTAGTTGGGTACCTATATTAGATTTAAATAAAATAGCTTCCTAAAATACAATGTTAGTCTGTGAACACAAATATAATTTTTTAATGATAAACTACCTTATTTGTATGTCATACCACAGATAAGATAAAAAAAAGTTTTATCTTATCTGTGGTCATACCTCATTGAAAACTGTTAATTTTCTACTGATTATCATTTTTTCTCAAGTTATTGCTGCTGAATTATACTTGTATCATTATTTAGTTTGTTACGAGATAAATGATAACTAGCTTCAATTTTTAATGATGTTCTTAAAATTGTTTATTTATTAATTATTTGATTGTTAAGGATGATTACAATGTGAAAAAATCAAAATCGATTGTTGGTTTTGGAGTTACCGAAAAAGAAAATGGACCTTAACTAGTAATTATTATACGTCCTCTAATTGAGCTTGTTTTTAAACCTATCATATTTTATACTTAAAGCTAACATTTAAAATGTACATTTTATTATTGTTTGCACTTGCGCTAAACTTATAAGTTGATTAAAATAACTTAATTTTACAAATTTGGTACTAAGTTGAGTACTACACTGTAATAACTGGATAAATTGATATCTTATTTATTTTAAATAAAAATCACCACCAGGAACACATATTTTTTATAAGAAAAATGTTTTTTTTTAATTGAAACATTTTTATATTTTATAAAAAAAGTATTAAATAGAAATAGAAGTATAAAAAGTAAAAGTTTCTAGTAGGCTTAATGATTGTTCAATATTAATCAATTTTCAAATTTATGAAGTTAGTAAGATTAAAAATGATATTAGAGCTGCTGATGTGTGTATAGGGAATAAGTGATTATCTATGTAGGATAGATGGAGATCTAAGACAAAGGTAGCCAATCTAAAACGTTGAGCACTGCTGTTTTGACGCTGTTGTTTTGGCAAAAGATCTGTATGGCGCTGGCTGTTGTGGCAATACACCTGTTTAGTGTTGGCTATTTACTATTTAGGTACCGTAACAAAACTAAGTTTTTGTTTCATACATAAACTAATTAATAAAGAAGTATAGGTAAATATTATTATATGATAAACAGTTAATTTGAGATATGCGGATTTTTATGATTTAACATATTTGTTCCTAGTCTATGCAATCAATGGGAATAAAATATCTTTAGATATATTATATTACATAAGATTTATGAAACACAGAATTCCAGGGAAAAAATTTATTTTAGATTGTTTTGTAAAAAAACATATTTTAGGGGTTAGAGAATAATAAACAATAATTTTTTATTTTTTTTAAATAATTTTTTGGAGCAAATAATATTACAACTATTAGAATTTTTATGTATTTTTTATAATTTGTATTAATTCTATAGACAAAATTAAATTAATAAATAATTTAAGTTCAAATTGAATAATTTAAATATTTACACCTTTTTTTTTTTTTTACATAATATTGTGCATTTTTAAAAACATAAAATTTCATATTTATTGTATTTTAAAAGAATTTACTACCCATTTTTAACAACATAAAAACATCATATTTTAAGGATTTTTACAATTCTTCTCACGAGTGATCCTGGCGTTTTAAAACCGGATGTTTTTTTTGCCAAAACAGTCAGCGCCAATGTAGTCACCATAATGTCAATGTTCAAAAGGTGACAGACCCCAAATAGTGAGATAACGTGAAATGTGAGATCAAAGGTCGAAGTTTGGAAGGAGATTCTAAATTCATTACTTTTACCAATTATTTTCTACTTAACATAGAATAATTCTACTCAAATGCATTTGTCATTATGGCAAGACTTTTATATCAACTTGAGATATATTATGCAGTGCTTGACTTGGATAAAAATTATTAAATGGACACAATAAAATAAAAAATTTAATTTGTATTGATGTGACTTTACTAGACTATTAAACGTACAAAATTAGAAAGAGCCTTAATCCCTTAATAAGACTTAATTCCACAAAAGTTAAGTTGATGGTACTGCTGAAAAGATAATCTTGGTAGAGATTGCTGGGCCTAGGTACAGTGAAAGCATGTCAAACCTCAGCATGTCTTTGTGGCATAGTTATTTTTTACAAGAAATTTTATTACATTTAAATAAACAAATAGTAATCAATTTATTCAGTACTACTACTTTTAATACATTTATGTGAAAAAATGTTGCTACAATCCTGTTATAAGCACTTTAATTTTATTTATATTAACTTGTAAAAAATTATTTTACTCTTTTAGTATAAATTAATGTATTTATTGTTAGTACATGTTTTTATTATTCCTATGTTCACTATTTTGCACTTTTGTCGTGTATTAAATATTTATTATTTAATATTTAATCATTTGTTAAGTTGGTTGTTATTTTAGTTTGTACTATGTTTATTGTGATGAAAAAACACTAAATTACACTGCATTAACAGTACAAAAGATAACACTTTGTTAAAGGTATTATGATTTGTTATTATATATATATATATATATATTTATTATTTATTTATTACAAGCAATTTTTAAACATTTTAGAATGGACGTTTTAAATTATTCAAGGTAAACAAATGTATTAACATAAATAATACCACGATTGATTTTTGTATAGTTATCACTAATCATACAACACATATCATGCTGTAAACTATTAAAGTAAAATGTGTTTTAATAGTATAAATAATGACTGAGTAATACTAAAAAAAATTACATTAACATTTAAGAAACGATTGAATTTATTATTTGTGTAACTTTTTAAATTATTCTATAAATATTTTTATCTTATCTTAAGCACAGCTTATAATATTGTATACATGGTAATTATTATACATTTAAAAAGGTAACAACAGTACGGCATTATATCTATTTTTATTGATAATATAATATGTATATTTTTAAATATAATATTAAATACATGTATCTATATTATAATTGATCAATTTTTTTTTTTTTTTTTTTGGAATGCGTAGTTGCGTTTCAGAATGCATGGTTCTTAATGAAAATATATGTTTTATAAACTGGTCACAATTATTTGGTACAATGACATTGGCAAAACGTGCTTACTTTATATTTGACTAGAGGCAGCGGCTAACAGTAGTCCCTAAAAATGTAATGTTGATCACGATGTTTATAACTAATTTTTTCTCACCATGAGTGTGTATACACAATAAAAGTACGCCTAGCTACTTAATGAGGCCATCGGCGAGGACGGAGACATGGGTGACCGGTTACAATCACTTGCAGAAGAATTTGGGGAACCGTTTAGCGTTATTACTAATTTTCGACTACCAGCCTGATTTCGATGCTCACACAGCCAAATACCTTGCCATGTTCCAAGATTCAATTTCCCCTCAGTAATGGGCACAGTTATTGATGAACCGAGAAAACACGCTTTTACGTGTGCTGGCTGTAAATGATAATCACAGTTAAATCGATTTATATTTTAATTTAACCTACAAAAAATCTCAATAAAATTATTTTAATTACCATGTCATCTGGTCCTTCACAAGAATGTCGATAGGGTAAACCCTGAAAAACAAAGTTCAAAAACATTAGTAATCATTATATAGTAATCAATTACTACAGTAATCTGTTTAAACACTAAAACAAATATTTATTTAAACTTTGTTAATTTAATTAATCATCAAAATGATAACTTACTTCTGGTACAATTTTATTCAGCATCATCTCCATGTCATCTCTATAATATTTATTTCATACAATTAAAACAAAACTGTTAACAAATTTAATTTTGTGTACTTTATAAAATAAGTTTATACTAGAACTTAGAGATGGCTTGTGATGAATTTATCAGTCAAAATCTATTGTTTATCTCATACAAACAAGTGAAAAACGTAAAACCCAAAAAAAGCCATCCCTAAATTATTAATAATGGCTTAGGTAGAAAAACTCTGTATACACTCAATAACAACCGGGACATTTTTGTACAAAACCCTACTTTTAAAATGTATAGCTAATACAGCCTGGTGAGAAGATTGTTGGAGTAGCACCTTAACTTTGGGTGGATACTTGTTTGGAAGTTGTAATTTGATGTTTGTATTAAATCTGTATGCAATAGGTTACAACCAAAAATTACGATTCTGGATGAGTTCAGAAACTCAAATATTCAACAAGCGTATATTTTAAAAGTTTTATACTTGGCTCAAATTTGTTTGATACTTTTATTTTTATTTATTTTGATAATATGTGATAATTTCGAATAGTTTAAATAATTTTAGTTAGATTTATTACCGAAAAAAATGATAATTTAAGGAAATGATAGTAAAAAAAAAAAAAACCGATAATCAAATGGTTTTAACAGCAAATAAAAAAATATGGTTAAATTTTTTATTTTACTGCACGGAAAAAAAGTTCCATTACAAAAATTGTAATAATATAATACAGTCTATACATGAGTATAGATAAAGTTAACAAGACATGTAAGTATAATAATATGAATAAATAAGGGTAACTATGAAAAGTAGTGTAATTTTAATGTTTGTGTAAAAGTTTTGAATCTTAAATTTGAAAACTACAAGATTTAGTAAATAAAAGTTTTATATTTATCTTAAAAAACTGTTTGACATTTATTTAGTATTTAGACTTAATTTGTTTTAATACCACTTAAACAATTTTTCAAAAGTTGTCAATATTGGTTCGAATTTCACACACAAATTTGTTTAATCATTTTTAATAGCGTATAAACTATAAATGTCAAGTCGTTTGGAGCAACTTTAAAAACCTTGTCTTTAATATTTTTAGATCATTAACAAAAAATAAACAAAAATGTAAAAAAAAAATTTTAACCATAGTACCATCTACGGCAAATAACCTATCTTTTTAGTGATATTACTTGTTAAGATCGAAATATTTTTTCTGTCCATTAAAAAAAAATAAAAATTTTTATAAATTAATTTTTAAATAGTGTCTTACTCTATGTCCCTTTATCAAACTAATTTAATTGAACTTTTGCTTTGCGCATGCATAAATACCAAACAATAGTAATGAGTTTGATTTGATGCTATTTCTAAAATTGTAAAAATTACATAGCTCATAATTATTTACTTATATTTATTAATTAATGGTTAGTGATGTAGTTGTTGACATACAAAAAATAAACAACTATCTACATAGATACAACACCCAAAAAAAAAAAAGAATTAAAAATATAAGTATAGTTATAATGATGAAGACACGCGTTACACATAATATTTATAAATAAGTTATGACTTGAATATTCTTACCGAACATTTGGATCCCAACTTTCATTAATGGCTAGGCTAGCTGAGGTGTGCAAAACTGAAAATTAAAAATCAATACATTTTTAGTAATAAAATGGTATCTGAATGTATTAAGAGATATGTATTCTCAACTCACAAAAAAAACAACAAAAAAGGTCATTAAATTTACGTTGAGATTTATGTTCTCTGTACACTTAGCTTTTTGTATTACACGTGTGTCATACAGCACTAAATTTTAACCCTTGCCGTTGCGCGTGTAATCATTTAAGTCAGAGAACCATAGTTGTTTAGGTAATTTTTAATAGTCCAAAAAAGTGTGAAATATCAAAAAACACAAACATCAAAATCTTAAAAAGTACTTACTTTGAATGTGGCACAGACCGACGGAGAATTGAGATATCTCTGGTACTTGTTTTAGAATTTCTTCGGTCACTAAATGTACGCCCCTGTGCTGCGGTCTGAGATTGATTTTACGTTGAAACCACGCAGATCCGATTTGGATCCCTCGACTGGACGACGCCATACTGCTACGTATCAGCGAACAAGGCACAAGTGACGACCTGAAGAAAAAGTAAAATCTTATTAAATTTGTATCATTACTCGATAATAACATTAATAACAGCAAATTTGCGTTTTTGGGATTTGTCACTTACGGCGGTCATTGTAGCAAACACATCTTAGAAAAAGTGTCGACAAGTCGGTCTATTGTCTATAATTTAGTCGACAGTAGATGAAAACAAAACGGGTTAAATTCTCGCTATCACGATGTGATACGTTGTTGAATTTGTTTGTTAAGCACTAATTTTTTGTACTAATCTAAAAAAACTTTCAGTTTTCTATTTTCTAAAGTCTCTAAATGTAGAGATTAGACGGAAAAAAACATCAAAACAAACCGTGTACAGTGTAGCGTCATGATAACTAAAATCCCTTTAGGGTTTTGCCAACCACTCTACCGATTTGCCGCTGAAATTTAAAACTGCCATAAACAATATTTAAGTCGTAAGTATTTCCCAATTTGAATTTGTTTGTGACTCGAATTTCGTTAAAATTACCCTATTTTGAAACTTTTTTAACCTATATATTATATACCTATAATTTTCTTACATAATATGGGTACGTGTAAAATATGAATATGGAAAAATATGAATTTTAAAGCATCGTCCAACCACTGGTTAGTTTATGATTCTTATATTATGCCGAATATTATTAAATTATCTATGATATAAAATTAATAATATAATTTTTCTGTGCTCTGAATGTTTGCCCTTCTCTCGGCCCATCCAGATAGTTTGGCACTTGAAATGAAAACGCCAAAAATCTCCATATATAATACTTGGGGGACGCTTTTGAGCAAATAGTTACGACTTACAAACGTTCAAATTTCCTTGCACAAAACCGCAAGGACTATTTTTTTATATTTTTGCCGCAATACACACTTTAGGGCGCAATAGAAAATC
The DNA here is from genome assembly GCA_017140985.1 of Hormaphis cornu. Lineage (NCBI taxonomy): Eukaryota > Metazoa > Arthropoda > Insecta > Hemiptera > Hormaphididae > Hormaphis > Hormaphis cornu. The sequence goes on from CM029360.1 coordinate 21,235,152, forward strand.
GGTTAGGTAAATATTGGTAAGCCATGTGCACGACGGAAAGGATACTAATTGGAGGCTTAACACTCATTTATACTTACTATTTTTTACTTAGAAACGTTTAACTAAATTTTTTTTTTTTGCTACAATTTGCAACCAAATAGGTTCTATCTATCCATTCATTGGTTTTGTCTTCTAAGAACTATAATAGATATTAGGTATATGTAGTGACTATGGAACGATTTTTATTATTATATCTATAGACTAGTTGTAGTCTAGTTCCATTTTTTCAGGTACCTTACTTGTGTATTACATTTAATCACTATAACAAATCACGTATTCTGTACCATTCCGTTACTAAAATCAAAGAATTATGCCCGTTAAAAAATGCTCGTTCTCAGTTAAATTTAGTAGTTTCAAGCTGTTGTACACCAGTAGACCTTACACTTGTATAACTACTACAATTTAATATATTCTGTCGTATAAGGTCATTAAACATACTATGTTAATAATATTTACTAACATTAAACATATCTATATATTATATAGATATGTTTAATGTTAGTAAATAATAGACCTACATCTATATATACGTCCTACACCGTATAACCACAGATAAGATAAAACTTTTATCTTATCTGTGGTATAACAATGAAATATCTTTATCTATTCTGTGATAATACGACTTGCTGCGTTTATCGTATCGCTCGCGCAATACGTGTTTTTAATTTATTTGATAAGAGCGCGCGTAACGCAGAATCACAGTAATCACTGGACGACGACCGCCGACTGAATAAAAATGTTCTCTAATCGTCTAATCCCCGCAGCAGTAAAATACCAGAAGCGGTTCACCAGTCGGGTGCACTCGATCGTTGGGAGTGGAGCGAAATGTCTTCGGCAGACATAAAATCTGAGACGTAATTTTTTTTAACAAACGTTCTTATCTCAAATTAATTTGAAACAATTTTTTTTTTTTTTACTTAAAAACTAAACTTATAAACGACGACAGACAGATCGTTCGCGCTCGTCAAACCGTCCACAGTTCCATAACGGCGACGCGACGTTCATAAATTTTTTAAAACCTACTAAATTACACCTATAGTGATAATTTATTTTAAAACAATTCGATTAGGTACAATGTTTGTTTTTTAAAAATGTCCAATACCAGCAGCGATGACGAGTTTTTCGACGCCGAAGACTTCGCGGTTCGCGATCAAAGGTAGGTGTTCATCAGAAGTACTTGATGATCAATCCGAGAGCACGTTGCTTAAGGCGATGTTTTGTAATGTTTCAGCGAGCAGACAAAATCAAGTGGCCAAAGCGAACAAGAACTTTTAGAAGAAAATAAAAAAAATATGACTTTTAAAATATCCACCGCTCCTAAATTGGTACAATTATTTTTTAATGATTTTATTTTGTAAGAACGACTTACGAGAGTTGACTGTACCAGGTTTCAGAGCGTAATGGTCGCCGCAAATTCAACGAAATCCGCCAACACATGCAAATCGAAGACGAAATGCAACCCATATCGCCGACCGAAAGTCAGGCCTCATCAGCTGACGGAGTGTTTTTAGCACCCTCACATAGACCTAGTCATCCTTTTAGGGTTATCGAACCGGACGGTGCGTCTGTGCAAAGTATTATATCCTTGGGCAAAGTCGGGCAATTATTGGGAAGTAATTCTACAGACCCGACCTTAGGTTTGTGTTACGCGTTCATAGTTGTACATACAAGTATCATGTGTTTGAACTATTTTTATAATGAAATAACATTTAGGAAAAGAATCTGCCTTGCGGCCAACAGAAAGTAATAAACCGCCCAAGTTATCAACACCAATTTCATCTGAAAATAAAATTATTGCCTCTACTGAAACTCTAAAAGCATTTCATGAGCCGGATGTCATAGCTAGCACAAAGGTTTCAAACAACGGAATTATAAATGTAGAAACGGATAGACCTGTTGCTCCGCCTAGAAGACGGAGACGTAAATTATCAAATCTGTCAATTAAAAATGACGTTGCTAAAGTTGAAAATAATTTAAATGTACGTAAAGTAGTAAAAAATGATTTTAATTAGATATTCAATTAATATTTGTTTTATATATGTTTATAGTTATTAAATGTTGGAAAAGATAAAACTAATGACGATTGTTTGACAAGTCCTGCAAGTACTATAGAATCGTTGACAAGAGAATTAGAGCACTCATTAGACCTTAATTCTGCTACCAAAGGCCAATATATTGTGAATCATTTGGTATGTACTAAAAAAAACTAAAGAATACTTATAAATATTTGATTAAATACTAGACTATTTTTCTTTAAAGGTACTTAGTTAAAATATTACTCAAGTACCTACTTTATTTTTTATTTATAGGGATAACAACATAAATACTTTCAAAATAATTTTTTTAAAGAATGTACCTTAATCTATCTAAGTATTGTTATTTTATAATTCAATACCTAATGTGTTTTAATAACATACAGATAAGGTTGGTTTTTATCAAGTGTTGTGTTACACTCCACCAGTATATGTTAGACATTCTATCTTTTTTTTGTTTTATTATACTCTTCTATAGGTAAGGTTAGTATTTCAAGTTTTCCTAAGAGGTCGGGTTTTGTCAAACAGCGTAATTTATTTATAATAAATAAGTTGGTGTCAAATAATGTATTTAACAGTGGAACAGGCGCTAAAAATTATTCAAAAAAAATATTTTTATAAAACCAGGTGTTGTTACTTTATATAAATTAAAAAGAATGGAACAAGATACAAAGGAAATCCTTACACACTTCCAGGATAACAATTTAAAACAACAACACACTATTTCTTCATTACAAAGGAGGACACCTAAAGTTTTAGGAGTATCACTTTATTACTAGGTAGAAAATTTAAAGTTATAGTAATATTCCTTCATTACTAGAAAGAAAATTTAAGGATAAGTGTGTTAGGACTTCCTTTCTATCTTGCTTCATTCTTTTTAGTTCTTTTTAAGTACCAATACCATATTTTTTTTGAAAAAACCTTAAATTTGTCAAGTGCATATTTTTTTGTTTTTAATTATATTTCAGTAACATGATAGGTATTTAATAAAAAAATTGTTGGTAAAATAATCTTTAAAAAAAAAAAATATATTGAAATTTACTTTGAATATATTTAATAAAGTATTCGTTACTTAAAAAATTATATAAATACCTACTTGTATTAAATACTTATTGCTTAACCTATTGTTGGTGATACTGAGCAATTTGCTCACACGTTTGCTATTTATGGAACTACTACTACCGTTTTAAATGTCATTTTATCTTGACACAATTGAATATACACTTTGTTAAGTTATTTACAAATATAACTACACAACAACAAAGTTATTTAAAAATAAACCAACAATTTTTAATTTTTATCAAAGTTCAATGTTGACGATATGTGGCTGTACTGGGCAGCACAAATTATTACACAGTCACCGTACATCTACCATGATGCATCACTACATCGATGTGAGCAATATAATCTAAACACGCTCATTGTATTTTTTTTATTTTTTCCTTACCTGTACTGTTTGTGTATTTTTTGTATATGTATAAAAAAAACTAAATTTTTTTAGTTTGTGAGTGAAATGCATGATAGGTACTTAATAATTCAATATTTTATGCACTTTTAGGATAAAGAAAAGCCCATTCTTAACATGATTAGAGAAGACATTAGAGGAAAATCCAAGACACTTACGTCTCACAGTAACACGTACCCTATGGCAGCTACTAGTGGAATAACTTCTAATAGGTCTTGTAACCGTGCTGCTTCACGAGAACGCCGAAGGTCAGCTGGAGATGAACAAGAACTAAGAGATCAGCAATTAAACATGTTTTTAAAAACCCATACAGACTCTGGAAAAAAATTAACTGATATAGTGAGTATTATTAGTAATTATTAGAAGGAGTTAGTGTGATTTTCTATACCGTGGGTGGTAAACCCATTATGTTAATTGCAATGGCATGCTAACAAATAAAATTTATTAATTTTTACTTAAATAAATTACCCTTATTACTTACTATTATTTATGAGTTTATATTGTATTAGTTCATTAATGTATTTAGTAAAATTTATAAAATTGAAAGAATTATAAAAATCATTAATAAATAATTTTTTTTTTTTTGGGGGGGGGGCACACAAACTGTTTTTAAAACCTTAATTACAACATTAAGGCACAACCTAAAAAGGGTTTTCCAGGCCTGTTCTATATTATTACTAATTACAAATGACTTTTTTTTTTTTTAGGAAATACTTGAACAAATAACTGTACTGAATTTAGACACTGGAGAAAGGGTTCCATTAAGTATAGCCGAAGATAAGTTACCTCAGTGCATTAATCCATTATCCTTACACATAATGCGGTTGACATCAGAGTATGTTAGCACCCCAAATTTAGATTCCAATTCATTTAGATGTAATTCTATAAAGAAAATAAAAGAATCTGATGAAGAAAGCATTGACAGTAAATCAAATGATACTGAAGTTACTGGACGGGATGATCCTGTTGATGAATCTGCTATACGTCGTCGCACAGCAAGAATCAAACGATTTTTTGGTACTACTGTTAAGAAAACTGTAAATAAAGCTAGAACTATTGCACATGAAGTATCTCATGTAAGGCACAAAGAGGATGTTATGGAGATTGCAGACTTAGTAGAAAGACCTCAACCCGCAACTGATGTTCCTAATGCACCACAAGTCAATGAAACATTTAAACTTAGAGCATCAAATAGTCATAAAGGACCCTATGAATTTGATTCTGTTCAACATGTTCAAGTTAGTTGTTAGATACCTACACATTTTGAAATAAGTACATAAAATATATATATTTTTTTTTTAGGAATTTTGCCATGAACACACGGGTCCTGTGTGGTGTATGAAATTTTCCATGTGTGGTAGACTCTTGGCAACAGCTGGACAAGATCGAGTACTTCGTATCTGGGTGCTACAAGATGCATATAAGGACTTTCATGAAATGCGTAAAAAATATGATGCTGATAAAGTTTCACCTACACCCTCTACAGAATCATTGGTTTCACAACTTTCTGTTGATGATCAATCATTTTCTGCTGATGCAGACGATCGAGGACCATTCATGTCTCGGCCATTTTGTACATATACTGGACATCGTTCTGATTTATTGGATATAGCTTGGTCAAAAAATTACTTTGTTTTATCATCGTCAATGGATAAAACTGTAAGGTTATGGCATATTAGCAGAAGAGAATGTTTGTGTTGTTTTCAACACATTGATTTTGTCACTGCCATATGTTTCCATCCAAGAGACGATCGTTATTTTTTGAGCGGATCACTAGATGGAAAACTTCGTCTTTGGAATATACCAGACAAAAAAGTAGCTGTTTGGAATGAAGTTGAAGGACAGACAAAACTTATAACTGCGGCTAATTTTTGTCAGAACGGAAAATTTGCTGTTGTTGGCTCTTACGATGGTCGCTGTATATTCTATACGACAGATCAGCTACGCTACCACACTCAAATACATGTACGTTCTACTCGGGGTAGAAATTCAACGGGGCGCAAGATAAGTGGTATTGAACCAATGCCTGGCGAAGATAAAGTTTTAGTAACATCAAATGACAGTCGCATTAGATTGTATGATCTCAGAGACTTAAACTTATCATGCAAATATAAAGGCTACGTGAATATAAGTAGTCAGATAAAGGCTAGTTTCAGTCACGACGGTAAGTACATTGTGTGTGGGTCTGAAAACCAATGTATTTATGTATGGAAAACGCATCATGATTATTCAAAATTTACATCTGTGAGACGAGATCGAAACGACTACTGGGAAGGAATTAAAGCTCATAATGCTGTCGTGACGTGTGCAATATTTGCCCCAAATCCAGAAGTGGTATTTAGACAAATTAAAACCGATGAAAATGCTAGCCAAGATGGATATGTTTTAGTGAGCGCAGATTTTAACGGTTGTATACGAGTGTTTATCAATCGGATGAAGCCTAAACATAGTTCATTACCAGCCAGTGCTATGACTTAAGTTGATTCAACTAAAATTGACATTTTATAGTTATATAATAATTTTACGCTTGGTTTCATTAAGTAAATAAATATATTTATACTTGAATTATTGATACAAAATGTTAATGTTAATAATTAGTGAAAATTTAACTATTAGAAATTAATAATAGTGTAATAGACTATTAGGTAGATGGTAAAGTTTAATTTATTTGATTTTGTTACCATTATTTTATAACAAGAATTTATTTTAAATCAATTTGGTTTCTGGAAACTGTTTTTATGAATGTTAAATATTTTTTAATACAATGTCAACAGAAAATGTGTAGTTTGATTTTTTTTAACCCGTTGTTAGTCACACTTTAGTCAAAACGACACACATTTTTTACTCGATTCATAAAACATAAATTTTATTCTTATATCTTTAATGCTTAATTTACCTTTTAAAAAGCTAATTGAAAACAATGAAATAATTTTTTTAACATGTTAGTAGTCTCTAAATCTATTTTGATTGAACTGGAATAGATTGTTCTCAGGTGGATTCAATAGTTGCTGTCTCTTTGACCAATACACAACTGTAAATTGTTATTGATGTAAATTCTAATGTGGTGAAAAAAACTGCGGGCGACCAACGGTGTAGTAAACTCGGACACAACTTGAGTTATGTCAGGTTAATTACAAAATAACATAGATTATAGTAGCGTCATGAAAAATTGCTTCCGTTTAGTATATATTTTACAATAAATAATAATTTTTAACAATTTTGTATCGATAAACACCAAACTACCGACAGAGTATTATTATACATCGAGATTAACTAATTTAAATATAAACACGGTGTATTCTATTCTTTAAGACGGTGATTTCCACTTATTGTTATAATTATTTATTAGAAGGTTTTTAAATTTTCTTAGTTTAACTTCTAATTCTTCACCGTCTAATTTGGCAGATAATACTTCTACTCTGGAAATTAACAGAAAGTCTGGATTGTCTGGACTCGGACCTTTGACCAGATCAATTTCATCACCAACTTCTACAGAGTGGCTCTTCTTAGTCACTTTTTCTCCGTTTACTCGAATACGGCTTTCATAAAAAGCTACTTCGATTTTGCTAGAAAAAAGTTCAATTATTTTAATTAAACAATAAGCAATTCATGACGAGGAAGGCTTGAAAAATCGGAATGTTCTGAAAAAATCTGAAAGTTTACTTTCTAGATTTGCCCAACGCGTGCTTCAGGACACTGTCCATTCTCATCGTGCTCGTCCTGAGTTTCATCAGTTCACTGGAACCGTCGATTTCTTCGAGATCTTCGTCGGAACCGTCGTCGTCATCGTCCTAACGATAAAGAAAAAAAAACGCGTCTGGCGTAAAGTAAGAAGGTTTTACTACACGTGTGAAATCGTTGCTTGCATTACTTGTTTTTTCGTACGTTTGTAACGTCTGGACGTCGAGTGCAGCAGCAGCTCACCACCACCACCACCACCATCATCTGGCCGGTGGATTGTTGCAGCTGGTTGACAGCACAAACGCGAAACGCGGCGCACACGAAGCAGCCGACACCGTTCGCGCGAGACGAGCGGCCGCTTCGGCAGGACCACTTTGGATAAAAGTCTGAACATTGTGTCCCGAACGAGCCGGGAGAATTTGAAAATTTCGCGAGAAACGAACTACTGTGTTGTAACGCGCGAAGTGTTTTGGCGTGATAAGAACCGAAGCGAACGATAACGTTGGCGGGCGTTTCAAGAGGAAATGTTTTCAGAATAAAAAACAACGTTTAAAAAATAGGTAGTACGAGGAGGACCGAAATATCGTAAATAGTAGTAGTGAGCGTAAATAGTAGTGAGAAAAAAAAAAAATCTCGATAAAACGCTGCGAATTAACGGTGTTGTCGGTCGAGACGTAACGTTTTAAATAACAGTATTTTTCACTCGGTTACCGACCGGGAGCCGTGGCTCGCTCCTGTAATTCAGCGACTCTGAAGGTCGGATTGCGTGGATGGTTTGAGGCGGGGACCACTGTGGCGGGCCGTGCCGCGTTGAACGGACGTCCGCGCTAAGCTTGTCGTCAATATGGGGCCCGCGGGGTAGCCCGCGGGGCCCAGGTTAGCTAAGGAGAGGCGGATTGGGCCAGGGGGGAAACTCAGCAGCCAAAAGTCTCCGCGGTGAGCAGTAGCGGGACAGCGTCTGCGAGTGGGACACCCGTTTGCAGCCCTGCCGACACAACCAGACCGCAATCTAAAATTTTTTGCGTTTTTACACCGCGTCTTTTTTACTTTTTTACACCGCGTCTTTTTTGCGTTTTTACACCGTAATTTTTTTTTTTTTTTCAAAAATCAACCGTAATGCGTAAAAAGATCAAGATAAATCAACCGATTTTTTTCTTGGTCATTGTGAAATTTTTAAAAAGTTTTTAGACATTTCAGAACAATGAAATATGATTTTACAAATTAAAAAATTATTTTCACATGCTCGTGACCAAAAAAAAACGAAAATCGATTTCCACAATAACATCGAAATTTTGTTGGCGAACTCGAAACGTTTTTCAATTTCGAAATTGAACAACTCGGCAAATTTTTCTTTTAAGTCTAAAACACTACAATAAAATAAACGCCGCTTACAACTGCTTAGAGGTGTTCGTGAAATATTTTTCGAATGGTATTTTGCTCATAACATCATAATATTTGCGTGCGAATTCGATCAAATTGGAAAAAGACGTATTTTAAATTGTAACCCGCGTGATTCCGAGTTTATTATCTTGACGAATTCGCAGACTTATAAAAAAAAATTGTCGTCACCATTCAGTACAAAATCATGTTATGCCGTACCTTGGCATTAAGCTTTTCTAAAACCAAAATGTACTGTAAAAAGTCAAAAGAACTTCAAAGTGCTGAACTCGGTCGTTAAGACCGATAGCCCTTTATACGGAGCAGAAACATGGACTTTGAGAAAAACTGAAGAACAAAGGGCCGCTGCGGTGTGTTTGAGAGGAAAGTAGACTTAGGAAAATGTACGGGGCACATATTGATGCACAGACGAATGAATGGAGGAAACTACGGACGACGATGAAGTGCAGCAATCCCTTTTCAGCCATCAAATATACTGAAAGGGATTGAAAAAAGACGACGGGTTTGGGCAGGACACGCCTGGAGGAAGCGTAATGAATCGCTGATAAGAAAAGTAATAGAGGAAGACCCAGTAGGGAGGAGATCTCTCGGAGGACCACGGCCAAGGTGGGAAGGGAAGACTGAGTGAAAAAAGATGCTGAAAAGTGGACCAGAATAGTCGTTAAAATTAGCAGGAGATGGAGATTAAGGTGGCTGTGTGTTTGTTTAGAGGTATGGTCTTGATTTGCAGAATCCAAGGAAGAAGAAAACAGAAATGTAAGTACACATTATAATATGTTATAATAATTATTGTTGGGTAAAAAGAGAAATAAAAATGTTTTAAACCGTGTGGCGACGTAAAAAAACGCGCACCACGAGTCGTCCAAGTTGTTTACAATATTGGCAGTAAATCAAGGGAAATCCCGTGTTCTAGAATATACTATACAATAGTCCGCGACAGGAAAAGTGGCCGCCCCTGCCCGCCACGAACCTAGCGGCCGTTTCGCCTCAGTGGTGCGTAACGTAATTAAACTTATTGCCGCGTTTTTTTTTTAATTAATTTACTGAAAATACTTACAATATTTTAAAAACGAATAATTTGTGTATTCAAACCGAACAAAAAACATTAAACAAATAATACAAATTGTATTTACATGTGGCGCAGCCACGCGGTATGCGGCATATGTTGAGAACCAATGGCTCAAGGGTAGCGAGGAAGCGGCAACGGGTCGCGGTACACAGGGGCCTGTCGCGGACTATAATTATCTCGTTAGGGTAATTCCGAAAAAGTTCTAGAACAATCGACGCTTATATATATACCGGCTGGGCAGACGCTCGGTCGGTCAGTCAGTCCGTGACTACGCTCCGTGACACATCGACAATCGCACTCCGCGACATTCTCCGCGATATATTCCGCGATTCCTCCGTCGTCGTAACGTATATTGATATTTGTTTTTTTCACATTCATACGTATTTATGTAATGTAGTGTTTATTTTAAATTAAATTGAGAGTGTTTTTTTTATTGCCTAAACCCCCACAACCGTAATGTGTTGAGTATTTTGAGTTTCATAAGAAAATCAACTGACAGATAAAATATAATTCTCATACGTTCGGCATCAAATTATGCACATCGGTTTAAAATATAACACAATGGTTCCATTTTTAGCAATAAAATAATTGATTATTATTACAGGTGTATATTTTTTGCCCTTCGAGCGCCAAAAAGCAACGTCTCTGATACAGTAATTTATGTCTCATATTTACTGTTTTATGAGCCCCCGATGTAATAACTAATCTCATTTGAGTTGTAAAAGTATATAACATGTTTTTACCACAAGTTATATCGTTTGACAGTGTGAAAAATCTGGATAACGAGTTATTAAAACGTTGATTATAAGAAATTTTCGAATTCGGTTATCGCGTGTAATTATTTTTTTAGGAACAATCGTGAACACCCAAAATCCGAGGAAAATAATCTGTTCGACGTGCAGTGTGTGTGAAAAGCGTACAGGAAAAAAGTCAGCCAAGTCGCTTATTTTTATTTTTCAAAAACGGCATCAAATTGTTTGTATTGACTCGACTGAGTTATAAACATTATAACCGCTGGAAGTATGCTTGGGCGTGCAACGAAACGACCCGGTAAAATGAACCTTATAAAACGCGCGTTTTTCTCCGATTTAAAAACAAAAGCCACTCGGTTTGTTTTTTTCCCAGTACGTAAACACCCCTTTAAAAATCAACAAATTTAATCCAAATATTTGACGTTACGCTCGAAAATCGTGTAGGTTTGTCTTTTTTTCATTTTAGAACGTTATAGTATTATCACAAACGCGACAATACGTCGCAAACTTCATCATACTAAAAAAACACGGCGGTTATGTAATTGGGATATTTTCAACAACACGATATTGTCCGTAGAATGAAAAGTGAATTTTTTTGGCCACCCTCAGGCAGGTCGTTAAAAAATAGTTTATACATCTGCGACGCACAATTATACACGATAATAATATTCGTTTAACGATTAGCTCGTTAACTTAATGTGATATTTTTGTACAACCGACACTTCCATGTAAATGGTATTTTCGTATACGCCGACCGATTTCTATAGGAATAAATTATGTTTACCTATTGACTTTTTTTTCCGTACCACCCCGCTGCTATACTTTGAGTTTGAGATAATCGACAGCGGTGTGTTTCGACTATTTTTACTCGTTTAAAACTGGCATCCGTGTCGCGACTCGTATAAAAATATCGATCGCGCAGACAATGCAACACCGGCGTCAAATATCGAATAAAATCTGTTAAACCAACGACTTATTGTAGGGTCGATCGGGGTGCACCCAATATCTGTATCGATCTTTTCGCGCTATACACGCGCGTAGAACGAAACGTGCGAGTTGGAAAAAATAGGAAATTTCCTCCATCGACGCGGGAAAAAGCGTAAAAACACACGTTTCGGCTTGTCGAGTACAAAAACAGTGGTGTGTGTACCAAACGCGCGTACATGTAGTGTTTATATATATAATGTGTAGGTATAATTTTCGAAAAACGTACAATTGGCGAAAGAAAATAAAACGTATCGTCTGTGATTAAAATTTTGCGGGAACAAACGTCTGATCCGGACGGAATCGCGACGGCGGTCTGCCGGCGATCACGCGTCTTATCCAGTCCGAGTAACAGGACACCGCGGTGTACACGCCCGGATACCTGGGTTCCGCGCACCCGAGTCCCCAGCTCACGATGCCGCACAGGTAATAACGGTCGTCGTCGTCGTCGGACCGGCAAGACAGGGGTCCGCCGGAATCGCCCTGAAAATGGTTGCACTTAGCATATCGTATTATTTCTACTCCAGAGTACTCAAGAGCGTATAAATCGTGAAACGGGTTCTCGTAAAAAATTTATAAACGTATGCTAACCTCAGGAAGAATTCTGACGATCACTTTTTCTCAACGGATTTTTCGGGGGGAAAAAAAGAAGAAGAAAAAAACCGTTGAATGTATTTAACAACACCCCAGTCTCCCCCAAAGGCTGGCTGGTACGTACCGGACGCATATGTGTGTGTGTAGAAAGCGAACGCCTTTATACCGGAACATTCTGCGGCAGAACACTCTTTCGCGGGCTCCGTTGCAGTTTATAACGCGTACCTACGGCTGCAATAATGGACCTGATCTGACTCTGACCGGACCTCTGTTTTCGCGCTTTCCGGTACCAGAATTCACACATCGGCCGGCATATCATCAACGCGCGCTCTGATTGAACCTTTTGAGCGAAAAATAAGAACCGTTTTCCTATTTTCCTGCATATACCGTGTTACGGGCACGTTACGGGGAAGCCCGTTTAAAAGTCACGAGTTATTATTACGACCGCCGTGCAGGAGGACTGTAAGATTAGTGAGGGCGCGCTCGAGTATTTTGAAGAAAAAAACCGACAACCGTATTAAATACGGACGTAAAATCACGCTGCAGTTTTTACACGGAATACGTATACATGCGTAATACGTATGTATATATATGTATGATTTGATGAAAACGTCATTTTTGAAGGAAAAATAAAATTGGCGACTACGTTTCGCGTACGTCGTATTAGTACACTGTCTGTCGTACCTGACAAGAGTCGGCGTTCTGTTCGGTCAAACCTCCGCCACACACCATACACCGGTTGACGTATTCCCCGTAGCCCGCTTTGTTGTACACGGCCAGACATTCGCTCAACGGCACCAAAGGCAGCTGCACCTTCTGCAAGACTCTCGCGAACGCACCGTTTTCGGACACGCGTCCCCATCCGGTCACAAACGCCAAATCTACGCAGTACACACAATAATATACATCCGATAAACAAACAGACGATTTCCGGTGGATCGAGAAAAGTACTCTTAGACAAGCCAGCTAATGTTGTACGAACGGTTCGCGAAAGCGCTGTAAGTCTTTTCAAAATTTTGTTCGCGCGACCTAAAAGTTTTTTCCGCACGCTTTTTTTTTTTTACAAATACGTACTGTTGAAATTCGTTTGATGATTTTTTTTGCGTCAAACTCGGCGTTCAAAGTCGCCGAGCTCACTACAAACGTTATAAATCGTTATTTCCAACAACAATCGTTACAGCATGACTAACGACACAAGGTATTTGTTCGTCGCACAAATCAGACGTATATAAATAAAATACGACCGTAACGTACCGCGGCTGTCGAATAACGTTCCGGGTTTCGGCAAACAAATCGGCGACACCCGGTCGCCGACAAACGACAATGGCGGGTACACCTTGAGCAGAGCGATGTCCCTGGACAAAGTTTTCTTGCAGAACCCGTCGAAGTGAATGGCCGCGACGTTCACCCTCTGCTCGTTGTCTTGGATGTGAATGGAAAAAAAACATTTGTATCAGAAAGATTATTATTACTGGCAGAGTTAAAAAATCGCCGCGTGGACGGACGCCCGGCAGTTGCTGTCTCGTTTACAAATAATGTTGTTGACTAAACGTCACGTTCAAAAACACAGTTTAAAATGTATACGATAGTGCACAAATAATACAATTTATAGGAGGTGATCAATATTGAACGTATGCTACTTTCTTTGTTGCACCGTGAAGAGGAATCAGCGTCAATAGAACAACGCCTAATATGCGCTGTAACGAATCCACACTCGTAATATGCGCGTTATGTTTTGTTGCTATTTTTCGAAATTTCGCAGGTACCGTGATAATATAATTTTTTTTAAATTAGAATCTGTTAATCCGCTAACTGTATGTTTGTTTAACACACTCTGTAATGATTCGTTCTACCTAGCCCGCCGTTGTGGATAGGAGTGGGACGACAAGTTGACGATGCTTAATAACTATACACTTGAACCGTCGGTTTACAATTATCGAAATTTTTTACGGACGTGTTTTTTTTTCTATACACAATTTTAGTGGACAAATGCTTGGAGGGGTATAGGCAATCAACAACGTCGATTCGCCCCAGACTCCGCTGTAAAAATTCGAAAATAACGATTTTCGAAAAAAAATAAAAAAACACCTCCAAACATCAAAAGTCATGTCATAGTATAACCAGTTGGCCTAGGAACTCACAAACACCGTTATCGACTTTTAAATTTCGTCTCGTCATCTTGTCCCGCACGCGTCAACTTACCCTCACCACCCCACTCACCCTTATCTGAAAGAATTTCATAACTCTGTAGCCGATAGCGACGACTGGGTGAAATTATCAACGAATCTGTTCGTTAACAAAAATCACCAACATGCCTGTTTTGCACACGTTCGTCTTTTAATCCGACCAATATTACCATGTCCCGGCTGCGTACTCCGCTACTGTACCCCCCTGTACGCCGTCGTAAATAATATTGTACGTCGCGTCATTTTTCACAACGTATACGCGACGTACTGTCTGCGGCACTTTTCGCGTGCCTCGTGCTCTCGACATTTAAACGTACAAAGTGTCGTCATCCTCCGAGCTTATGAGACAAGAGATGGGCACTTACTTTCAGGAACGTACAGGTTCCGTTTTCCGGCCACCACCGACAGCAGATCTTCCGACACGCCGTACACGCAGTGGGCGGCCGTCACCACCCAGTCCTCGGTGATCACTGATCCGCCGCATATGTGTCTGGCCACCGGACCTGTGACGAACTGCAGCGATACTTGCCACGGGAACTCGCCTGTGTACGATGAAAAAAAAAAATGGGACATTTGCACTGCGGGACCGCGGTCAAACCGGGTTCAGTGGCGCCAAACTTTCATAAAAAACAACCAGCCTCCCGAAAAAACGAAAAAAACACATAAAACAGTACCCGCGTATTGATCTTTCCCCCGATAGTTTTGTAAAATCATAACGCTTTAACCGACTGGACGTGCTGAACTGCAATGACGTGTTTGAAAACGTATATCGAAAAATATATCAATCTCTCGATTCGAACACATCAACGTCGTGAGCGTGTTTCAAACAAAACAGCGGGTTTTGAACTACACCTGCAGTAGTAGTGTGGATTCTACCGGCAGATGATGACCCACAGAGAGAACCAAGCACCACTTGTAAAAGCCGTATCGTTTCGTCAACAGGGGCGTTGTGCTCGGCGCCACTGAAACAGGTATATACTACGCTCGAGTATGGCGCGCGTGTAGAGTTTGTTTCAATTACCTAGCTCCGCGTTCGAACCACCGACCACTTTGTTGCTGTCGGACCGCGACAACCCGCTCTTACCCCGAACGCCGCACGGAACCGAAGAGTTCAGACGGTAACTGAAAAGACGGGGAAAGAGTTCGCTAAGATTTTCGCGAGAAACAAAAGATAAATGTTGTTTGGAACGGGTTGTACATAATTATACCGATTGGTTTCGAAGTACGATCGCGCTAGGCAATGCGAAAGCACGGACGCATTTCTTCGAAACTTTCAGAAAAATTAAACGATTTCCGAATATTTAATTATGACTGTGACAAAACTAAACCAGCCGAAACCGCGGTAGCCGAGTCGGTGGTGCCTAACCTACTCGAAATAATTAATTTTATTAATCATAAACAACGTTGTCGATTTTCCGAATTTTAAGTATAACAACACGGACTACTGAACTAATAGTAAGTATGTTGTAAGTGTTAGATCAATCGGTTTTTTAGATCGTAAAATTATGAAAACTCACAAAACGCGGACATGAAAAAAAACATCGATACCATAGTAATTTGATTTTTGAAACGTATTTGAAAAACGTAAAAATAATGTTTAAATAGTTCTAAAAATAAAACTCGCGCGTTTGTAATTCTTAGACGGTTTTTTCGTTCTAGACACTAAGTGTATGCATCTTCCCATTAAAATTATAAATTTTCAATACACTCGTTATTTTGAGATTTTTAGTTACGGTGTAAAGGTAGAATCGTCTAAAATTTTCCAATACAAGCAAAGTGCAGTAGTCGATACACACTTTCATAGTTTAAAATACCTAGTGGTATTAACTGCGGATAAAGAAATTAAAAACTTTTGAACAACACAAATTCTACTTGTATTTTTGTTGTTGATACGTTTGAAATGTTGTATAACACTGTATACGATACCTATAGTTAAACTGAATGTTCAGTTGCTATAACACCTATACTTCACATGCCTACTACGCCTTACTGTACTGTTCAGCTAGTCTTCGAATAGAATATTGGAGTTGTTGTTTGGAAAAAAAAATTAACATAAATTTTTAATTTTTCCACCCGTTATTGCTCAAAAACGGACAAAACCGTTCGAGATTCGCATCATACGTTTGGATTACGTTTTTCTATTTTAATTTCGCAATATTTGTGCAGAATTTTTTTTTTTAACACAACTCTGCAAAGGGATACCACCTGCCCCATTACAATGGTTAGGGAAACCTTTTCAAACAAAGATTTCCCTAAAGAGAGGGCCCCAAAATTTCAATGGCACCTGCAGGGCCCTTTCATCTCTAGTTGCTGAACACCGACTTCAGGCGAACGGAATTTCCTGAATCGCACGAACGGTGTATTATACGCGGATTGTTGCGCATTTCGAATTGACAATAATTTAACGAATAATTATTTAATTATTTAGTTATTTAATTAATAATAATAAACACAATATAATCGTGTTACTCGTGTGAAGTCTCTTGCATTTGGCTTACGGGCCAACCGTAATCGTTCTCGTAGGGCAAAAACATCTGGTGGACGATCTCGTCGAATCGGCCGTAAAATTCGTCGCTGTTCGCCGGTTCGGCGTTAGAATAATAATAATAATTATTATTATTAATGTCGTCGACCAAGTCGAAGTTTGTCGCCGCTTCCGTGTCCGATTTCGACACGCAATCTGCACATCGATAAAAATTGGTACTTACATATACACACACACAACTATAACGATGTAAATCGTTATTTTCCAATAAAAATCAAGCGTTTGCGAGTTTAGGCGGTTCGTAAAAATTATGTTATAAAAGCATGACAATAATATACCGGCGATGCATTCTGAAACAGCCGGACGCTGCAACGCTGCGGCCAAACCAAACAGAGCGAATACGAACATGATCTACGACTGAACTGTACGATACGTCATTTGTAATCGTTTTTACACAATATCATTTCCATTTTATTTTTTATACTATCCCGAACGAAACACGCATTTAACGTTTCGCCTTGAGGCCTCGATACTAAGACGTAAGTAATATAATATTATTGTACACTGTTCCCGTCTACTCTGTGTATAAATATAAACATGCAACACGAGCGTTGTTTGTCGACTTAATTAGATAATAATTGTAGTATGTACCAAATAAAAATGGCGGAAAAAATAACTCGACGACACAATACGTGTAAATAAAATAAAAGTGTTTCAAACAATATATTTTATAATACATATCGTATACTAGTAGGCGGTCGCAACAGTTTGCAGCATAATACAAAAAAATATACACATAAATCACATCGAGTACAACACAGGTATGAACGTATATAATTAAATAAAAAAAAAATTAAAAAAATTATCGACAAACTTCAAATAAATTAGGAATTACAAAAAATTAGTATACGTATCTAGACATAAAAATTAATAATACTGTATCTTTACACTATATATATCATTTTCGGTATACACGATATCCATTTATAATGTTTACACGTCGCACTATCGGTACCGTAAAATATTCACGTTGTCTTTCGGTTGGTCCATCAGCAACTTTTTGCTCGTAATCGCACTGTCTGAAAATGTTTTTAATAAAAAAAATCATAAAATTATCGAAAAAAAAACGATTAGGTGCTAAACTCTGTGAAGACTAACCTACAAGTACACACGCGTTTTAGAAATTTTTTGAAATCCATATTAGCGGTTATAATCGTGATACGTACATATATTACCGTTGATTATAAAATATGCGTAGGTACAGTCGTTTTTAAATTATAAGTATGTTATAACCTGCACTTATTCGATGGATAAAAACATTTGTTAGATACTATTGTGTATGCGTTTGTTTTAAAGTCAATTGGGAAAAACGAAAATTGATGGAGAAAATAAGGCCGTTATGCTCGATTATTTCTGATAGTTATTTTTTGTGACTTAATTTTTTTTTTTTTATAGTTAACATTGTATGAGGATAACAAAGACTGGAAGAGCGTCTTAGGTAAGTTCTTAAAATCAAAATTGTTCTCAAAGAAAACCAAAGCTAGATTATAATATAACCGTAAATGAATAGTAGGTATATTATACGTACTTATAAAAAAAAAACCCCCCGAATCTTAACGCGTACCCAAAAATTTGGTTTTCAAAGACGCACAGAGAGGTGCATCGAAAACTTAAACTCACCGACGGACGACAAGGTGTTATACGGGTCCTGGAGTTGTTTTTTTCTACGCTTCACGGGGCTGATGGCGCACTGAGAGGAACCTTTACACCGGATCATTTCGGAAAGCGAGTTCCGGAGCCATTCCCTTTCGTTTGGCTCCAGCATGTGCGCTCGGTTCCACTGTTGGAACTGATCTACTTTCATGTTGTAGAACGTCACGTGGCCGGTGACGAACTCGCAGTAGAGAAAATTGTGCGTGGCGTTGATGGTGCGCAGACACGAGTACGTGTTATTGTTGGCGTTCATGCAGAAACAAAACGGGCCCTCTGAGGAATAGTAACAAAAAAAAAAGAGGTAAAAATAATTTAGAAAACAACCTTTTTTTAAGTCGTATATTGCAGTACATTAGACTGTTTGTACAGCGGCGTTTTATGTAAGAGAAACGCATTTTTTTCTCACGGATAAGATAACCTGCAGCAGGCTGCCGGGTAACCGCTAGAGCTATCGTGGGCTCATCGTTATGGCGTGTCATTCGACAAGCGCGTTAAACTAAAATGCAGAACGATAGTAGAAACGTGTGTTAATACAGAGTTAAAATAAATATAATAAAGTGTTGAAATCAGCAGCATGAACGTAATGAAAATGAATGAAAATTGATTATAATAACGTACACTAACAGTTAGAATGTGACGTTTGACGTATAAAACTTAAAACCATATCATTCGGATTTAGAGCCTGAATGAATTCGATCGTAGAATTTACTTGTGTTATTTTTATGTGTCGAGAAAAAAACGATATTAGAAAGAAATCAATTATTATTGTAAGTAACTCTTAAAATACGTCGAGCTACAATCGTATTCCTGTGCTAAACTTTCGTTTCTACATTTGTCGTTGTGGTTGCCTATACGAAACTCCTTAAAATGTATTAGTGAGACGATCTTCCTATTATTCGTAGCGTTTACGCAATTAAGTTTAATACACAGTTAGTTCAAGTATTAATAATAACACGTATGACTTTAAAACACACAATCGTTTTTGAAATTAAAAACCAAGTTTTTACCGTAAGAAATGTCTTCCTAGTTCAAAATATAACCCATAGCCAATTTAATTGAAAAAATTATAAAAATACGCCTAACCTGCAACTGGTCAACTGTACGTGATTTTAAAACAATAAGTCTTTGAATTGCGTCATTATGGACGAAATAAGTATAAAGGGATATGGCCTCCTCGTTACCAATAAACAAGTGATCCAATAACAAGTTAAACGTTTACGAGTACGTATTAAGAATAAAACAATAAACGTAGTTCACTCTTTGTTAACTAACTAATGTGTATAATGTGTACAGTGTACACTAACACTATATACATACTGTATAGATAAAAATAAAAAGTAAGGAGTAGGTGACCGTTTTAGATGGTGTAGTGTAAAAGTTTTACGTTAAATTTGATGGTTTATCATTGCTTACAAAAATAATGGTTCTGAGCGAACTTCTGTTACCTATTTAAAAATTCGAAGAATTCAAAATTTCAAAGTTATATATTCAACTCGTAATCGGTCAAATTTGTTTGAAATTTTCATCACGTTTGTATTTCAATTAGTTTGAACAAAATTTAATACCCCACGACTAATACAGCGTACCTAATGCAAAATAAAATGACATTCCTGATTTCTAACAGTCAACAGAGTTTTAAATTTTTTGGAGGAACATATTATACAACGAATAAGTATCAAGTTCAAAGATTAAAACATTATCTATGATCATTAATCAGTCGTCGTTTTTTCTGTACACTAAAAAATACGAATAGGTTTTATACCGAAACTTTTATTAAATTTAAGATTTAAAAAAAAAATCATATCCTAGCTGATAACGTTCTTCAATTTTTAAATTGTATGATTATTTATGTATCATTTCACTTAATAAGTGTAAAATTTTTTAAATCGATTCAATGAATCACAAGACATGCATTTATAAACGAAGAAATCTGTACCCCTTTAAAATACACGCGTACCTTACGTCTGAATGAATGCCAGAAACAATTATTAATCAACGAAACAAAATTGTGCAGAAATTATCTGGGACGATAGACACAAACAAATTTAATGTTTTGAAGGAATTTAATGCAAAGATTTCGCACTATCACTAGTTTTAACTTAAAGCGATGACAAAAAAAAAAAAAAAAAAATTAAAATATTACGGTAAAATTGACAAAATGTTATTGTATATTATTCTCTGCGAAGAATTACGCCTCTATTAATTTTTAAAAATAGTGTTACTAAAAACGTAAGTACGTGACAAATCAAAGTTTGACTTTTGCTAACAGAATAGCATAACAATATTTTGCTATACTTAACGTTATTCATGTTGTATAACTAATAAATTAAGAGTAATAAATGTCCTCAAAATTACAAACTCTTTAAATTATTAATTAAAGCAGTTCATAAAATATAATTAATATACTTGAGCATTAATAGATTAGAAACCAAATATGTTAATTTTTGTAAGATACGCCACATTTATTTTTAGCAATTAGCATAGTATACTAGCAGGTAGTTTATAGCCTTAAAAGTATCAAATATTGACGTATAACAAAAATAATAACATGGTAGTTGATATACCAGCTATTATCTATGGACGTTAAACAGTTACTAAGAATTTTTTAAGAAGTTAGGGATATTTTTCCTTCTAAAAATACTACAGTTAACGAATTTGATTCGTGTTTAGATAAATCCAGTAATTCAAACATTTTTTTTTTTTATAATAGCAATAATTTTTTATACTAACTAAACAGTTTATAGTGTCAATTATCCTTGAGTTATAATATTTTACGATTTACCTACATGAAGTGTAGAGTTTATGTAGTGTACAGATATCTTTTAGTAAGAATTACATGTTTCAAAAATCCATTAATACTTTTATGATATTTAGTTAATAAACATTTGTATAGAAATTAAAAATTATCTTTAAGATGATCAGCAATCACGGTATTATAAGTATGTGCTATGCCATACCTGCCTCCTTCAATAAATTGTATATAACTTGTTTTAATCTAGCTAATTATGTTTTATTTTTACCGGTCCATAACGGAGCAGTTCGCCAATGATCATTATCATGATTGAAACAATTCATTTTTTCTAACATACACTCCTTGTTAAGCTTTGAATTTTTCTTTCGAAATTTCCGTCCTTTTTTCTTTTGTCTGTGAGTTTTTAACAACTTTTTAACCTCCTTGTTTAGAGCAGGATCGTTTTCACTAAACCTATCGAGTAAAAAATAAAAATAAATCTTACAACCGTTCTTATTTTATTGTTGTAAAACAATTATTGTTTCGTAGCTCTTACTTGAAAGGAACACAATAACATGTATCTGATGTAGCGTCAGAAACATTTTTCGACAGCGACTTATGTCCATGATGGTGTCTCATTTTGTGTGGTACGACTCCATCTACAAGTAAACTATCTGGATCCAAAGTGTAATTGTGTACGGGTACCGTTCTGTAAAGTGTTGACAATATTTAATAAAAATAGATTTTGCAAAATAGCATTCAAAATTTTACGGACTTAGGGTTCCATTGTGACTGCGAGTAGTCAGTTAACAAGTTTATGACCGAATCCTTTTCATTTTGGTCATAGTCTCCGTCATCTTCCTCGTCTTCATCGTCTTCGAAACTAGGGCGCTTGGACTCAAGATGCTTTTGTATTTCTTTTAGTTTTTCTAGTTTCGCTTGCAAATTCGAAATTTGTTTTTGAACGCGATTCTGACTGAATTTCCAAACTTTTGGATTATTATACACAATATTTGTACACTTTACGTCGCCATTAGTAGTGACTGTACAGCTGGCTACCGAAGAATCATTAACTGCTGATTGTAAGACATTGAGCCGTTTGTTTAGAACACTCATCACAGAAGACATATTGCTATCGAGAGGTGTAACAACGTCCCTGCGAAAACGGTCTCTGTGACTTGACTTTTTCGGATTTCTGAAAATTCGCAGTTGAATTGTTTATAATACGCCCGTCTTTAATATTCAAACATTTTTTATTTAAAATTTTACCTTAAACGATGATCTTTGTTTTTTTTCATTTCTAATTTTGTATACAAATTCCCATTAACGGAAAAGCAAGTGCATTTACTTAGTCCATCCAGAAGTTTATTCGTACGTTTTTTCGTACGACACTTATGTTTACGCCATCTACAAAACAAATTTAAAATATATACATATTTAATCGAAATAATTTGCCTTTTGAGTTCGACAACAAACCGGAATCCATCGCGTACACAATGCCATTTCTGTCCAGGTTTACAAGGAGTTTGATGATCTGATCGCTGACACAACATAAACAGTTTGCTGGCTTTACTACCAGGAACCGCTCCGAGATTGTCATCAACACTAAAATCTTTGAAAGAAATACGTTGACACTTTTTATATTTTTCAAATTCAAGCGACAAACATACCTTTAGCAAATGTTACTGCAGACAAGAGGGACGAATTTTTTTTGTTTTTATTGAACTCTCGTCTACCACTACTTTCGATTAAAAATGTATCGGGCCAATGCGCGACAAATTTTTTACTGCCTTTTTTGTGTTTATGGAATAATTTGAATGCAGAACGGCCGTCCATATGGGCAGGCGGATTTATACCAGCGATGTCCAAAAACGTAGGCGCCAAGTCTATGTTGAGAACTATTTCGTTTATCCTAGAATATGAAATAACCATAGTTATCAAATAAAGATACAGGAGGAGACGGAAGTTATTTATGCACTTACTTTGTTCCCGGTTCAATACCAGGTCCTCTAACTAACATCGGTACTCGCACGTCAAATTCAAATGGAAAAGATTTACCTTTAACTAAACCAAACTGGCCCAAGTGGTAGCCATGGTCTGAAGTATAAACAATGTACGTATTCTCTAATTCATTTAATTGTTTTAGTTCTTCGTAGATCTAAAAAAAAAAAAAAACAATGATTATAACACGAACTTAGGAATTATGCTATAAAATGTTTCCACTCACTCTAGATACAGAATCGTCTACGCTTTGTAATGTTTGCAATCGTTTGGTCATTAACAGATTTGTGAATTGTCTATGAATGGGCAACATTTGCCCAGTTACTTGTAAAATCCACTGTTTGTCGGGATTCGGAGCGTAATCATAAGTGGGTGTACTGTAAACAAAATGCCAATGACAAAACTCAAACAGGATGACGCGTGGACTTAGTTTTACATTACATTTCTATTTTTATGCTGTAAATTTTCGATTACTTATAATCACATACACTAAAATAGTTGTGTAAATAAAATCAAAATGACTAGATAATGTAAAACAAACAATCAATATTTTAAATTATATAGGGTGAACCACTTTAGAGCGGATATACTTTTGAGTGGGCGTGTTATTATAATTTTAGTGAGAAAAAAAATATCGATTGATAATACTGTTTCGTTCAGTACGGTTTCTTATAAGAATATTTTAGCATATTATTTTAATGCTCATTGTGAACTATACATTATACGCGATTTATTTTGAAATAAAAAAATCAAACATTTTAACGTAAAATCAGGATCAATATTATTTATTCGAGTAAAATGGAGGAAACGCTTTTTGTAGCGCGTAGTAACGGATTACGTCAGAGCAATTTGCGTGAGAAAAAAAATATTAGGCAATGGATTTAAAACGGCATATGTATATCTATTAGAATAACGCCTTCTGTTCGGACGACGCGCTGAACACAACCTTTACTATACTACGGCTGTTGATGCGTGAATCGCGCGAAATGTTTTTTAACACGACAATTATATTACACGGTATTATGTATAGAGAGAAAAAAAAAACAGGTTTAAATAAATAAGTACACGGTGGCTGGCGATCGGACCGGTTTCATTCACAAAAAAACCGTGCAGATGGCTGCATA
This sequence comes from Hormaphis cornu, assembly GCA_017140985.1. Taxonomy (NCBI): domain Eukaryota; kingdom Metazoa; phylum Arthropoda; class Insecta; order Hemiptera; family Hormaphididae; genus Hormaphis; species Hormaphis cornu. The sequence goes on from CM029360.1 coordinate 21,259,407, forward strand.
CGGCACACACGCTTTCGCATAAATCTCGTAATTAGCGAAGTTACTTACTGGTGCGAAGTAACGTTGAAGAACATGTCGGAGTACTCGGGCGCAGAGTCCTCGGGCCCGTGAGGCGATGGGAAACTCATCACGAGCATGAACGGACGTCGCGGGTGGTGTTGTTTCGCGTGCCTGAGAAAATGTATCGAGTCGTTGGTGACGACGTTTGGATAGTAGTCCTAAAATGTTATTGTTGACGTGTTATTGTATGTACGCTGACAATGCGTGAGAACAGAAAAAAATTATTCCGTTGAGAACAGCGTGTACCTTGCGATAGTCGTCGCCGTGCTTGATTTTCTTGCCGTTTAGGTTCACCGAATAGTTGTAATACTTGGAGTTCATGATCAGCCCGCCCCACTGACGCCAGCCCGGCGGCACGTGACTCCCGTTGTACTTGTTCAGATACTTTCCGAAATATCCTAAAAGCATATACGTCTTTCAAAACGAAATAAACCGTTTCCTAACCGTTCGTGACGAACGACGATCGATCTGCATTTGCGTGGATGGACGACCGCTGGGGGTCTTTGAACTATTCCAGGCTATGTGC
>CM029360.1:21260392-21440482 GCA_017140985.1 Hormaphis cornu
GGTCCACTGCAGTTGTCATTGTTAGTGAACACTTCGTGGTTGTGGGTGTATAATCCAGTGAGAAATGAACTTCTGGACGGACAGCACATTGGGGTAGTGCTGTAAGCGTGTCGGAACTCGGCGCCTTCGTCTCTAAGTAGTTTTTTAGTTTTCTCCATATAGTTCAGAGAACCTGAACACAATTGTTTATAAATATTTTATTTTTTACATTTTCGTACGATAAAAACTACTTAAAATTGTGTACATTTATGACCCATAAAAAGTGTTTTTTTACACTACGTTATCGGCTATTTATTTGAATAAGTAATTGCTACGAATGGAGAATATCACTTTGGCACGTCATATAATATATGTACCGGGTACTCGTTATTACAACCAGATAACCAACTAACCAGAAAAGTTTAAAGAATTGTGTTTCACTGAAACAATTTTGAAATTTATGTAGGTGATAAAATTATAATTTTTTAGTCATTATTAAAGAAACTATATTATAGTAAGTCCTAAGTATATATATATATATATATATACAGAGCGCTGCGGCTAAGTATAATAACACTTGATATTATGCCACTATTCAATTTTGTTTTCTAAGTCTTTATAAATGTTTTTTTTATGGCTTCTAATAAGATTGTAAGTCACTCGGTTAAAAATTAATAGGGTAACCTTAATGTTTACAAACAACTATGTTAAACGATCGCTATATAAATGACACATCACGTCATAATGTACACGTAAAAAATTAGGTATAAATTTCTTAGTGATCAACTTACAACTATAGCTACTACGCGTGATGTAAAATAAGAGTTTTGCACAAAGTTATATTTATTCAATACAATTTTCAAAAAATATTTATAACAATTATAACTATTGTTTAAAGTGAACGGGTATAAACTCTATACTCTGTAAGATTATAAAATTATTGAACTGGGTTCCGATTGCACACAAACGCACTGTCTTAAGATCGTAAGTCGTGCAAACATTTTATGGTTAATTGTTTATATATATATATATATAATTAACTCAAAAAATAAACAAATTTTCAAAAAAATCTCCAACCAAACACTAATTGTTTGAGGTGTTGCGCATGAAAAGATCGGTGCACTCATTCTACCAGCCCATATAATAAAGTGTTTAAAAAAAAAAAAATTTAAAAACAATACATCGCTCCGCTCAAAATATAAAAATTTATGTATTTTATATAATAGCGAAATTCTTGCATAGTTTTTTTTCTATTAATAACGAAATGTTTACTGGAGTTATTGGCTATTCACGCTGTTGCATATATACCAGCGGCCTATTATAGGCGTGATTTATTTGGATAGACGGTATGCATTTTAAAACTATTTAAGAAGTTTAAAAATATTCATTGATGCCATTTATATAGTAGTTATTCGTTTTATTGATTTCCACTAGAGCTCTACTCGCGGCTGTACACAAATACAAGAAATCTTAATATTAGCAACAGTAAAACCGGAATTTAGTACGTTGCATATGAATTATAATTTTCATCAAATTTAAAACCGGAATCGACAAATCGTGCTAAAACCCTATACCTACTACATTATATAGCCCGCTAAATTATTAAAACCAGTGTTCTTCTCAGTAACATATTAGAGCATATGAGAGCTGTAAGCCAATAGCTCCGGTATAAGGACGGAAACTTCAATGATCCGACCTGATAAGTCAATTCCATTAATACATTCTGGGCGCGGCAAGAAATTCATTGATTTTACGAAAATAATTTTTTTTCCCGAAAAAATTATATTTAGGGTAGTAAAAACGATTCGATATTTACGAAGACGCCACTAAAAGACTGACAAGTGGACAAGACGTAATTTATTTAAATCGTACTAACATTCGTAATCGTATTTTTGTTTAGTTTTTGACGAAAAATTCAAAAACTCTACAAAAAGGTTCGAATTACCGTTAAAAATGTTCACTCGTTACCTTTTATAACAGAGAAAATATAAATGAGATACAATTCTAAACAAATTGAGTTTTGCTGATTAACTGTGTAACAGTCTTAGAATGGTTTTTTTTTTTTTCGTAAGCAATATGGCTTATCAACTAGCACTGCTTTCTGCAAAGTTGATGTAAACATAGTTTCTTTCAGTAATCCCCAGGTATATATATTTTTTTTAACTTATTTCAAACACGCATCGTGAATGTCTCTCAAAAAATTTATTTCAATAGGATCATATTTCAACAGCGAAATAAATGTGTAGAAAACAAAACTCCGAAACCGCGCGGTCAATGAAACCCCGAGTACAATAAACTTGTATTTTTTATTACACTTGTTAAATGAAATTTTACTTTAAGTTATAATATTTTTCTTCTCCCTCGATGTGTTTTTGGCACTCATCCACTATATATAGCGCTTGCTAGAACTCTCATTCCGCCGCACTAAGTCTAAAATTTTCGATTTTTTTTTTTTTATAAGCCATATTATTTTACCGTTGCAGCGTATAGGAGTTCAAACATTGTATAACAATAGAAATTTGCACTTATCAGCTGAGTAATATTGTTTTTGCGGAGCGAAATCATTATATTTTAATATTTAAAAATTTACGTTAAAGCGTATACGTGTTAGCACCGAATCACTCTGTATACTCGCACGGTTACAGCCGCACCACTTAGATCAAAAATTATTTTGTTTAAAACGAAAAAAACAAATAAGTTGCGAAAAAATTCCTAAATTAATACCCGGCGAACAGTATTTGTTTATTTAATTGTAAAAGGTTCATAATTGGTTGACCTCAATTAAACGCGTAAAATGTGATAGACCAAAAAGGAATACAAATGTTACATTGAATCACGTATAGAAGTAACATCGTACAAAACGAATAACGCGCAAACACAAGTGCAGCTAATATGTTAATATGCGTAGGAATACCTATTGTAAGTAAGTAAATGTTAGGAATCTAAATCAAAATTTCAAGGTTGTTTGTAATCATATTTTGAAATCTTTTTTTTTTGTGTATAGTATAATATTATTACGTAGGTTCCTATTATGAAATATGTACAATATATATATATGCATTCTATTATTCCATAACGTTTCGCGAAGTATAGGGCGGGCGGGACAAGTATAATGTACGTCGGAGCCATTCGACTGGACTCGTTCGTCAATACTAAATCGGCACACACCAGCTATTGACGCCTTGTCCTTATAGAGTAATCAAACGTATTGTATATAGGTACTAATAAAAGAAAATCGAATATTTCGGAACGGTCTGCACTAGGTAGGTAGGTATATTTACCAGTTATCAGAAAAGAAAGAATGAAAATAAAAAAAAAACTCGAATATTCTCCGCATAGTTTAACCTTGTATAAATAAACGATCTATAATTACACTCAGCCCTTAAGTGATGATTTTCAAATAGAATCCTGCGACGTCTTCACTCATTGGCACGCTGTCAAACACGTTTTGTTAACATATATACGGCGCTTGACAATAGAGAAGGTAAAAAGTTTTAATTTATTATTTAATTACAATAATAGGTAACAATATGCTTATGCATAGTGTACCTAATTGAACAGGTAACAATGATTAATATCAAATCATTTTAACGCGTGACTGCAACACCACATGCGATGTTTTTATTTTGCGACTCGTATTTAGGTGTATATACTTTTTTATCCTACTTCGGTACGACTTTATTTAAAAAAAAAATAAGGAGGTACACTATATATATATATATAAATAGTTACCCGCGAGTTTATAGTATACGATTATTAATTTGTTATAATATCAAATGAAAATATTAAGATCAACGTTTACATTTAACGTTTAAAAATTTATAGATTATTTACACAGTGGTCAGAGTTGTTATAAATGACTGTAATAAAAAGAAAATATTACTGTATCAGTAACGATTTTTATTTTCATCTATTTAAGTAGGCGCCTGCGGCTAATTATTATTCTCAACTTGGCACAAAACGTACCAAGCAAAATTATATTATAGACTGTACGGATTATAATATACTTTGGTTTTTAATTAAACCTCCCGAGTTCCTGATATTCTTGGATTACAACGAAAACAATTATGACTAATTGTTCAGAAAATGTGCGTTCTACGAATTCTGTCACGTATCTTAAAACAGAAAAAACATTTCTACGAAACACTTTGTTTTTATGCTTATGCAAAGTTAATACGAAACAATATAAAATCGATTGGTCGCACTGACCCCTCCCCCTCCCTGTAAGCACGTATTTTTCATTAACAACTAAAACGCTTTGAACTAATACCGAGTGGCAAAAATCGCGAGTTTAAATAATAAACGAAATTTTAAATAGTACCTACTATATTTTAATTTACCTTCCCACGATAATTAATTTTGAAACTATTATAATTATTGTTAATTTTAAAATATTTCAGGAAGTTTCAAATGTTAGAAAAAGTGTACGACTGTTGATTAAAGCTCACCCTATAATATCATGATATAATGTTTATTTCACACTTGATCGCAATTTTAACGTTTATACTGAGAATTCGGACGCGACACGAATTATTGTTTACAATTATTTTTTAATCAAAAAGCTTTTACGTTCAAATTTGTATAAAAAAATAAATAAATCACCAAGTAAAACAGTTTGGTAGAATTTACAAAACCGTTACCGAATCCCGTACGTTTACCACTATTATTTATTTGTATCGGTACCTAGTTAAATGAAGCATTTTGTTAAACCAACTGTTGCAAAAATTAGTTACCAAACTATTAATCGCGTACGTTTCACTCAGATTTTAACATTACTTTTTTTTTCGTTAAATTAACATACTAACATCTCAATCTCATCAACACACTAATTTTAATTGTATTACATTTTCTGGGTTATTTTGGTTATCTGTCGTATACAAGTATAATTATTAATTTATATAGATATTTTTAATGACAACATAAAAATAATACTGTAATAGTAGTTACAACAAATTATAATAAAAATAAAAGAAAAAAGTGTGATAAAATATAAAAACGTTTTAAGAATTAAATAAACGCCATTTTAATAGACGATGAATTTCGAATGCAATTAACAAACGATGGCACCCCAGATTTTTATTCACAAACAATTTGCAAACAAATGTCAACGTTTAAATTGGAAAAAAAAGTCACAATGTAACTTTAAGAAAATAAAAAATCCTGAACGTTGTAAACTCAAAAAACCGGAATGAATGATTATATTGATTAGTATCACAAATAGTTCTAATGATTTTAAAATCGTGTCAAAAGTATTTTAGAAAATCCTGTTAAAGCACAGATTTGATTTAAACTGACGAGTGTCTTAGAACAAAACAAATTAGAGGTAGGTACGCGCTGATGGATTACGAAACTGTTCAACAACTAAATCCAATTTTCGATAATATAAAAACTTTAGGTACCTACCTATAGATTACAAAACAATTAAAAGTTGTGATACTAAAGACTTTTACAAGAAGTTTGTGCGGGGTCTTATAACCTTATTATAAACATATTGTACCTATATACGTACAAATACATGATTCAATTCGTTTAAAACTTTGTGCTTGCTAAAGAATATTTGTATCGTAAAAAATTCTAAGCTCAACCGATTTAAAATTCTACAGGTACCCCATATTACTTGTGCAAACAAACGTTTTATTATTTATTGAAGTTTTTAAGTCTGCAGTCTCAATATAGGGTTCGCGACATTTTTAGCGCAGTACAATCACGTCCGTTCGAGAAGTTGGCTTGACTTCAAGACGCTGCGGAAAGCGTGGCAGCGGCTTTTTAAAAACTAAAAAGTTTTTTTGTCTCCTTTTTAAATATTACTGTAACGGTTCTAGTCGACAAACAGAATCGAAAAACACTATAGTACTCGCTATGTGAAAGGTAACTAGGTACGTGATGTCTGCATATCATTATAAAATTATGATGGAAAAACAAAAAATATAAAAAAATAAGGATGGCTCGCATTAAAACAGCGAAAACCGGGAATGCTTAATAATACCCATAAACAAGGAAAATAATCAATAAATGGAATACAAATGAAGTTATGTGTATTGAAAAACAATATTATTTGAAATTAAAATGATATAATATGTACAATTTATTACTTTCTTGAATTGATATTAACGGGTATTGTCGTAAACAAGGAAAATATTAATCGTTGAAAAAACCAAAATTTCAAGTGTACAGTACATTAATTAAAATGATTTAATACAGGACTGTATGAATCGGAACTTACAGTTAAAAGCCGGAAATTTCTAAGTCGCGTTTAGATAGTAACGATTCTGAGTGAGCTCAGTTATTACTTATTACCTATAAAAATTGAGCCGTAACAATAGAATCTATTACAATGTAGAGTCTATTATATTGATATAGGGCGTTACTATAAAAAAGGGCGAAAATAGTTTAAGATTGTCAAAATTTTACGGAATCTTATAAGTGTATGAAAATGAGAAATTTAAACAAATATCTATACTAAAAAATAAAAAACACACTAGTAAATAAGCAAAAACGGAGTAATTTGATGTTCTACTTTTAGAATATTCAAAAAAAAATGATCAGAAATTTCGAAATTAGTACCCGTAAAAAATAAAATTAGCTTAAAAAACGCGTATAAATTTAAATTTATTTAGACAGTTAATTGAGGAGTTATTACGATTTAAGCATCAACTGCGCAACAGTGCGTAATTCTATTGTCATAACCGAAATTTCTAAAAAAAAGAAACTATACTATTCGGATTTTTTTGAAATTTTTAAAAGCAGATGTGACGAATTTTGTTCGCCATAACACATCGAAATTGTTTTAGTTACCTGCAGATTTATTTTAAAAAATAAATCGCAAATATAATTTTTTCTAACTTAAAATGTAGAAAAAAAACCGTGACTTAGAAGCCTAAGTCACGGTTTTTTTTTCTATTTCCAAATTATTTGGATTGCATTTCCAAAACTTCTTCTGGAAATATAAGTTTTAATCGAACTAAAACAACAATAATGTTCAGAATTTTCAAAATTTTTACAGCAATGTACATTTTCCGGGTAGTGTCTGTGACTTATCAATTTTCAAACTTTTAAAGTTCAAAACGAAGTTATCGCGAGTATCACAAGTATAAAAATTAAACGAAAAAAACACACCATGCGTTAAAACCAATGCATTCGTCACAACTCCAAGAATCTAAAATCGGACTATACCTACATCTCTATATTTTCCCGATTTTCGCGCGTTGAGACGGATATTAGGGGTGTGAGTTTGAGGAAGCGAATTCTACGCGGGTAAAAATTTACGTGAATTTTTCCGATTTTTTTTTTAACCGTTGTTAAAAATCTTATAATAGCCCGCGATAAATTTCTCTTTCGAAAATTTGGTTTTTCGCTCAACTGTCACGTCGATCTTACTTGTAAATTTACCGAAATTTTTTCGATCTCTCCGTAAAATATACTTGCGCGTAAAGGCGGAAAAACTCACCCAGCTCTACGTCTTGGTCGTCGGTCAGGAACACCACGATGTTCGGCGGCCGTTTTCCGCCGCCTTTCGGGCCCTCGTCCTCCGGCGGACCGTTCCGGTACGTCTTGTGCGCCCTGCGCCGCGCTGGCAGCACCGCGTTGTCCCGCGTCGTCTGCATCCGCGCGAACGCGTCCTCCTGGGCCGTGCATCCTTGCGCCGCGCACCACCAGAGCACCGCCAGCCAACACAGACGCGTCCCGACGGGATGCCGCCGCGTCGAGCTTCTTCCGCCGCCGCCCGGGTCCATGACGGCGCGGTCCCGCGGGTGTAGCCGGCCGGTGGTTGGATGGTCGTCAAGACGGTTTTCAACAGCCGACGACGGACAGTCGCCGTTGCGGTCCGCGGACGGAGCGACGATACGTCATTATACTGTAGTTGTCTGCTGCACCTGTGCGCGAAAGTTACGAAAATTCGCGATTTAGTAATTTTTTAAAAAAATCGTACGCGGCGTACGTGTAAATCGTACGTGTAACTTGAACACGTAGGACGTGCGCGTAAAGTGCCGATATTTAACAAGGGGAAAAAAAAAAAATTTCCGTCGATTCAAATTAAAAATCCACACGAACGCTTTCCCGCGGACGCTGCACATATACGCGGCGGTCAGATCGCGAGCGGAGACGACGGACCTCGCGACTCACTGGGTCAACTCAATTAACGTCCGACGCGCGAAGTGAGAATGAACTTCTACTCGCGGTGGCGCGGTGGACGAAGTCTCCGGCCGAAGAACCGCCGCCGCCGCCGCCGCCGCCGCCGCAGTGTTACCACTGCGCGCGACGCGAATTAACGCGCTGTCCTCCGCCGTGTTATTGTAATACGCGCTTTCAGGCCTTCAGTTCGGGTGGAAAGTGTGGTTGAGGGGGGGGCACTGGGGACGTGGTAAACCCTTACAGCTACCCTTAAAAGCGGCTTGGGTTTCTACGGTGGGAGAGCACTCGAGTGGTTGATGGGAAGGGGGGGGGGAGACAAGCGCCCCTTTGTGACATTTTTATTTACGTTTACCCTCGTTCAAACGAAGTCTTCTATTTTTTGACGTCTCAGCTTCGCCCGAAATCATTGACGCGTAATATCGTTTGATAATCGTTTTTTTCTGTAAGACTATACCGTTGATCAAATTGCTAACCTACTATATTATGGTAAAAATATTCTATCGAAATACCTACAACAATAATTTCGACTACCTGTATACATTTTGGGAAAAGTGTTCCACAAATGTCGAGGAATTTTCAAACAGATTTTGAAACAAACGTGCGGGTTTTAGAAATGACAATTTTGAAAAAACGGTTTTTTCAGTTACGTGTTATTCGGTAATTAAATTTTTCCAAATTACCGTTAAACGTAGTTTTTATTAACTGTCGTTAAAAATGTCGTATAAGAGGAAATTACTTTTTTCACCGTCCGCACACAACGTGGTCTGGGACGCCTCTCAGCTCTGTTTCGAGCGATATTTTCATTTTTCAATAGAAAACTTAAAAGTTATCGAACTCTTGCGGTACACGTTTTTTCGAGTTTGTGAAAATTTCAAACACTTGTACAAAACGAAAAACCGCGTGGTGTTTTTTAATAACAATGATGACTCCCTTACGAACGTTTATGAACGAAACGCGCAAAAAAGAGACGGCTAACTGCGTTTTACACGTATTTTATAAGTGCAAATCCGATAGGAATTAGAAACCAACCGTAGGAAATTACGTGATGTTTCGTAATTTTTATCCAAATCAAAACGAGTGTATTTTTCTTGAAGATCTTTTGATAAAAATGAGCGACAATCGACACGAAACAAAGATGGAAATTCCTTTCTAGGACTAGGACTTTTTTTAACAATAGCTTTCACGCTGCCCCAATGAAAATTTATTACACAGGTTATCCGTTAAATATTCGGTAACGACCATCAAATTTCAGATCGGATTCCGCACGCAAATTTTAAAGACAGGATACTATATGATATAATATACCCGGTCACTTGAGCTTTACATAAAGTGTCATAATTGTTTTCGAAATTCGAGGACAGTCCGATATAGTATTATAGTGCATATGACGTGCGTACGACAATTAATGCTAACAATTACTATAATGTATCATTGTTTAATGAGACTTAATTGAAATTAACGTTTCGTCTTTAAGCTTTTTGGTCGTTTCGTCGCAATTCAACACCTACTCTTTATTTAATGCGTTCGACACTCTTACAGTTACGGTGCGTGTCAAACGCTCTACAGAAACAAAATATATGTAGTCTGAAAGTGTCGTTTTATTTAACCGAGGGTGGTCGATTCTTATATTGTGCAGTGTACGCAATCAGCGATATGCATTATGCATATAATTTGTTTCATAATGCATTTTGTATGAAAGTTATTGCAATGAAACTTCAACGTTATTTACGTATTGTACATAATATACGAATAGGTACACTTTAACGGTACTCCGAGTTCGCAGTTTACGAGTGCTGCGCAGAAATACAAAATACGTCCTTATTACCGCGAGTGTTGGAAAATTTGAAATGAGTATACTGTTGAAATTTTAAAAAATATAGGTTCACACATAAGTATAAACAGATTATGGTAAGATTTAGACGTTTGATTAGAGCGCTATAAAATAAAGTTTTATAAAATATTCGAGTAACTTGCAGGATCAATACGATAATACACTGTGCAATAGACTTTTTTTTTTCTACTCATATTTCAACTAAAATCGTACAATAATTGTACATGTTAGAAGTCAGGGCACTAAATTAAACGTATCGACAAACGTTTTTCGGCCGAAATGTTTTGGCCGAACATTTTAAATTGAAATTTTAAAAACCGATCGAATCCTTGAAGGGCAAATACACGCGATTAATAAAAATATGATTTAGACGTAGAAGACTTTTCATTCGTGTGGTAAATTATTTTGCAGTATTTTAAAACTATGGTGGAACCGCACTCGTGAGATACTACGTTGCAGCTAGTAAACACACTTTCTGTTTTTGTTGTAAAATCAAAAATGCCGTCCGTCTAGTACTTCTCGGAATTATTTTCCCAGGCTCTAGCTGACATCGTTAAAAAAATTTTAATACACCACATATTATGTTGTGTATTTTGTCTGGTTCACTGCAGGCTAAAAACAAATTATAAAACTATATCTATAATATATTCGTCTTATGTATGGACACAAAACGTATAAATTTTCTGTCGTTATTATTATTACCGAAAATCAATATTCCGAGTGAAATGTTTACATTCGTTTGTTAAACTTTCTTACGTACTTGTTTTAATTTTTCTAGGCCAACTGTCGGATTTTTTCGAACTGCGTATATTCGCCAAAGAAACGGATCCATTATTCCCTATGAAACATTATAATGTTTTTGTACAACAATAATTAGGAAAGAACAAATTAGATTTTTATTAAAAACAAGTATAATTGTTAAAATATAAACATATACTGATTAAATTTTACATATAGTGTCATTTACTCGAACAAATGCTTTAACTAACTACTTTTGAGTTTTATTTTCTGTTTTATCCTGTATCTACTAATACAGGTTGATAGATTACATTACAATGAATGCATAAATAAACTATTTGCAGCTATTAAATTTCCATAGTATAATTGGAAAATAAAAAAAAATGTCAAGCCAACGTTAAAATTGATACAACTACAAGATACTTATAAAGTGTGTAACCATAAACATATTTTTGTACGTATTGTAAGATTTTGAAACATAATTTTTATAATAAATTGTTCGTGTTATTTTAAACTATTACAATAAGTATCTTGTTTTCGTATTTAATAAGTTAGAACTCCTACTGTATTATATAATACGTAGTCTTTACACCTACACATCGGTCAATACTTCAAAATAAATTGATCGAGTTTACGTCATTTTACAATTCACATATGTAGGTATTTTTCTTGAACACAATTTTTATATTGCTACTAAATTGAATGCAAACAATTATATTACACTTTCTATTAATAAATTACTATATGCGTATAGTATACCTACCTAAGAAAAATTGAATATAATCATTATGGACGACTTATAAATTAACATTCATCGTTGAACGATATACATTTTCAAACAACAATAAAAATGTTTTAACGTTATAATATTCACTTTTCAAATCACACCTTAAACAAAGAAATAATACTGGTTTTCATTGGGAGTAAGAAAACTGTGAACATTGAATAATATACCTACAAGTAACCTGCACAGTGGTCGTGTAGTACAACACAACAGACAAATTACACATAAAGCACTGCAATAAAAAAATCTGTAACTATAATAATCCAGTAAAACTGTTATGGGCCACATAAATTATATAGCACAGTAGTTTTACAACGTGCATTACAATAAAATCAAAACATTTATTGCGCGCATTTGAAAAATCGTAAAATCATACTTAAAATTACACGAATACGATAAATAATACGACTCATTTGTAACTATTGATTGTAGTATTTTGTTTTTAACAAATTAATATACGACATTATAGTACAACTATAGTCTCTGCCACCTGCAAAAATTTCCACGAATGAATTCCAATCACGTTTGTACTTTGTATGTTATAGTTTTACTGTAATAACATCATTCAAACTACAATCTAAAAGTCTTCCGGATCATATTTGAAACGTTCGTTCTTTTTGGATCACAACTAAAAAACAAATTCTATAATTTAAAAAAAATACCTACACACGACATATTAGAGCAATTAAATGCAGCAATTTATACCAGACCAGTCAAGAATAATGGATTATGATTTGTATATAGGTATATTTTAAAGTTTAAAAATCAGATGATATTTATTCACTTAATTTTTTGACTATCGTTGCCAAATAAATATTGATTAAAAACGAGACTGGTAAAGTAAACAATATTTTAAGTATATAAGCGTACGCATGACTACCTCTGCAGGATATTAAAACATTTCAAACACATATAATATTATTTTAATACGATCTCGACCACGCTGCTGTTACCATCATGTAAGTGCATTAAAAAATAATCTTTTTTAATTTAAAACTACTATACAACTATATTTTACATATATTAACGGACTAATTCTCGCGTGGATAATTTCATAGGTGATCAGTACTGAATAAATAATAATATTTACACGGAAAGTTGTGTATAATATAAGTCATTAATCTCGTCTTCAAACTGCAAAGTGGCTGGGCAATTTTCACGACTAATAATAGTGTCATCTGAACGGTTTTAGGGAAGGCGTGGTTTTGGTTATGTTTCGTAAACATACGCTTCGTACGATTTACTTACGATTAACAGTTTTTTATAGGTATATATTTCTTTTAAATGTCACTGGAAAATGTATAGTAGGTATGATATTTTATCGCTCTGAACCACGCGATTGATTATACGATTTTAAATATTTTTGTAACAACGCGAAACAAATCAAAATGTAATGCAGTAGAAACATTAAAATATGATACGTCGCTTCACCTGACGATGATCCTGATTACGAACGAATGAGTTAAGGGCGTAATAATCCTGTACACGACGACTTACAAATTTGCCCTCCGCGATGTAAATTCTCGTGAAACTGAGCTATCAACACGAATAATCAGAAAATCAACTTTTGAAAATTAACCACTATCCTACGACACTGTATGTCCCTCGGATAAACAATTTTTTTCCTAAACCGTCTACGTAGTTATATTAATCGGAACACCCGTATAGTATAATAACGTTTCTGACAAACATAACGTTTTGAAACGATTTTTTTTTCTCTCTTGTGATCGGCCACGAATCAAACGCCGCGATCCACTGCAGTTAAGTTCATGATCTGTACAAACGATATTCTACGTCGCGTATCAATTGATGACACACAAGAGCACAATATTTTACCCCGTGGAAGCATTCGTGAACTCATTCATCTACAGGTCAGTAGAACACGGCCGCCAGGATGTGAAATTTAATCGCAAGTCTCAACGCGAAACAACGCGCGCGTAACGTAATAATCACGCTGGCGAATAATATACCGCAAAACATAACGTTATCTCTACTAAAAATCGCAACAGAACACATTTTTAATTCGCAAGATGTACCCATATAATACTAATAACAGAGTTTCTCCAGAGAAGAGAATATACATACATACATCGCGTCTATCCCCCCGAGCGTGCGGTGTAAAATACGTATATACGCTTGAAAAACTTGTCTGAGCGATTTCCTGTTTTTTTTTCCAGCCCAAGAGCAAAAAACAAACCACCGCAGCAGAGCCTTCGAGAAGCGTAATAATAATATTATAACAAATTGTGGTATTCGTATGATTGTCTCGTAGCGCGTAGGTTACATTATACCTACTATACTCTGTACGTATCTCTTCGACGGGTCCGACGACGCGCATAAAATTAATCGCACGAATATTATTGTAACGGGGCTGTATTATGGCATACACGGTACCCATGGTGTTATTATTTGTAATATACACGGGGATTAGTGTTATTGCCGATCACGTAAAATTTTTAGAACGACGCAAAAAAAAAAAAATACAAATCGGACGCTCGTTTCCTTTTTTCTCGACGCGCGGATCTTCTTGTGTGTGAAAAAAAAAAAATCATCACGACGATTGTATTGATCTTTTGACGGTTTTATTATGTATGTTTACGGCCGCGTGGGATAACGACGATCACGATTTCGAAAATATGTCCGTCCGAAAAAGGAGACCCGCACGTACGTGTTACATTATATATTGTATAACGTCGCGTTATTATCGTTACCGACAAACCGTTGGTATTTACCAATCGTGGGGGTGGTACTCGTCACCACCACCACCGAGAGGAGGAGTATAGAAGCGGAGAGGATATATCGTAATTTTGTACGGTGTGCGCGTTCAGCGTGTTCTCCGAGTGTAGCACGTTTTTCTGTCGACGACTTTTCGGGTAGAAGAAATCGCTAAGGTTTTTAAAGTCGGTATACGTGTGCAGCGAACTCCGGCGGTGCCCCCCGTACTTTGGTTGTGAATATTTTTATTAAAACGTCGCCCCAACTTTTTGAGTTGAACCGTAAAAAAAAAAAAATGGTAATTTCGGTGGATTTTTACGACGAAAAGTTTTCGCGTAGACACATCTCGGATTATAGTACCTCTAATAAGTCAGTACCTCTAATAAAAAGCCTACGAACTCTGGCGGTGCTCTGGCTGAAGTTTTGAGTTTCGCTTACGTTTCGAGCTCTACCCCGAAAGCCGAAATCGAAAGTTTTACGGGCGAAAAGTTTGAAATTTTCAAGTTCGTCATAGACGTTTTCGGGTCGGAGGAGTGCTCCAACCGTCACGTCGCATACGCCACCACATCAGAGGATTGGGATTTCGGCTTTAAACTGTATTTTCAAACGTTTTTTTTTTTTTCATATTTTGATTACACTCTGGCAGAGTTATGTGCCGAAAACGACGAAAATTGCGGAATCGCCGCGTCAGAACGTACCAATCGTTTTAGAAAATGATTCCACGTCGTTTTCAAACTTTTACGCGCTAAATTAATTAAATTTTTTTTTTTTTTTCACTAATTTTTAGCGCAGTGTACAACTTTTGAGTACCTGTAGAACTTTGAAACTCTCAGAGTGAAATCCACGTATACTATTATACATAACATGAACAACCGCGGGCTAGCTCGGAACGGTTTTTATGTTTTCGAAAGCAACCGAATTCGCCGTCGATTTCAGAGATTGAACAACACGAATTTTAAACTTTCATATCGGTGTCGACCCACGTCGGCCTGCAACGCGGTGTAGCCGCTACTCTCCGTCAACCCACGCGTCCCGTAGCGATCCCGGGCGGTTTTTTCCGTTCCCTTCCCGTTAAAACGCTGTATTACGTCGAGGTTTTTTATTTTCTTTTTTCGCACGCTGATTATTATTTCTGTTCTTTGAAAACGGTAAGTACGGATAACCCCGCGTGTCCACCGCTGCAAGCGCGCGGAGACATCGCATTTCGTTTACGCGTTATGAATTACGAAATGGAAATCAATTTACCCGACCTGAGCTGGCCGTAATAATATGATTTTCGAGATCGTCCGTGCGTACGGTACGGCAAACACCCTGTATAGAACCCGATCGGATGGCACCGAGTTGTCTGCCGGCCGTCCGGTGTCCGGCAACCGCGTTCCTACATACCTGCTCGGCAACAATGGGCCCCGCGCGCGCGTATAATATTATAATCTGGTTCGATTTTTTTCCCTCTTTCCGTCGTCTCTGCTGGGCATATCTTCTGCAGAGGTATATCGTATTATTATTGTTGTATTATGTACCTACATCGGGGCCGACATAATCCCTATCGCGGTCTCCCTGTCGCCGCGCCGCGTGTAACAAAAGGAAACCCGAAAACACAGAAAAACGGTCGGTACGTACGGCCGGGCGGTTCTGTATTACATCGTATAATAGGGCACAATAACGCGCTTCTGAACCCACCACCGCCGGAAGGTCGTCGCCGATACGTCGTCAGAAACGTCGTCAGAAACATAATAAATTTCGCAGACTTCGTGACCGGTAAACGGACACGGGAATCAAAATAACCGTGGCCCACTATCCCCGCGATCTCGGCTATACGTTACTATATACAACGCGCGTGTACGGTTGACACTTTGTCAAGGGCGGACAAATGGAAAAAATAACAATAATAAATACGTATTCATTACGAACACGATACTGTCGAGTCAAATATTATATCGATTTTTTCATTTTTTTTTCCTCTCTCGTTACGGAACGCGAAAAAATGTCGTACTAAACGTGCGCGACACAACGGATTCGTACGCGAACGTATAGTTTTACGTTTTTTTTCTTATTCGGCACTAAGGCCAGAGTTTGACACTGTACTATATACAATGAACGATTCGGCAAAAGTGAAAACGTTAGAGAAGAGCATTTTTTTTTTTCTTTAAGACCAGTCGAGATCGTCTCACAATGGGTGTAGGTATATTATAATACGTCTCTTGCACCGTGTCACTGTAAACTGTGACGTTCGGTGTAATACAACATAATAACACAACAAAGAACGACACGGACGGCTATGAGATAAAAAAAATAACGATTTATAACATTCTCTAAACGTGATGGTAAAAAATGCAGTTTATTTCATCGAGTACGGTCGTTGTGTATGCGTGCCTGAAAATTTTTCTGATACAGGGAGACACGTTTTTAAAATATAAATAATTTTCTGCCACACGGGATATGATTTGTGTCGAGTAGGTATATTTTTGGAATTGCTAAACGAGCGACGGTTTTAGTAAACAAACCAAATTAACAAAATAAAATTGTTTTTGTTTTATCGTCAACACCTGTATGTATACAACTCATTCCTTGAATTTCACCACGCAATCAAAAATGTTTTTAAACAATATCGTTATAATTTCACAAATTTTATTGTCGTTTTCAAGTAAGTAACAATGGAGTGTTTTGCCTGCATTTGGTTTCGCCATATCAGGTATACCTACTTATTTTACAATGCGATTCTCATTTATAACTTTTAATAAACACCGTATAAAAAAATTGCGTTCTTACGTTTGACTACAACGAGGCACAAAAACAATCGTAGATGATCGTGTTACACGTTATATATTTACGGTGTTGATTAAATTTCAGAAGCAAACAGAGGTAAAACTGAAAATATTCGTGGCGGCTTATAAGTGCAGTTATGGTATGAAACCGGGAGCGTTCCTAACCATCTTGCCGACATCGTTAGGCGAGATTTGTCAGTAAATTTTGAAAAATGAAAGTATACTCTGTCTCCCGGCTCGCACACTCCCCGAGATTCGAGTCTCTGGAACTCACACCGACGTTCTTACAGATTTACCGACGTAATTTGTACTTTTATTAAACGTATAATTTACCCGATTAGATAAGGGGCGATTTTCGGCCACTTTTCTATAGTGGCCTTGGGCACGACCAAAGCACAAAGCAAAGCCGTCGCTATAACTTTTATAGCGAGACCCCCGACGAATAAACAATTGATATTGGGAGTGATTTTAAAATCAATTCGAAAGTTTAAATATTGGAAATAATAAAGGCGTGAACGTTCGACCGAAAACCGTTTGGTCGATAATCAAAATCGATCGCCAGAAATCCTCACGACCAAACAAAATAGCTGCATTAGGACTCGTGCGTGGAGAACGTCGGAACAAATACTTGTCATATTGTCTTGAGTTTGCGCGGTGAAATCGTGTAGTGAAAAACTGGTGAAAAGTAGAAAAGTCAAGTCGCCCACGCGGTTACTCTGCAACGGTGTTGCCGGATGAAAACGATTAAAAACCTCTATTAAGGATTCGAAAATTCCCCGATTTCCCAGTCGGTTTGTTAAAAAATCCTCAGATTTACGTGAAAAATCCTCGGATTTCTTACCGGATGGTCGAAAAAATCCTCGGATTTCTCGCAATTTGACAGTTCTTTTTTTGCCTTTTTAGACCTAGAAAGTCCCCCCCAGACAAAGAAAAAATCCCTAAATCCGGCAACGCTGTCCGGGAGAGTATTTGTCGGTATCAGCTCTTACACACTGCAGGGGTGAACAACAAATCAGTGACGAGAAATAGTCATTTTTGGTTCTCGGTGCTTTTGATTTTCGCGCGGAAATCGTACACCGCAGCTGGTAATAATAAGAACGTGTGCTCCACCGTACGTACATCGTACATCGGCAATTAATTTTCAACAAAATAAACGTTTTTCCATAAAACTCTACATCTAAAAACCGCACGTGTAGCGAACAGAATCGGCACCGAGTTAAGCAGTTTAAAAGTTGTTTTATATTCGAGTGTTCGGGCGAAAGAAAATCTACGTTTTGCGACCGAGCTAGGCCCGAAATATGCCGAAATTCGGGACAATATCCGGACCAAATTTGTCTGGGGACAAGAATATTTTACTATGCGTATTATTATTGTTACAGCCCCTTTCCTACCCTCCGGAATTTCCGTTTGTAACGTACCCACGTTACCTAGGGCTTTCTGAAAAAACTGCGACCGACAACGGCAGTTATTTCTGTGTTTTCACTCACCCGCTGAAGCTGACGGCGCGTAATAGGTCGCGCGCGAAACGAGATGAACGCCGCCGCCGCTGCTGGCCGGGATGACCGCCGACGCCGCCGCCGCGGTCGTCATACTGTTATTTTTGTCGGGAAACGCTGCGGCCACGCGAAAATCCCATAACGAGCCAGGGAAAAAAACCGACGACTACTATTCGCGTTCGAATTACGCGTTATCAGCAGGACGTGTAAACGTTATATAGTGCTGCGCGTACGTCGGCATGGACTGGGGCGCGGCGATGATAACAACAACAACAACGACGACGACGACGACGACGACAATAATGAACCACAATCGGATAGCGCGCGCGGCCTCGGGCGGCGGCGGCAGCTGCACCGGTCTCGCGAGGGGGAAAAAGACTGACAAAAAAAAAAAAAAAAAAAATTAAAAAACGCGTTATCTCGCGCGCGTTGCGTCGCGTCGCGTCGTGGCGGCGGCCGCGTGTGGACAGTGCGCGCAAACAGGTATCGAGACGTGAAAAAAAACATAAAAAATAACGCGCGACGTCTGTGGGCTGCTCTTTTGAAGAATAAAAAAAACGCCGATCGGCATTGTATTGGTCGAGTGAGAGGTTTCGACGGTGGGCCAACTGTCATTTTCGGGTGATTAAAGGTGCGGTGCCTACGTTCGGAAAAAAACGGTTCCGATGTCCGCGACAAGTCCTGGGCGAAAAAGATCGCTCGCATTACGCTTAACAAAAACTTTATACCTAGGAAAAACTTTTTCGAAACGTATTACATTAATTTGGTACCCGCGTAAATGTTTGAACAATTTTTCATAACGTTAGCATAATGTAGTAGGAACGGCCGCAGATGTCGGATTGGCGTTTTTCCTACGTTTTCGGCACTCGGGATGATCGAAAAACGCAAATAGAACAACGTTTACAGCCGAAATCTTATGCGGTATTCAACGTAACGGAGCACTCCTTCGGACCCGAAAACTTCATTACGAACGTGAAAATTTCAAATTTTTTTCCGTGATATTCTCGATTTTTTTTTTGGTTTTTGGGGTGAAACTCAAAAAGTAAGTGAAATTTCAAAAACGAAAAACTTCAACCGAAGTACCGCCGGATTCCGTAAACCTTTTTGAAAAGACTTTGAAGCGTTCCTTCTATGCGAAAAGTTGTTCACAGGAAAAAACAGTCTAAAAGACTCGCGGATGTCAGAAATTCATTCCCTAAAAGGAGGTACTTCGAAATTTAAACAAAAACTAAATCTTCTTACACATGCAATGACATAAAAGTGACTTTGTTCTCCAGTAAACTGCCCCTTTAAAATCGGATCAGACTTCTTTTAAAACGTTTTACGAATTATTTTATTTAGTTTTCGGTAACAGATATCTCATTGAATATGTATTGTACGTTTATAGTAGTTTCTATATTTGTTTACAAATGTTACAATGTCTACCTACCCATATAAACCGATTAGTATTTGGCAAAAAACAAATATCATCCTGGTTATTAAAGGCATTAGGTTAGGTTGCGTGCGCGGTTATAACGTTTTAGTCGGCTGTTTATGGTGGCGTGTTGAGGTAGAAATTGCAGTGTTCGTTTCGGAACATTTAAGGATCAACGAGAGAAAATTATTTCTAAAATGGAGGAAGAAGGTAAAAGTAGGCATTTAATTTCAAAAAGTAAATTTAAGATGAAAAAATCGCCACACTTGTGTATGGACCCAGATGGCCATAAGTCATGACACTGTACTGTATAGACGTATCACGTATTAATATTATGTACCTAGATAGTAAATACTTTATTTTACGTTCCTCCTAATCCTATATATAACCTGTCGCATAGGTTTTGTGTTCGGTAATGTTATATTATTAAAGAAGAAGAAAAAAAACCATCTCAAAGTCTTTATATTGAAACGTTAGGATAATCAACTTTTTATTTGGTTTTTCTATTTGAAAAAAGACAGCTATCTACAATGAAATAAATGCTGCTCGTTACCTGTAGCTATGACATTTAAAAACACTATTGTACCTATCATACTCTACACTGTCAACTCATAATTGTGCAGGAGCGGCCAATTCTTGTTATTACGCGCGTTCTCTCACGGATATTGAAAATCACGGCACATTATTCAATTCAAATATTCAAACGAGAACTGTGTAAAAGTGTATTTTATAATGCGCCGTCGTATACTCTCTGCAAGTCTGATAAATTATTCATAATAATCCTCGTGTTTTTCAATTTGCCGATTGAAGTTCAATGACACGTTATATAAGCTTTACCCAGTATAGGTTTTCGATTTTTAATACATAGTCGTCGCACAGTTTTTGCGCCATTGAAAATATCTACGAGAATTATTTTTGTACAAATGTGGACGTATTTCTGCATTTTTTATCTGTTTTCTTCAATAAATATTTACTTGCGCATACAATTTTATTTACCTGTGTATTACCCTTGAACCGAGTGGCGCAATTAGGACGGAGGGCGGGTGAGGCAAATTAAAATTTCAACGTACTATTTATTATAATTTAAACACGTATATTCGCTAATACCCTACGTCCGATGCGGGTGCCCTTGAATCTCCCCCAAGAATAAGTCTCTACTTTGTACACCGCCCGCCGTTTTTAATGTATACGACGAGATCAATAATTTCTACCATCACCCACATAGAAATCGACAGAATAAATAAGAATTATCGATGTCTGTGATGAGTTCTAATACTTTTTCTTAAATTTTCGTTTGAATCGCTGCAGTGTTTCAGAAAATTCTACGGTATAATATAATATCACGGTGCCGGGATAAAAAGGCGATTCATTAGGAAACGAATGCCGCCCAGGGAAATTATATTGTCACCCGTATAGTGGATATTGTAATTTTAAAGACTGGGCGACACTTCAAAAGAAGAATGCCTACTCAAAAGTTCAAATATGTAAAAATATAATTTGGTAACAAGTAATGAATATCGTATTCGTGGGTATATCGTCAAAGTATACGATGTTTTGCAGTGTACGCCTGTCTTTTATGTTGGTATAAACATGTGCATCTCAAAATTTCTAATTTTAATACAGAAAATTTATACCTCGAGTTTACTGTTCTTAGCAATTTTATTTTTTAACATGATTTGTGCTCGATGTTTTGTACCACTGTTGCCAAGTTATATATTTTTTTTCTTGTACAATATATTAAATTATTCAAAACGAGTTACCTAAACAATATTACAACTGTGATAAAATAAATTGCAGTACTCGTAGAATATCGGACATTTTATTCGTATAAAAATCATTCGTTAGCCTTTATGAACCAAAAGTTTTTCGAAAAATAGTATCCAACTATCTGCTAAGTTTAGACACACGTTTGTGAAAATTTTTTTTTAAAACGTATTTTAGCGTCCCACGCGATCTAAAGTTCCTCTTTCCGTTGTACAAAACCGTACGCCGTCACTCAGAGGTACCTGATAAATAATACCTGCGCACCTATTCTGCCTCCGTTTAATTAAGATCACGCGATTACGGAATCAGTGCACGCGCATATTTTTCGTGTACACGTATATCAGGTGTGTACACTTTTTAACAGTAGGTATGTGCATTGATAATCGGTTCCGAGTATCCTCCCGTAGGACCTAGATATCTATGAATAACTTTTTGTTCGACATCAAATTCGATTCGTGCGTTTTGTCCCACAGCGATTTGAGATTTTACCGTCGCGGCGGATAGAAAGTCGTCGCAGTTGCGGAAAATTTCCGTCCGTGATCTGTAACATAATGTAACACGGGTGTATGAGACCCGGTGATTGTTTTTTACGGCCTAGGGGTTCGATAGAATTCGGCATTGGCCTGTGAAAAAAACAAAAAAAAGTCACCGTGTGCTCCGAACGCTCCAGGGCTTTTCTTCTTTTTCATCGTGCGACCGAGTCTACCCGAGTCTCGGCATTCGCTGCACAAAACACGCGGCGCATTACGTAAGTCGCTCTGTGAGAATAGAATATCATCGAGAATTGTTTGTGTGTACGTTGTACATACAATGAACGCATTGTGCAATAAACAGATACAGCTGCTGAAAATCCTATAGATGGATGTACGTACTTATTATAATTCACACGGAAAATGACGAATGGAATGTGTTATAATAACGTTACAATTGTGTACGATAGATAGGTCCGTATAATATACAAGGCTTATTGATTATTCCAAGGAGCCATTATTGGACACGCATCGTGTGTATAGAAAAGCTATGGTAGATACTATGTGTACGCGCGCACTTGCAGACATTTTGCTCGGTTAATTTTATTTATTTTGGGGAAGATAAATCGTACGTATTTTTGAAATTTACGATGGGACCGCAATGTATACTGCGGCACGCGCCGATCAAGTGCGATTATTTTAAGTTTCAAAAAACTACGAGTACGGCCGTAAAATGGTCACAATAGTTGGGGGGGCCACTTTTATCATATTGTGTTTTTTTCTTTTGTGATAGAGACGTGTTTTTTCTATTTTACAATACGCACAACGTTTAGAAAAAAAAATAATAATTATTTTCCAAGTGACCGACTTTATCGAGGTGTATATAAACTATATACGAGGTAGGCAGGTACTGCCCGCGAATCACGGGAATAAAGTCCTCAGAAAAAAAATCAAATAATTGGTTTTAATATAAATATTTAATAGGCAGTCAATAACGATCAGGCAATTTAAATCGGGTAAACTTTTTTCTGAAACATAATTTACAAAACATCTCTTGCGGTAAGTGCTAAATGCTATAATAACTATACGTTCATCAATTATACAGAATGATCTGTACAATATTGAAAAACAAATAATATTTTAATAACACGGTGTGTTATAATGTTTGACATTAATTAAACATTATAGTTAAACAAAAAATTAGCAAAATAAACGAGGTATGTAACATGTATTATAAAAAATGTCAGTTTGTACAATAATTATATTGAAAAACGCAACCGATATTTAAATAATACAGTATCTGCAGTAAAATTACATAGTCAATACACGTAGAAAATTAGACATAAAAAGTGTCTATTTATATTTTGACCGAACGGTTTTTTTTTTTTTTGTGATTTTTTGTTACCGGGTCTTCATTCCTCCGGTTAGGACTTTTTTTTCCAAATATTTTTTTGTGAGCTTTTTTTTTCATACGTTTTTTTTTTTTTTCCTGTTTACCTTCTTTTTTATGTCACTGCGCGGTATCGGCGGATTTGATAAAACGATACGCGATTTGCAAAGCCGTCATTCTGGAGTGGTTAAACTGGAAATGTTGTATCCAATAGTCTTGGTTTTTTTTTTGAGTTGGAAACTCAGTCCCCTCACAGCTCTGACCAAATTCGCAAACCTCTTGGATTGTTTTCCTGTAGCGCGTAACACCTAATAGGAAATCGGGGACGCTGATTGATGGCTAAAACAAATTACAGTAGACACCGCTTTAAAATGTTTTCCAATTTAAGCCCTGCGGCAGTGGTGTTTTTCAGAATGCGTAAAAAACGTACGATATCACATTGTATAAGAAATCGTACCGACCGTTCACCCACGCGCACATTGCGCTTAGAGATACCAGTATAATACCTATGTTACAATAGCATTTTGTGTGACGTTAGAATGAAACCGAAAAACACAACTCGTGGCGAGCAACGAGTAGTTTTTTTTTTTAATACTTTATTATTTTTTTTTTTTATTAAAGCCACAACAGCGAAGATTATTGGCTTTTGGATGTATAGTTGTATTTAAAACATACGTACGACATAATTTTAAACGATTTTCAAACGCATACAATACGTGTAATATGCATTTAAAATGTTTATGTTATACATATATACAAATAACACTATAATATTATCTACGAGCGTGTCACGAGCGTGTTTTTAGATAATGGTACCCATTATTACACGTTTACACCTACGTGTTAATAATAATAATTGTTATTAATTGTACAAACGAACGCGGTAACAAGATCGAGTGTGCTGCGTGTTATACTCACTGACGTCTGACCATAATGATATAATGTCCGTACATTGTACATAAAATATTATACTGAACGATATTATATTGATTACTGCGGATAGATATAACAAAAAAAAAAAAAAAAAAAAAAAACGAATATTTTTAAACGTACACGAGTAAAATTATAGATAGTTATACACTCATCGGTCGTCAATTTTCACGTGTTTATCATAAAGATCAAAAACGATAAAGGAATCTAACGTACCGACACAAATAAAACGTTTTAAACTTTTTTAATTTGCATTTTTGTAACATATAACGATAGTAGTAAACTGCTGGCAAACATACCAACTTGGAAAACCTTCTTGACGTAATATATATTTTATCATTATTCATCACGGGTAGTCATTAAGGTTATCACTAATTTCACTGTACCTACTATATACATCGTGACTCGTACAAGTTTAGTGTACATTATGTAGCTATAATATATTGCAGCTGATTGGTGTTAAACATTTTTTCAATCGGGTGCATAAATCGTACAAAGCTAAAAACAAAAGTAATTTATCATATATTTTACTACGATCGGTTAAAACTTTCATTCGTATGATTTTTCTTTTTGTGGTATACTCGTTGCGCGCACTTACGTTGTAAAACTGTGAATATTTCAACATTTTATATTTTCACACGTTTCGTTGATTTTCGAGTATACTGCACTTTATACAGCTCAGTCAAGTAGGTGCGTTCGGAAAAACAAAATATGAAAAATGAGCTTTCTATTCTTTTATTTCTCACTAAAAATCTATCTACTCGGACTATTTACAAGTTCCTAGATATCGCCATTCGTAACTATATAATATACTGAATATCAATATTTTATTTAAGCGTTACTCTCTTTGTGACATTTCTTTTTTTTTATTTAATTCAAAATGAATTAAATCTTAAAATCTAGACGTTCCGCTATAAGGTACACGAAATATTCTGTACAATTACTGCTTGCATACGTGCATCAGAGCACCGATAACTTTGCCTGAAATTTAACCATACCTATTGTTGTATGTTTCACTTTAAACGTTTTTTGCACGACTTACGCGTTCAACTGATGCACAAGCCGACCACATTGATAAAATTTTCCAAAAGACGCATGTCAGAGAGGGTGTGGAATGCCGATTGAGCCGATTTTCAGTCAGCACTACTTCTGACTACACGAATAATTCGTGATATCTATATTTATGTGCATCGATTGAAGTATACATGTATTTAATGTTATTTTATATTGTATTATACACAATATTGTACATCGAATATCGAGTGGCAACGTGTGGGGGCCATTATAATATCGCACCATCTCGTATTATTTAGATTTAAAACCAACACCGGCACTATAAAGCATGCCTATATATGCTACATTATACAACAGTTCTGTCGGAATATACGACAACTTACACGTGTGGAGGCTCGTCCGTACGCTTTCGGCTCTTCGCATAATATTCTCGACTGTAATTTAAAAACTATAATAAAACGAAAATAAAAAAAAATGATAACAATATAACACGCGATGTCCGTACGTACGTTTCGTTTGAAAAATACTCACACAATTAATACGTAGTCAACGAGAAAGTGACCCTCGCCAATATAATACCTACCGCGCGATTTGCAGTGTTAATATTCGTGTAACAGTTGTCGACTACCAAACGCGGGTTTACATAAAATGTTTATTACGCGTACACGGATGTGTCCGCGGTAGGTAGGTATGGAAATTAAAACGATTCATAAACGAGAGCCATTCATAATACCCGCGAACGACGTGTTTGTATATTTTCTTCTGTGATCATTCTTCTTTTTTCAGGTAGATACAGGTTTTTTTTTTTTTTCGTTGAATAGGAAATAATCCCTTTTGACCGATTCGGTAGACATCAAGGCGTCTTTTGGCGTGCCTGCGTACAATACGAATGCCGACTGCAGCCGTGAAATGCGAGTAGTAGGTATTTATATTATCGTGAAACGCGACGAAAAATACGTAAACATATACGAGGTAACCTGTAGGTAGTAGAATTCAATGTGGGTATCCGATAAATAACGATATTAGTCTAATATTTATACAACATAAAAATATATACTAAGTAGCGGTCTACAATTTACGTGTGAATTATTGCAGACTTTTATCATCGTTAATTTTCAAACCGATACACCGAGACGCGCCGAGTGCTGTGCTGCTGTCGAAGGCCGACGGTGCCGACCATAGAGAAGTAATAAAAAGCAACGAATATATTATAATGATGATTGAGAGATTAAAGTGTTATTACCGAACCGCTCGCAGGATTTACACCTGAAAAACCTGTATCTGCGTACAATATTTTATGTAAATACGCGCGTACAAGGAAAACGTTTCGATTGATCTGAAAGGTATAACATTCAGCATCAGCCGTAAACGAAATTAATGCGACGCACATTTTAACTACACGGTTAATAAATTGTTGTAGCACAATTTATTGAACGCGTTAATCGATTCGGTTGTTAACAGTTAAAAAGTCAATAATACGATTTCCAATTAGTTTTGATAAAATTTCATTGTCAATAGTGAACATTTTCAACATTGGTGTACCCATATTTTACGTACAGTATTATTATTATTATTTGTTATAACACGTTTTTTTATACTTTATTCGGCATCGCATTTGGTGGTACAGACCTATTTGAAAAGTATTATGACGAATTGACGTGTTGTTATGAAATAAAACTCGATCAAGTAAACATTCAAAAGTGCGTGTGATACCGCAAGACGATAATGTATTTTATTACCGCAGAGTTAAGATATATTCTGTAGAGGCCCCTCGCACAGCAGGGGGGCGTGATTAAAAAACGTTTGACGAGAGGGGCGAAAAAACAACGAAGACCGGAGATTTTCGGGGCGAATATAAGTGTAGGGTCACCGCTCTGAGTGGGTCGGTATTTCGGGCGATAATTTGAATTCGACTTCACGTTCCTGTTAAAATTTCTATTTATAATACGCGACATCTTCGGTCTAATGGGTTCACTCCCTTAAAAATACGACGCCCCCGCACACTGTACGTGACAGTTTCTAGGCAGGCAACGACAGTTCGAACGCGTCGGCGGCGATGCAACAGGCAGCGTCTACCCACGCGGTACACGAACAGGTCACCGTATACAGGGTGTGTGCCCTGGCTAGGATAACTTTTTTCAATTTTTTGATTCCTATTAATTATTCTATTGATTTTCGCAAGACAGTTGTTTTCATCGCACTATTATTGCGCGAGCGTACAAACGGCATTTTTTTTTTTATCGAGTTTAAAAATTGTTTTTTTTTAGAAAAATCCAACACGCAAGCGTGCTTTTTCTGAACACCTTGAATGTATCGTTCCAAAAAGGCTAGTTGATCGAGTACAGCTAGTGCGTGTGAAAACGATCAAAAATTTGGGTTTTAAACGAAACGGTGCGTAAACGTTTTCATGCACCATCGATGTGTATTACGTGTACGTACGTATTTTCCTTATGATACAATTATTATCGACCACTACAGCACGTTGGTTATAATATCCATAGCTGTGTACAGTTATTAAAGTGATTATGTATGTCCATTATAGTAATATTGCCGCGTTTGAACAAAAACCGCGGTTTGTCGCCCATGAATAGCTGCGATGAACCACAGTTTCACGACAAAACGGTACCATGGATATTTAAATTATAATTTCGCCGAATTTTCGGAAATAAATAACTCGTTGAATAATTGTCCGGCTGATGAAAGTTTTAAGATAAATCACGCCTATAAAATGGCTATTTTGAATCGCTGAAAACCGACATTTTTTTTTTTATTAAAACGAAAAATATTTTATACGACTCATTATAAAATAGTAATAGTTTTCCAAAATCAAAATTTTAAACGTGTTTGATGGATAAAAAGTTATATTCCCTGCGGGACGCAGCTATTTGCACTTTGTGTAATAGCGAAATGCGTGTGCGCAGTAGGAAATTCACACGTTACTACAATACGTTTGTAACAGTATCTAAGCTAGTGAAGCTAAATGTCTTTATGTTCGCTCTTTGTGCATTTCAAATCAAACTTGTCAATCCGCCATATTAGTTTACTTACTTTGTACCGCCAATAATTTTAAACGTTTTATTCGGGTAAGGTACATGAGAAACTACCGAAAACACTATAGTCTAAACAGTTCTACGAGATCGACGAATAACCTGTGCGGTTGCGTTTCGCGCGAGCGTCAGATTGATTTGGCAAATTTGAAAAAAAAAAAACGAATTAAAATGTAGGTTCATACCGATCCAAAAGAAAACTAGTCAGCATAAGTCAGTGGTATACGCCTCACGTATAATTTATAGTAAGTGTCCTTGTCGCGTGGCTTATCGCATCATTTTTTTTTTAAATGGTTTGATTGAGTACATAACGCGGTAGCTTACGATGACTGTAAAAAACGTTTTTTAAAAATTTCCGTTTATTTTTTAGCCGGCCGGCCGATACGGTTTGAAATTTCGCGTTTTAAGTCCTCGTTTCATCACACTATATAGTCTTGTGCGGTTACAAGTGTCTGTGACTTTAAATGTTACCATACTTCTCGATCGACTGCCAAACTTTTTCATTTTTTTCAAAGCTCTTAAGAGCTCGCTGTTGAAAATCACGATTTCACGGACGCCTGGTGTTCCGGACGGTTTTCCAAAACAAAAATTGGTCAAATCCGTTCGTGCCGACGGACAGCAGCTGCGTGTCGCCGCACCGCTATAGTATATATTAAGTGTACCCCGGTGCTCCGGCGGCATTCGACGGTGTACTACACTCACTACACTATCGGACGCCCCCTTCAATATTTTTATCGTCCGACCGAATTCTCCCCTTTCGGAGACGAAAAGTATCGCGTGCTGCGGCAAAAATGTTAAAAAAGAATCCCTGTACTCGTGTGTGTGTGTGTGCAAAAATGTTAAAAAAGAATCCCTGTATATATGCGCGTGCAGTGTACCCCGCCGATACGATTTACGGGTACCCCCGTTACGGTGCGTTCGAGAGAACTTGTCATCAAATAACCGCCGTATTCATTCTACTCGTATATGTATATATAGGTGTATCGGGGAATGCCTTTCATCGCGTCTTCGAAATTCCAATTTGGGCCATTGTGCATCATCGTCGGCTGCACACACGTCTGCCACACTATAATAGGTATTGCAGCGGTATAATAACAATATATACGTAGCTGCAGTGCGTGCGAGAGTATTTATATTGTTATATTATCCCCCGGCACAGGACACGGGCAGGTATAAGGCATTTTTCTTCTTTCATCGCGCTCCGGCACGCTGATGGCGGTACATGCGCGTGCATACCGGGTGTGTGTACACAGCCGCGCAGGTCGCGGGCAGGGTCGTCGAGGATTTTCCGGAGATTTTCAAGATCGGAGGAAATCGGCGGGGTTTTCGCTTTGTTTGAGGGAAATTTGAGGATTTTCAAAGATTTTTCACGTTTGTCTGTATCGGCAGCTGTGGTCTCTACGTGTGTGTATATATGCGGTTAGGTTAGCGGTCAAATCGACAACCGTTTTGTTTGGCTATCGCGTAAAATGCGGGGGAAAAAATTACGAGAAATCCGAGGAGGGTCTTCCGATCGAATGGCAGGAGGATTTTCGGCGCACACCGACTGGCTTGAAACCCGGAGATTATTGCGAGTAACGGGATTTCAATGATTTCGAGCCTCGAGACCAACCGCGGGCGGAGCCCTCTGCAAATCGCGCCTGTACCGTCTCCCCCCGCGTAACATAATAGGTTCGTTTATTTTTATTTTTGAGCTCTGCGCAGGGGAGGTTTAATCGAACGCGGCCCGCAGGATTCATCATTGCTTTCGGATGCTACACAACTTCCGAATCTTCCGCTCTACTCCGTCAAACCGCTCGCGCAAACTCTCCACTGGGTCCCCCGACTTCCGCGTCTGGTGAGACCCGGTGAGCACGCACAATTATTAGAGAGACGTGAAACCGCCGAAACATTTCGTTACTAACGGTCACCCAACACTTTCGAAAACAGCGTGGTAAAATGCGTTTTGGCTTTACCACGCGCTAAACCCGAGTGATGCCGCGACAGCCGTCAGACGTATTTCGGCGCAAACACCAACCGCGCGTGATATTGAGAGTACGGAAAATTCCACGTATCGTCGTCGTGTCCGGGGGTGATCGCGACCGGCGGGGACCATAGGCGCAACTAGAGCTAAAATTAAGTACCTAAAAATAACCCGTGGGGGCTACGCCTAATTGTTATTATAGTTGTACTTGAAATAATAACAGGGGGTGCTAAATTTGAACTCAGGGGTGCTAAAGGCCCTTTTGCGCCCCCCAGGTTGCGCCTATGGCGGGGACACGACCCCCGTCCACCGCTTTTTTTTTTTTTACGCCGTATTGCGTTTTTAAAACGTCGTCCGCGACCGGTTGACGTACGCTCGTTCTCGGTGTTGTGTACGATATGACGAATCCACCCTGTAACGTCGCACCTACGCGTGGTGTAGGTACAACAACGCGCGCGTACACACGCACGACCGTTGTTGTGACGAATCCCCCCCCGATCGTGTGCGTACTATTATTATTGTAATACACCGCGCGCGCGTCCCCGTCGTCGAACGCGTATCGCGGGGAGAACGGGCTGGAGAGAATGGCCATTTTACTTTTCGTAACGTAACGTAAATTTATATATTGTCGCAGCATCGAAAGACGCTCGAGCGTACGAACATTACGCTATACCTGTGTCGGACGATAATAATATTGTAATAATATTTGGGCGATAATATTCGCGCCGGCTAAAATAATGTACACTAACGGGACGACCCGTTCCCCATTCCTTCAACAACCGTAGATCCCCGTACGACCTCGGATAAATCTCAGTCGTATCGTTTGTTTTAAACACCTATTGTATAAAAATTTCGTTTGCCGTTTTTTTTTTTTTTAGACAAAACGCGCGTATTTTCGTTTAGCCGTAACGTTTACACATTTTTGAGCGCCAATGTTTGTTTTCGCGAGCGCGTGTCGATTTGCCGTCAACGAAATGTAAACGTTACAAGAAAGAAATCGTCAGTTTTAAATTTGATAAGCGCAAAAATTTAATTGCGATAAAAAAAAATCGAGTCGCATATTTCGGTTATTTCAAGCGCGCGTTTGTATAGTCCCGAATCCCGTACAAAACGTCGGGTTCGATTGCCTTCGGTTTAATAAAGTTAACGACGAAAAGAATTAACTGCGAATAAGTCGAGATAGAAAATGAAATAAACTTAGCCGAGTTAATCGTTTATTTTTTTTTTTTGCTTAAACGTTTGCAAGTCATAAAACTACTATTTATTTCCAATCTACCTAAATTGTTGGGAAAACGAACGATCAAAATTCTAAAAAAAAAAAAAAAAGTCAACGATTCATGTATTTCGGTTGTTGGTTCCGCTTGATAACGGGGGGGAAAAAAAACATAGAAGCTCATAATTTGCGATTCTGTTCGCTATTATTGGGGTCAGAGTTGATCACAAAGTTTATAAATAATAACTTTTTTTTTTTCAATTCGTTATACGATTATTCTATTATTATGATAATTACAAAATCGACAATAACGGACAGAAATTTACGCTATTTATCTTATCCACTAATGACGCAACACCAATCTTATACATATTATTTGTTTCTTGTTCTATCTTCTCCTGACTCTCGTTAGCACCAAACAATAATAATTAGTGTGTAGACTTTTATTTGTTGTTCTTGAAAAAAGTTGTGGCTTTTTTTGTTGGAATTATTAAACTGCAACAATAATTTACAAACAATTATGACTATATACACACACACACACAATTAAAAATGTAAACAATGAGTATACATTTATTCGATTGAAATAAGTTTATTTAAGTTTAAAATAATTGGTTCAAAACATCAGCAGTCTTAAAAAGAACTATTGAACATTTCTACATACACGAAAGTTACAAAAAAAAAAGTTATTTTATTTTATTGAATCTGTTTAATTAGGTAAGAGATAAATAATTCATATATGATCATTGAACAGTCTTAAGATAACTGTTAAACATTTCTACACTAGTTTTAGCAATATTTAAACAAAATTCTGAATCATTTCCAGAAACCAAATTTAAAAGCGATATATAATTTGGCTTGGTAGGGTCGTATTGCGCTCGATTTAAATATGTCAGGTATTCGTGTCTTTGTTTGATTCTGCATAGACGACTGGACATCACTTGAGGCTCGAGGACGATGCGATCGTGGTTTATGTTCATAACGTTATGTACATAGTTGAAACGTTCTAATAAATGATTTTTAGACATTGTGTACAATCTAGGGTAGATTAGTAACAATCTTTTTCTTTCACTTCTATTGAATCCCATTTCTTCATTCAATGAAAACATGATTAAGTTGACTGATTTCTTTGGCCAAGTTATCAATTTTGGCAGTTTGGTAGTCATATTACGAACGTTATCACCGGAAAGATGGAAATTACTTTGAAAAAACCCAAGACTTGTATCAATGTCAACTGTACTTTTTGATAACCATATTGGGTTTTTTCGGATTATAGTAGTTATCATTTCTTTACTAAACTTTTTATGTTCTAAGTAGTTAATTCTAGTTATTAAGTCATCCATGTGTTCGGTAAACAGCATAGGGTTTTTTGTGAAAAATTTCCCTAATTCTTCAACGGGAACTCCACAGTCGTTTATGAATCTGATGTAGGGTTTCATGTCGCGTTCAAAATCCAACTTCAATATTGTTTCCATCACATCCGGTTTACTGTCAAATTTATAAAGTTCAACACCAAGATTGACTAACTGTTGTAAAGAATAAGAGTCGTTGACATACGCGGCCAGATTAAACGTAGGTTGTAATGCTGGACTTATTGTAGAAAAATTAGTTACATTGGTTTCCAGAGGAGCATCACTGTAGTCTTTGGGCCATTGAATTTGATTTAACTTTGTGTCTAAAGCGTTACTTGTGCCAGGGCTACAAAAACATCTGATGAATTCTTTTTGCTTACACATTTGAATAGACAGTACTCGCTTGATTAAAATCATGTTGATAGGAAGTAAATGTCAATACGACACTTAATACTTTTTAATTGATTCAAGTACTATCAAAACAAATTTAAGTCTTGAGACAAGAATAAACAAAATCTCTAGTTGTCATTGCACATTTAATCTGTAAAATACAAAAAAAAATATACATTACATATAGGTATAAATAATATTAAGCGTGTATAAGTAATAAAATTCAATGGTTTTTTTAAGTTCAACAACCCCTCAGTATGTGTCGAAAACTAAACCTACCTCCCGTTGTCCTATCACACAGCTTTTTTTACGATGACAATACAATATGACAAAGTCAGGAATAGTGAGACCTAGAGGGCTTTTTATATAACGCTATATTGTTTTACTTAGTAAATTAGGTAGTAATCAATTTAGACTTAAAGGTTAAAAAGTATAAAAATCAAACTAAATAAAAAATAAAATCCTTTTTAAAAAACAATGGTTTTCTCTTATACCGAAATGCACTAAAAAGTAAAGTATAATATTGTGTCTACCAGATACTATGTAATGTAAAAATGATTTAATCTACTTTAAAACTGTCGAGATGCTTCAGATTCAGTTAAAAATGCAGCTCTATTCTTCGAGTATTGTAACGTTAAATACGATAAATAAATGTAATAACTAATAAACTTAGATAAAAACAATCGAATAAGTAATATTTTAATTTTTAAAGATTTGTGAGTTACATAACTTCTAGAAGGTACAAATTTTTTTTTTTACTTTTTATTGAGTTTTGGTTTAAAAGAAAAATTAACGTTTTTTTTAAATGTATTAATGTGGTACTTAGTTTAAGTAATATCTATCTGACGGTAGCGTTTTACTGAACACTGACATGCTATAAGCTTATCTAACAATTAAAAATCTCTTTGGATCAACACAAATTTTTATTCTTGAATGAAACAGAGAAATACAAAACAAACACCTTCTAGAACGGTTTTCTTAAACATTTTCCATCTATAAAAAAAACTAAAATAGAGTTGAGTGCAGCTTTTGCATGGACGTGGATAGAAAATAATTATTACGTACTATCATTCATTTTGTTACGCAATAGATAATCTACAGACCTAATGCATAATGCACAATTTTCTTTTTAAGTTTAATATCTGTATCTTCAGGTACATTTTAGTAGCTGGATAGTAAAAAATAGAAGTAGATACAAAGGGTTGTAAATGAAAAGTCATTTTTCAATCACTTTTTTTTATTTTCAAGAAAACAGACTAAACTGAGACGACAATGATAAAATTTTTACTGTGAATCATTATGTTTTTAACAATAATTGATTTCCTTACTTACTTTATTGAAGTAACAAATTTTGAGACTTGAGTTTAAAAACGCCGTAATAATAATAATAACATGTACTTGGAAATTGGAATCATGATTAGAACTATATCTCTGGTGTTCACAATAATATTTGTTATAAAATATTATCAATTATTTGATAAAGTTATCGTATACTCCAATGCACAGATAATACAGAATCTTTATTATCAGCTATTTATGCATAAGCTTTACACACACACGTGAATTTTGAAATTTCAATCAACGATTTTAAAAAAATTAACTGCAAATTGTGTGTCAAACTATGTATTGATTTACAATAAATGGTAGTAAATTATTTCATACAAAACGTAATAACGTGTGTGTGTGTGTGTGTGTGCTGAAATAATGAGTTCATTACCTATGTCATTTTAATAATCGGTTGTTTTGATGCAAATTAAAACAATGAAGAAATTATTTTGCGCAAGAGATCAAGTAAATTTAAAATGTGTGCTTCTCGGTGGGCAGAGTTTCAGGTGAATATTTTAACAAAAAAATTTAATTTCTTGTAGGGAAATTATTCGTTTTATTACTTCAAGTTTGTATCTCCTCGAAACAAAACAAACATACCTGTTGATCGAGTGTGCAGTGTGAGAGGAAATTTTTTAAACTTTAGGTAAATTTTTTAATCATTACAAATATAATTAGATAAATGCCCATGATTTCCAGTGTTATTTGACGACAACAAATGTGTCTAAACATATTTTTCCATTCTTCCAACATTTTTACTGTAGAGTGCCCAACTTTGGTCTGAGATTTAATGATGGTCAGAAATCATAATAACAGCGCATGTAGTATAAGCGAAAAGCATTTTTTATTAAGTAATTAAATTCTGTAAAAATTTAATAGTTTGGCAAACAAATGTCAAGTTTCTACTCCGGCTTGAACTCAATATTGCCGATAATTTTTAGGTTCAAAACAAATAGCAACTAAACATTGTTTCAGAGTATTTCATTTTTATTTTAAGTAGTATTACTTACTAGGTATCAACTATCAGTTATGTTCTATTTTTATTATACCAATAAAACTGTTGGAAACGCACAAAAGTCTTGTAGAAATCCCAAAATGTATAAATCTTGCGTCTTCTTAATGTTAAATATTAGTAGAGTGTGATGTCCATTTATTAATTAGTAACTTAAATATTGGTTAGTGGTTGTTTTCAATACTTTATACATTACCTATACTTAAACAATTTTCAGGTGGCAAGAAACTGCTACAAATGAATACTCGGGAATATTTTCCGGCGGTCATTGGACACTGCAGCAAAAGGATGATCATATAGCGTACAAACGAGTCCCATCTACTAATTGCGATGAAGAGAGTTTACGTAATTATCTTAGATTAGATGAGCCGTTAGATTTGTATTATAAAGAATGGAGTTTATGTGATCCAATTTTTAAAAAATCAGCCGAGCGTTTTAAAGGAATTAGAATGTTGAAACAAGAACCAGTTGAAAATATACTATCATTTATTTGTTCATCAAACAACAATATAAAAAGGTTGGTAGCGCTTATTTTGCTATAGTTTTGTTTTACCAATTACTTCACGCCTTATTATTTAATGTTTTAGAATTTCTTCAATGGTTGAAAAAATGTGCACTTTATATGGTGACAAAATAGACGGTACGCCTTATTTTACTTTTCCCAATGTTGAAAAATTAATTGGACAACAAATTGAAAAGGATTTAACAATTGCAAAATTCGGATACAGGGCAAAGTTCATTAGACAGACGGCTGAAAAAATGTTACAACTAGGAGGCAAAAAATGGATCGAGGCACTGAAAAGTATGGATTATGATAGCGCTAAAAAAGAATTGATGTTATTGCCTGGAGTTGGCCCAAAAGTAAGAAGGTTCATTTGTAATCCTTTTATTTTTCTTTGTATTATAAGAACTTTATTTACAGTTTAATGTAATAACTAATAATGATTATAGGTTGCAGATTGCATTTGTTTAATGTCGCTTGATCATTTGGAAGCTGTTCCTGTAGACACTCATGTATTTCAAATAGCTCGTGACAACTATTTACCACATTTAAAAAAGTACAAATCAGTTACTCAACTAGTTTATAATGAAATAGGAGATTGTTTTAGGAAGATTTTTAAGAAAAATGCTGGATGGGCGCATACGGTAATAATATAATATATTTTATTAACTATGTTCATTTTGTTCTTAGTTAATGTTTAGTAATTGATTATTAAGTCAAAAAAACATAACTATAAAAAAAAAGTCTCAATTGAAATTTATGAAATTTTATCTTAGGTTTTATGTCCAATGATAAATTTCAACAATATTAATTGTTGATAAAAAATAAGTTTATTGTTTTGATTAAAACATTTAATTCATAAAGACAATTTTTACAAAATATAATAACCATTCTGTTTTCCTTTATACTTGTACTTATTGTTTAAAAGTTTAGAATAGTCAAATTTATTTATTAGAGTGTTTTGTGCTTTTCACTTTGTCCATTGAATGAAAAATTTTAAAATTTCCAGGTTTTATTCTTAGATGATTTAAAAGGCTTCAAAGAACAAGGATCAAAAACAAATAATACTGATGAAAATCATAGTTCAAAGAGAAAGAAAGTGTACTAATTTATGACGATAACATTTTTGTTACTTAAACAACTCTGTATTTTTGTGTTTTTATTTTTTATGTTTAAGTGTAAAAAATAATGTAAATTATTCTAATTTCTTGTTTTAAATTCATTCAACATTTTACATTTCATGTTTTAAAAATTATTTTACACTTGCTGACTATTTTTTTTTTGTTACTCAGTGATCTGTAAACTATTAAGGGCTGAACTGACGCATAAGCTATATAAGTTGCAGCCTAGGGACCATGCAGGCTTCACATCACACATTTACAAAATGAAAATATCCAGTGCAGCATTTAGCAGCGGGTTTGGACGGAGCACCGCACCCCCAAATGGGTACTATTTCAATATTTAAGGGGCTCTTTTCAAACAAATATGTGAAATAGGGGACCCCAAATTTTTAACGGCCCTTTCATCTCTGGTTGCGGCACTAAAAATACTCATTTAATTGTATTTATATAATTTCGATACCTAACCTTGTTAATGAATCAGTAATCACCATTAATATTAATTTAATGTTGATGAGGTTAATTTACACTAGTGGCGCCAAAGTATAAAAGTATATGTAGAGCAAACAGAATCTTGTAGACCCATTCGCCACCAAAAATGTTTGTAACTATCAAAATATAAATAAAGAATAATAATTAATAAACACTTACGGGATCCATCCCCATCCATTTTATATGTAGGGCAATTTAGAGGGAATTTAAGCTAAAAGTTTGCACGATACAAAAATTATATTGTTCAATTGCTCCCCCTAAAAAATAGTCCAGAGACTCGTGCTTCAACCAGGTGCTGCCTTCGCTATCTTTGGAACGCCTAAATCCATGAACGGATTGTTAGACAAGGACTAAGGAATCGTTTTGATTTGAATTGGTAAAAATTATACCCACTCATGCGCCTTCCGCTGCAGACAGATGCCTAAATATTATTGTACATTATATAAATGGTACTCTGCCTAATTTCCAGATAGCAAAGAAATATTATACAATACATTAATGTTATACTTATAGTCAAGTATTATTTTCATAATACTGTAGTGTTATGGTATAATAATAAAATAACTTTCCGTCGCCATTATTGCAGCGTTTCGGCCAAGAATACGTTACATCTTCTAATAGCGTTCAACGAACCTCCTGAACCGCTATTTCTTGGCCAAACAACTCTTTCGTTTAAGCTATTATTTCTCGAAATACGAAGTTTCATCTATTCCTGTACAGCGAAACTATATAAAAATATATTTTTATAAAACTAAAAACCCGTCACGGAGGTAAATTTCGCGTCGTTCGGTTGCCCTCACTGCGACCCGACGACCATCGATTTTCCACCATTTTCCTCACCGTCGCTCTCTTATCTCCGACCGTGGTGTTTCGTATATTGTCCGCGAACGTCCCGAGTGCGAGTGACGTAACGACGAACGTAAAAGCAAAAAGAAAAAATTAAAATACAATATTAATTGTAAGTACGAATCATCGAATTTCGTCCCGGTTCACCACAAGCCGTCGAGATCGTCGTGTCGCTCGACGTTTGCCGACCGCAGCGGATTCGCAAGCTATACGGCGATAATTCGGTCGTTTGAACGTCTCCTCCCCCGAGTCAAACTATGGCGCTGAAAGCTGTCGTCGGACAAAGTAAGTACTCTCAAAGTACCTCTGGGCGCAGCGTGCACA
This sequence comes from Hormaphis cornu, assembly GCA_017140985.1. Taxonomy (NCBI): domain Eukaryota; kingdom Metazoa; phylum Arthropoda; class Insecta; order Hemiptera; family Hormaphididae; genus Hormaphis; species Hormaphis cornu. The sequence continues at coordinate 21,299,401 of CM029360.1, forward strand.
CAGTGTTATACGAGTGTGGTGTACGTATGAAACGTATTTTCACACAGATCGTCCAAAGTTAAGCGGGGTCTAAGGGGGACTTTGGGGTTTTCGGAGGGATTGTGCGTGTATATTCCGAATTTTGACCAAAACTTTTGTGCATTCCAAGTGCCCACTATAATTTTTCTTCGGCTGTGACTCTGAAACCCCCTTCAATAGCCTGTGCCGCTCGCTAGACTCTTGTAACATATGACGCACGGCGCGTGTACCGTAAGCGATAGTTCTGGTGGGGACCATATTTTATTCGACTTATTAACCGAGACAAATCGTTGTTGAGTCTAAATCTGTCCGGTTAAATCTTTGGTAAACACGGCTTTGTTTAACTTTTATAAATGTAGAACCTATTTTTGTAAACAACACATTTTACAGTAACCAGAGGCGTTATTAAAATACCTGCCTAAGCGACAAGAGAGCTTAAAAGTATTTTGAATGGTCTGTTACTTATCAATCTGTCTAATAATACTGTACGACTGTATTATTGTGTGATGGATTAAATAAGATAAAACTTTTGTGTTTGTTTCGTTTTTCTAACTTTCTCCTATCATAACATTTTTAAACTGTCCATCTGTTTGGTTTGTATAATAACATACTATCCAAAATAACAACATAATGAAATATTAAAAATGTTGGTGTACTTTTTATTTAGACAAAGTATAATGATTCACAACAACTTGAAATCCCCAACTACCTAATTAAAACTTTTCGTCATTTAAAAGTTATAATTATAAATATTTAATTTTAAGTACAATTTAAAGCTATTTAAGCTCAATTTACCTGTACATGTTTTTTCACCTATTCAAAAATATATATCCTGCCAAACATTTTTTTTTAACTTTGAAAGGTGTAGGACATAAATGCTTTGTGCATTATCGTCCTGCTTAATGTTGGCAATCATACTCGTGTTGTGGTTAAACTAGGTGTTTCAACAAGGTTTTTGTCGGTATGATTTTTAAACGATTCGATTTATTTCCACAGAAATTATGAACGAGGTGATCAAACAAAAAGGTGCGAAAAAAGGCGCGGACAAGGGGATTGAATGGCGTGTTATGGTGGTTGACCAACTGGCGATGAGGATGATATCAGCCTGTTGTAAGATGCACGAAATATCAGCTGAAGGAATCACCAGTAAGTGTTGTTGGGTTTTCTTAACTTTATTATCTTTTTTCTATGGTTTTTAACAAACGCTACTTATATGCTACATAATGTATTGTTTGCCTTCTTTTTAGTTGTTGAAGATTTGCAAAAGAAACGTGAACCGCTGGCCACGTTGGAAGCCGTTTATCTTATTACACCCAGTGAAAAGTCGGTCGCCGCTCTCATTAGAGATTTCTCTAGCCCAGGAAAGTCCATGTATAAAGCGGCTCACGTTTATTTCACTGAAGGTAAATTATTTTTATTAGCAAAAGCTTCTCTTCAACAACTAAACATAAAATTGATTTAGAAATAAATTAATTTGTTTAGTACGGTAGTACCTTGGTACATTTTTATCTTCGATTATAATTATTGTCCTAATAGTGCGTTACATACTTTTTTACTTGTGTGATGAGTTGTAGAAGAAATTTTTGGGAGATGTATTTATATTTTATACACCACTGTCCAACTGTCGTGGCTTTAAATAGCTAAATAAACTTGGAAGACTGTTATCCTTAAAAACTTTAGAGGTCCTGTATTCTATAATATTCGGTACTCATTGTGGGATGAATTGCTAAGAGGAGACACTTAAATTTTTTATCAAAGTTAGGAGGGGGGGGAATTGAATACTCTTACACATCTCTTCATTTTAATTCCTACTAACTGTTAAATGTCTCTTCTGTACTATAATTCCAGCGTGTCCCGACGAGTTGTTCAACAAGTTAAGTTTGTCCCCAGCTTCAAAGTTCATTAAAACTTTAGTGGAAATTAATATAGCATTCATAGCTTATGAACAACAGGTAATTTTTTTAAATAAAACTAACACCCTGGTGTTTTGCTATGATAAAAATAAAAATTTTATATCAACGTAATAATTAAATTAATTTTTCAATTGAGCTCTTTGTTGTTGATAAACATTTTTCACTTAAACTAACCCTATTTATTTCAATGGTTTTGGTGCTATTTTGATTTGTTTAACGGTATATTATGGTTTAACTACATTGTTGGCTATGAATTTGATAACTAATATTTGTTGAGTGACTTAAATAAATATGGGAACATTGTACCTAATAACTTTTTGTATTTATTATTTTGCTTTTAACATACTATTAATATGGAATTAATTGCTTGATTTTGACAAAAGTGTGTCAAGAAGAACTCTTCAATGAACTGTGCAAATCAATCGCTGCCAAAAAAATTAAAACACTCAAAGAGATTAACATCGCTTTTCTACCTTACGAGCGGCAGGTGTGTGCTTGTATCTTGAATAGATTATGCTTCATATTTTTGCTTTTGGTGTCAAACAAATATTTTTTATTTATTTATTTTCATATGTAACATTATTTTTTTGTGCTTACTTTTAGGTATTTTCTTTAGACTCCCGTGAAACTTTTCAGTGTTACTACAATCCCCTATTGGTGAGCAGTCGTGTCCCTAATATGGAACGTATAGCAGAACAGATTGCTACTGTTTGTGCTACATTAGGAGAATATCCCTCTGTACGATACAGAAGTGACTTTGAGAGTAATGCTGAATTAGCCCAGATTGTTCAGCAAAAATTGGATGCGTACAAAGCCGACGAGCCAACTATGGGCGAAGGTCCTGAAAAAGCCCGTTCTCAGTTAATTATACTTGACAGGGGATTCGATTGTGTGTCTCCGATTTTGCACGAGCTCACTTTTCAAGCTATGGCTTATGATCTTTTGCCAATTGAAAATGATGTTTATAAGTAATTTTTATTTAGATAGTTAAAAATAATCTGTTGATAATTATTAATTGATTTAATCCTTTAAAGATATGAAGCCACTGCTGGTGCAGCACTGAAGGAAGTATTGTTGGATGAGAATGATGAGCTCTGGGTAGAACTCAGACATCAACATATTGCGGTTGTTTCTACGTGAGTGTGCATACGATTGGTTAATTTTTTGGCCTCTGTTTTTAATAAAACGTGTTATGATTTTGTTTTAGTAATGTTACAAAAAATTTGAAAAAATTCATAGACTCCAAGCGTATGTCAGCCGTTGGCGAAAGTAAATCTTCCATGCGTGATTTGTCTACAATGATTAAGAAAATGCCTCAATACCAAAAAGAACTAAGCAAATATTCTACTCATTTGCATCTAGCCGAAGACTGTATGAAGTGCTATCAAGGCAATGTGGATAGACTGTGTAAAGTCGAACAGGATCTGGCTATGGGTACAGATGCTGAGGGTGAGAAGATCAAAGATCATATGAAATGTATTGTGCCCATTCTACTGGACCAAAATACCTCAAGTAATAACAAAATGAGGATTATCATACTGTACATTTTGTCCAAGAATGGAATTTCGGAAGAAAACCTTAATAAACTGGTGCAACATGCTCAATTATCACCTGCCGACAAACAAGCTATTGTCAATTTGAACTATCTTGGCATCAACACAATCGTAGAAGTAAATATATTATAATATTTATACAGTCTTTTGGGTTTTAAAATGGTATTTACTTACATGTATTACATTGTTAATAATTAGGGTAACAGAAAGAAACAGTATCAAATACCTCGCAAAGAACGTATAACTGAACAGACTTACCAGATGTCTCGTTGGACTCCTGTCATAAAAGATTTAATGGAAGATTGCATTGAAGATAAATTGGATAATAAACATTTTCCTTTCTTAGCTGGTAGAGCTGCTTCATCCAGCTACCATGCACCTACAAGGTACGCTAATCTGTTTATTTTGTTCTATAATTTAATGTGTTCACCGTTCTGTAAAAGAATCCAATTAATAATAAATTTTTTTTCCAAGTCTACTTGTTTAAACTTTTGTTTACGTTTATGGTTTATTGTTATCATATTTAAAACATTTAATTTTTTTTCAATTGCTTGTATATTTCTATATAATCGTGAATTTTTTTTCTTTTAGTAAATACTTAATAGTATATTAGTTTGTCATCTGGTGTCCTATTTGTATAGAAATATAAAATTAAAACATTTTATATTAAAATTTTTGAACAATCATCATGAATGTTCTATAAATAATTATAATTAGTTGGTGACGCTATGATCAATTTGCTCACAAAATTGTCATTCTTGGAATCAATGATTTAAATGTAATTTTATATTGACAAAATAATGCATATTTTTTAATATGTTTTGTTGAGTTGTTTATGAACATAATTACAGAAAACGTAAGGATATAAAAACAATTTTTATCAAAGCCAAATGATTGACAATTCACATTTTAAAGTATCGGTGATCTGCCTCAGCTCTGGGCAACATGAGTTATGGCACCACCCCCGCACATCTGTCGCGCTGCATTACTGCTTCATTGTGGAATATATAATATAAACATGTTCGTTATGTTTTTTTTACCCGCTTTTATCAGTTATTGTTTTTTGTATTATTTTCATAGAATCAAAATAAACTAAATTATAATCTGTCAGAAAAACGCCCATACAGCAACATTAGCGAAAAACAGTTAAGAGTCACCAACCACAACTAATTTACTGAGTAAACTAAAGTGAACAAAAAACATACCATAACACGCCAGCCTTACATACTTGTAAAGTAAACAAGTTAAGTTTTAGACTAGGCTGCGCAAGTTACTGAATTGTAACTGGTCACAAGTTACTATAAAAATATGTAACTAGTTACAAGATTCTAGATACTTTATATATTGTGTAACTACTTTCAAGTTATAGTTATGTAGCTAAGTTATAGGTACATTTCAATTTAAAATTAAAAATTGAGAGTTATATTGATGCATCAAATATATTTCTAATTATTTTTGTATTGTAATTTACTATAGTACATTGTATATGGGAGTTCAATATTTTTTTTTGGTGTGGAAAAGTGATCGTATTGCCTGTTGGCGTGTAGTAGGGCAGTGGCTCCAAACATTTATACTTGTGCAGACCACCAATTTTGTAAAAAAAAATACTTTAATGCCCACTTACTAAGTATACATTGGTGGGGACCGCTGTAGTAGGGTACGACCGTTTGTGGTCCTAAGTTTGTTGACCTAAAACACCCGGAGAACAAAAAAGCTTAAAAGGCCAGGTAAAATAAATATTTATTATGAATGAAAAAGGTGAGATACCTACTTAAATTAATTTTGAAAACCAAAGATAAACAAGTTTATATATTGTGGAATTTGTAACTTGTAATTTTGATTAAAAGTTACAAGAATATTTGTTAGTAGTTAAAAAAGTAATAGAGTTACATAATTTCATATCGTTTAAATATAATATGCTCAACCCTGGTTTCAGGTCATGATTTTTAAACATTCCATCAAACATAAAAATCAAAAATTTTGTTTTGTAATTTAGTGTTTTATTTTCTCTTAGTGCAAGGTACGGACACTGGCATAAAGACAAAGGCCAACAACTAATCAAGAATGTTCCCAGAGTAATAGTATTTGTGATTGGCGGTGTTAGCTTTTCTGAAATTAGATGCGCGTATGAAGTAACCAGTAACTTCAAAAACTGGGAGGTTATAATTGGTAAGAATTCTTTCTATTACTTGAGTGAGTTTGTATCTATACTAATTGTTTTTGTCGTAGGCTCGTCACATATTCTTACTCCAGAAGACTTCCTCAACAATTTATCTGCTTTAAGCCAATAAACTTTGTCAAATTCTTCCGTGCAAGTTTTTGTTATGTTTTTCCATAGTATTACTTAATATAGATTTAAAAATCGTGATTTTAAATATTTATTTAGCATAGGATTTAATACTAATTATGAATTATAAAAACCTTAAATTTTTTTTTTTTTTTTTGTATTTTTAGTGATGTTACGAACCCTGATTTTTGAGACCAAACTCGGCCCGAACTAAAATTTTTCTACAGTTCACTAACCAAACATGAAAAAATTCAAAGAATTGAAATACATTCTTTACTAGGTCTTTGTAAGTTATGTACACTGTAAAGTGCAGAAATTCTAATTACTCTTATAAGTTAATTGCTTTAAAAAAAAAATAAAAGTAAAAAGTTAAGATTTAAGTTTTTATTATATTAGTACAAGATATGTTGACTATTAAGAGTAAATACAGTCTATCCTGTAGTACAATCCTTGGTAAAATTATATGTAAAATTGTATTTAGTACGAGTATTTAAAAATGAAAAAAAAATAATCGATACTTAACTAAAAACCTACACATATTATTTATGTATATTTTAAATTGTTTCATTTTTGTTTTAATTTAAATTTGGTTCGTTGATTGATTTTTGTACCATACTATTAGTTATGAGTTTTGGTTGGATTATTTTCTATTATCAGATTGATTTTCAAACTGAATCAAACGCCCATAATTCTGTTTGGTTTGGATCGAAAATCAAACAGTTTGTAACGTCACTAGTTTTTAAATTTTTTTTCTAAATCGTGTTTTGACTAGCTTTTTAATGCTATTACTTCAGCCTGCATTGTATTCTGCAAGGTAAATAATTGTATTTTTAATTTTATATTATTAAATTATTTATAGTTATTTATTATAAAAGTCAATATTATTTGGTTATTAAGTTAGTGTTTTGAGTAAATTTCTTTCGCATTGTTGTTATAAAATATTTTATTTATTATAGTTTTAACAAAGTTTAAAAATTACATTATTGATGTAATAATTAATAACATACATAATTATAATTATTCATTATAACGGACATTCCGCATTTATTTAAAATGACTAAGTATCATTTTGTTTATTAAATTTCACACATATATCACATCTTTAACCATATTATTCTTACTAGAATGTTTAGAGAAATACCCTATTATTAATAGCATGAATTATTATAATTATTAGTTTGTATAATATCTTTTTATTCAACTTTGTTGAACTAAAATTTATTTTAACCTTTGATTCAGAATGTTTTTATAAATTGTTATTGTTTTTAGCACTTATCGAGCTTTGAAATATGTACTTATACACACGTTGCCTAATTCGTCTGAAGTATTATAGTTGTTAATATAATTTTGTCATTATTATGAACGCACCTACTTCTGTAGTAAGAGCAAAGTGAAACCTTAGCACGTAGGCGTTTCTCTTTAATGAATTTTTTCTACCATAAGTCATTAAAACTAGGGTTTTCAAGTTGTCTGTTTTTTTCCATCAATCATTAAAGGTCATTAAGGTTTCACTGTGTTGTCGATTATTTGATTGTATGGAATAATTGTTTATTCGATTATTTTATGCGGTAAGGTCGTACTTTAACGATAGTTAATTAAGCACAATTAATATTACAATTATTTATTGTCAAAGACTTCAGTTTAAAGTAATTATAGATTTTAGGTATAGGTTTATGGTGGAGTCTCAGTTAAGTACAATAACTTTATAGATTTTGACTTTTATCTCTGTGTTTCACAATAATCAATATTAATATTTCTTTTCATTTTCATACTATGTTTGATTGAACGTAGTTGTACTACAAATTTAGGAAATTAAAGACAATTGGTAGAGTTGACTATTGATTAAAAATAGTTTTGTTCCGATTGTAAAATTGAATTTTCAAGGTAAACAAGAAAAAATGATCTGTCATGACACCAAACGAAGTTAATAGACAAAACGTAATTCTCGATTGATTGAATTTTAAAAATATTTAATGACGGACTCGAGGTCAACCAGTCTTATGCTAATTATTCTCTTGTGTCGGCTTAGTCGATAACAATTTTCAGTCTGGTCGCATTTTTGATGAGTATTATTATTTTATAATACGTTTAATCATAATTTTCTACGTGATACTGAATAATGTGTTGATATTTGATATTATATTATATACCTTACACATAGTATGTAACTAATAATTGTCTAGTGTATAAATAATTCGTTCTTATTATTTATATTATATTAAAAATGATTTAGCGTCGAACGTCGTTAATTATTACTGTGCATTTTGGTATGTTCCTCCAACACGTTCTATTTAGCTTATTTGTTTATTTTTTACCAACTCTATACTGAAAATAAAGTGTTACATCAAAGAAAACGGGCCAGTTGTGCGTAACACTACTATGGATACGCGATAAAAAGGAATTTTAATTTACACTCGTGTCTTGTGGACCAAGCATACGTATTATTTGGACATCTTTGCGAGAAAACAATTGTGAAGTTGATTCTAAAGCCAAAACATGTTGAATGGTTCAGTATGCGTTAGGATTTTAATCGTGCAGAACAACTATTACTAATTTTTCACAAAGTTTGATGATTATTTGAAACCGTTTTCTTGTTGTTGACACATTTAAAAAGTGTTAGACCACAAACACGACAAATTTGACTGGTGGACACCACATACCGGACAGTTGTAAATAATACCGTTTTATTTACGCGCATTTTTCACTCGACACCTCCAAACTTTGACTTTTTACTGGGCCAGTAGTTCAACTCGGTAGAACGAAACAATATACAACATCCAGATTGTACACTTGACGGTGAAATGAACGGTGCTTGCACAAAAGTGGCTGAAATCATCGCCTGCGCCTGAAGGTATGCGCTAGGTATATAATACATACCCGTCAAGGTGTGACAGGTCGAATGAAAACGCCCGGAAAAAAACAGATAAAACGATTTTTTTAATAAACAATAATTATAATAATATTTTATCGATGGATTCGGCGGTACGGTAGTGTCGCAGCAGTAATGTAATGTACATGGTTCACGACGGCGTCTGGACGTACGGGACGGTGTCGGCGAACGCCTGGAACATACGAAATATGCGAATAAAAAACCCAAGTCGTAAACCACCGAGATTTGGCAGCGGTGTAATTTTGAATTTTCTTCTATTACAATCGTGCAAGTCGGTAGCAACACGGTTGTTCAGTTTGACGAAACGCCGTGTAAGGGTTTCATAATTTTTTCATTTTTAAATTGATTAAATTCTTTACTTTGTATAGGTAATATGGTGCAAAATATTTATCACAAACCCGTTTTTGTTTTCCTGAACTACTAAACATAAGTTTAGCGACCAATCTCGATATCCGAAAGTAAAAAAAAGTAATAAATGATTGGTACGGTAAAAAAATAATACATTGTCTAAACGTTTACACAATAATAGAGTACGCTGATGGCTAAACATAACTGATAAAAATATTGTGTAAGTGCTCGGGGGACTGTTTTCCAAAATCGTTGTCAACGAGGTGTCGACTTAACTAACCCCGGGTAATAGAAGTGGATTGATCCAAGTTTTTACCGCAGGCATCTAATTAAAACAGTATTGAAGGTTTTATAAAACAAATAAACTAAACGTGTTATTAGGTAAAAAGTTTCGTTTAAAAACTATTTTACCGACCGCACGTGATGTAAGAACGACGCATTTTTAACGAATTTCAAGTAATTCGTATCACTTTTCGATCTGTTGGTGTCCAACAACAGTTAGAAACACGTGTAAATTTTAGATTAAATTTGTAATTTAAAATCGACGAGTCAACGCAGTAGTAGTATGTTGTACTCGTCAAATTTTTATTCGCGTATGGTTCCAAAATAGGTACGTCGCGGACTTTTTATGGCGATTGTAAGGAAGGTACGTACACCTTATCCAATCGACGATAACGACGCGTATAAAAAACGGTTAAAAACCACTTTTGCGGGAGTCGCGGCCAAAAAAAAGTTCACGCGGATAGATACGTAGTGTTTGTGTAAAAAAAAACAAAACCGATAAAATGTTTTAATGTATTGTAATGTTTCCTCAGCTCGAGAACGGTCGAAAGTGTTTGAACAGTGGTTTTAGAACGCCGCATAAAAAAAAAAACCCCAACGCACTCTCAGGGTTGCCACTGGAAACCTGGAAGAGTCGGGGAATTTAGTCTGGAAATCGAAAACGTTTTGACACCACAATGGTGTCCTGAGAATTTGACATTCGAACAACAACGGTTTACGGTTTTTATCGTTTGTCGTTTGCGGATTGATCGATGTGCTCGGCAATAAAACTAAAAAAAAAAAAAATCAAAACAACAATAGTAAACCGCAATATTATGTAGATTTTTGGAGCGAAATTTAAAAAAAAAAATACGTTTACCTATTAAATAAAAACTTTTTTTCACTAAACGCGCCAAATCTAGTATAGATTAGGTATGACCTTTAAAAGTTCATAACTGTTTCTCTGCATATTGACGCAACTGCCAAAAAATTTTTATTTGTTTTTTAATCGATATCTTAAGCGTGCTGCAGTCGATGATTAGGTTTTACACAAAATTATTTATAATTCATTCGCGCGATATGAGTGCGGATGAATTTTAAACGGTTTTACAAAAATGGGTACAAGAATTTTTTTTTGTTCTTTTCCGGAACACCAGGAACGGGGTCATTTTTCAAACAATGGTGACACCTGCCGGGGCTGTTCACTGTCTCGGAACGTACTAAAAACTCATTAAAACCGATCGTGTGTCTTCGCCGCCCGACGGCGGTCAAGAAGAAACGTTAAAAAAACGGTGTTCATAACGTTTTTCCCCTTTTAATGAAACGTTTTTCACAAAGACCTTACTTAACAAAGCGTGCGCAAAGTATCCGCACACATACGCGTTATGAATATTATACGTTTTTTTTTACGCCACTCGCGCGATGTTTTTTTGTATAAAATTTTCTGTTGAATTATTTTATCTCCGCCGTGGATTTTTAATTTTCGTTTCGAAATTATTTCAAAGAACGCGCGCAAACGACGACGACGACGACGTTTCGCGGGAGATGAAAGGGGCGAAGAAGGTATTAAAAAAAAACAAAATAAATATTAGAACGAAAAACTTCGAAAACCCGAGCGCCGGGTCAAGTGCGACGACGATCGTTTTAAATATTCACGAGGCCCGTAAATTGACGTCGACAGGAACACACTCGCGTGTGTGTTTTACGCGACCCCGTCCCTTCCGGCGGACCCATTTTTTAAACGGTTCGGTCGAGACCCATGGGTTGTGTGTACCGCCGTTTTTTTCAAAATGCAAAGTAAGAGAAGAAAAAAGCCGGGATGCAGGCAGTGTGGTTTGACGGGAATACGCTTTGGGTGGGTCACCCATCCAAAGATTATACGATTGTTGTTGGCGATCATCCGAGAGCAACCCGTTCAGAGAAACCCTCGAAAATGCGAACGAGCTCCGGCAGTATACTGTGTTCGCGTCGTGGTAAAAAGCAACAATGCGGCAGAAATGGTCCGTGGTCTATAGATACGTGTAAAGAATTTTGAACGACGTGCGGAAATTTCAAAACCCGCGTTCGGACCGCGTTTTTTTTCATGTTGATACGATTTTAGTGACGATTGCACGAAAATCGATAAAATAAAAAAATAGCCTAAAATCGAATGAAACTTTTTGGAAAATTTTTTTTAGTAGTTCTACGGTACGAAGATACATTTTTTTGTTAAAAATTACAATACGAACGATTGTTTTACCGAGAAATAACACCATACGTGATAAATCTAATATGTCGTTAAAAACTGTATTTTCCAACATCGATGAAAATATTGTGAGATTTTCACAATTTTTGGTGTATAGTTTTTGAAAATTTTTTTTTTTGTTGTATAGCGCAGAGACACTATTATTGCGTGAAATTTCAAAGACTCCTCGACGACTGTTTTCGAAATCACGGAGAAATATACGCGGCGTTATTGACAGTAAAATGCCGTTTTTCGCAATTTTTCGACGGTTTTTCCCGGTTCTATTGAGAAAATCGAAAAACGACCTCTCTAAAGTACCTAGGTCATGTCCTAATGTAATTTACTAAATACTGTACGTATAGAAATCGGCGCACATTTTCCTGTAGAAGTTTTTACTAACGGTATAAAAAATAAAAAATAAATGAAACATCAAACCACTAGCTTCCTTGACGCAGTGCACTGTTTTGGAAGGTACAGGAGTTGTACGTAATCTATGGATTAAAAATTGCTTACGAAAATAACGGTTCTGAGTGAGGAACTCGCACTGATTCAAATAGCCACGTAGACAGAGCATATAAACAAAGAAGTTAACCACAAAGTTTATTGATTTTAACAATGTATTTCAAACCGTTTGGAACATTTTTTGAGTTGTTACGATTAGGTATCTGCACAACAGTGCGTAATTTCATTGGTATACAATCAAAACAACGCTTTTCAATGTTTTTTTTCCACACGCTTTCAGAATCCAATAGGCGGTTTTTTAAATTTTTTTACTCGGATAGAAAATCTCGTTTTGCATAACGCATTTTTAAATCTTAAACACCTAACAAATTCGTGTCCAAAAATAAATCACGGGTAGATTTTCGTAAATTTTCCAACTAAATTTCAAAACTCTACGGATTTTTAAAATCTTTCGTTGAACGAGAATTGCAAAAAAATGAAAATTTCCGAAAACTTTAAGGACAGAAAACAACGGAGTCGGTAGAATTTATACCCCCGTTTTCCCCTCTGCCAGGACACTATAATCGCGGCGTAACACGTACACGTTTGGTCGATGACAAATTCAACAAAATCGGTACATCTCACACGAACTGGCTCGATATATCGTTCACTGCATATCGGATGATTCGAATTGTATACTTGATGCGCGTTATTGTATTAATTCGTTTCGTTTTCGCCACACAAAATATCAAATTCATTTTGTTTGCGTGAAGAAAAAAAAATACAAACGCTGCAATTGTTACAGTAACGCATTGTTACCAACGCCGTACCTATATAGAGTCTTAAAACGACGGTTTTCTTTGCGTTCTATAGTGGGTCAATGGCGTGCGAAATTAGGTCATATTATCCACGTCATGTTACTGCGGCGTGTATACTGAACAACACGACAAACATTTCGCAAACCAAACATTCAATTAATTATTAAGTTTTCCATTAAAACGGCATAACGGCGCGCATGTATACGAATTTCTCGTATTTTAATCGCGCAACGTTAGTACCCGCGTAATATAGGTAAAACTGCGTTCCGTCGAAAAACATCCCATCATTTTTCTTTCTTTCTAAAATGGTTCGCTACATAATACAACTATACAATTAAGGCGGCGTCCTACTACGGTGACCCTAGAAAATATTTTAAAAAAACGTTTTCGTTTATTCGTTTTTCATAGTCGCGCGGTTATATTAGTGATTTTGCGTCTCGAGTTCAGTACAGCGCGTATACGAATAGTTCCGAAGAACGGTCTGTTTTGTAACTTTTTCTCCACTCGGATTTAGCTCGCAAAGTGTTTTCTATTACGATACTCGTTAAAAACACCGCGGTCTAGGTGCACTCGGGGAATCGTTTACAACTGGTCCGATACAGTGTAATAATGCATCGAGTGATTCCCAGCAGTCGTTAAAAAGTATTCTCAGTACAAGTATTTCTCAGCAAACAGACAACCCGAGTTTTCCACCACCGTCCGCAAAATATTATCTGCTGCAGACACCGGGGGCGTCGTTTAATTTTTCGAATTGCACTAAAAACCGGGCAGGTAAAAAAATGAATTATTCACCGCACCGACGTTGTTACCCGATTGTTTTATGCATCGACGTGTACTACGCGGAAGGAGAAAAAAGTTTCGTTCTCGGTGGTCTCGCGACTCAAAAGTTTTTAAAAAGATAAAAACAGTCGAAACGTTGACGGGAAGAATGTTTGTTAGACAGGCCTGCGAATCGGAAAGTTTTTAAGAAATTTCAAGTGTATTTTTCAGTAGGCACGATTATAATAGCGATGATAATTGTGTACGTATAATGGAAATTCAACGACTGTTTCTCGTTCATCGGCGTGTTTTTCCACCGTGATCGGGCGCGACGCCAAAAGTGCGCGAGAACACGAAGGTCGCCACCGAAAACCATTTTAAAATTGGTCGCCAAGCGCATGACACAACATCGTAACCCCGCACGTATATTTAATGTAATACAAACGTTGGAATCACACACACGCGGTCACGACAAAAGTCAATGTATTATTACTATCGGACAGTTTATTTTCGATTATTCAAGAAAAAAAACGATTTTAGTCGCACTAGATTTTAGGTTTATTTGTTTTAGGTTTGATTCGCCGTGTGCTGGCAGGAGCGGACTAGGGATGGAGGAAATCGGTCTCGTGAAAATCGTAACGTTCGGCGGCAGGAAATGGAGAACTCGGCCCCAAAATTCTAGACGTGGCGTTAAAAAACGTTTTTTTACTTTTCAGACTTTTGTCCCTTCTTATTCTAACACCGTTACGTTACCGTTTGTAACTAAAAAAGAAAAAATTATATTCTCTTAAAATAAAAATTTCTACAGCGGTACTTTAAGGCGATCGCAACCAGTAAAAAAATATGTATTGATTTTTATCAAATTAACAGGCGTGTCAGCAAAAATTGAAATTTCAGAGGATCAAATACACAACAATATTGATAAATATCGTTTTTTCCAAGTCTCTTGCGCACAGATTACCTGCGCAGCGTGTTACCTTGCTGACATGCCTTTTTATTTGATCACGGATTTTATAAAAGTGACTTTTTCTTTTTTATTAACATTGAAGACAATAAAAAAAAGTGATACTAAAAGATTGGCATCTGCAGAGCATTAGATGATACTATTTATTTGAGAATTTTTACAAAATATTTTCAGTTATTCACACTGTTATAAGTTTATAACCAATAAATCAAAAATGTTTTCAAAACGTATTACAAGAGTAATTAAAAGCAAAAAAAAAAAAAATACAAACGAGGTCACAACTTTGAACGATTTTGATGCTTTTGACATTTTGACTATTCGACAATTTGTGAAATTTTGACGCAGTTTATTTGATAAAACCTTTTCATATTCAGTTTTCAGAATTAACACAATCAGAAAAATTAAGTTTTTTGTACATTAATAGGTAGTTAAAAAAAAATGTTGGGAATCTGTCTTCCCGACATTTGTTTGTAGATTTTACCTGTTGAAAATAAGCGGAGAACAGTGAATAAAAAAAATATTTTATAGTTCAATACCTATTCTTTGATTTACCGCTGAGCTCAATCAGAATTATTTTATACGCAAGCAATGATATTGTTTTCAAATGCAACGAAACCGGCCGTTTATTCTTTACTGATAGGTTCTGCCACAGTACTGGAAAGTGTAAACCAACCAAAGCAGTGACCGATTTCATAGTCCACAACACAGTCTACCTATTAAATATATTTTTTCAATTTCAATAATGTTTTCGAGGCACAAAAATAAATGTTTTAACATGAAAACCATGTAAACAAAAAATTCACCTCAACTACTCATTTGTCAAAATCATTTGATCGCCACTGGTTAATACGAGTGTGTAGGATAACAGCCAAACGTCGAAACGCGTTGGAAAATCAATGATTTGAACGTAAAATGTTTCACTGCACGCGACACGAGTCCTCCTACTTTTTCCTTTTTTTTTTTTTTTTTTTACAAACGTACATTTATAATAGCGCACGAGCGTATGGAACAATACATATACGAAAATAATAAAAACTCACAAATTGTTTGTGAACACTTTAAAGTTTATTGTATAATATTTTAGCTGGAAAACGATCGAAACTGTTAAAAATGATAATGGAAATTTCGACTTTATCCGTTCGTCAAACGACGCGCGGAAATGTCAACGAATTTATGATCAAAAACAACGATGTAAAAACGTCTCAAAAATAAAATTACGCGAGCCGATACTGTAAACGTTCAGCCACCCACGGCGGCGGGTAAATAAGTTGTTTGGATCGCTATTAAAAAAAAAAAAAAAAAATTAATTTAAATAACGTGTGAAAATTTCAAACCATTTGGACCGTTATTTGAGAAGTAATTACGTTTTTGGTATCAATATTGCACAACAGTTCGTTGTCGTAAACAAAATAACCCTGTTTTTCTATACTCTTTTTTTTTTACACGCATTCGCGGAATCTATTGGGCGGATATTTTTGAAATTTTTTTTTTTTCATATAGCAAATTGTGTTTTACATAACACAACTAATTTTCAAATCTCAAATAACAAAAATTTGTTCGAGTTACAAATTTTTTAGTAGCCACATGTATTTACATGTTAGAAACCTCGTGTTGAATTTTCAAATCTTGTATTGAACAAAAATCACAAAGAAAATGAAAATTTCCAAAAATCTTATAGTTTATTAGGCGAAAAATTTTCAAAATTTCCTGAAATTTGAATCAGACAAACTTATTCCGATCATTACTGTGGAAGTTATCGCCAAAAATCTAATTAGATTACGTCAAAAACGCACGTTTTTGCTAATAGATTTTTAATTTTTTACGCATAAATCTACATAAAATGCAATTTGTGCCCGTTCATCACGTGAAAACCAATATACATTCTTCCTTACGCTCAGAATCTAAAATAAAAACAAGATTAACAACAATAACGATATTATTCGGCTCTTATAAGACTGCACCCGTGGGGAATCGCATGAACGAGTTAAAACGATTTTTTTATTATAACGATGCAACGCCTACGTTTGGCGACCGGATTTTATTTTTACTGTCCGAAGATTTTTAATTTTATAATTTTTTTAAGTCTGCCCTCTTTATTCCATCTTCACTGGCTCGTCGGCCGACGAAGAAAATATTATACATCACGTTTTATGGCCATACGACAAATGCGCGACACAGACGCGACTTGGCGATCTATTTGTGGGTCATTCATTGTGTGCACAAATTAATATCAATACCGCCGACTCGGTAGCGAAATTCGAAACCGAAACACGTGAAAACATTTTAAATAATTATCGTCGTGTTAAATATCTGTCCAAGCGCGCAAATGCGACCCGCAATCTAAACAATTAATAACATTATGACGCGTTCGAGCTCAAAAACATATTTGTTATTCCAGAAAAATTTCAATAAAATTCACACTCGAAAACGCATTTTATCGAACCTCACCTATTTGAATGTTACGTTTCGGCTATTGTTCCGATCGTTATTTTCAATGTTACGGCCGAAAAAAAAAAAAACTAAACCGATATGTCTGACGCCGCGGATTTGGCGATTTCGCCATTTTCGTCGTTTTCGGCACGCCGTACCTAACCCAGAAAACGATCAAAATATCAAAAAATGCTTCAAACAATACAACATTTTAAGAGTCCCATATACGCTTATGTGGTATTCAACGAAACGATATTGGAACAGTTAAGAAAAGTTGTTGACAGAAAAACAAACATCATTGTAAAAACAATGTACAATATACTTGCTAATCTAAAAATTCGAAAAAGAGAATAATATTGTTTTCTTTGAAAATACTCTGCTCGCATCACCGGTAAAAACAATACGTTCATCGCCGTCCCGGGGTCAGCCGCGGTCTGAAACCGTCAGAGCCGTTTTATTTTTGTTACGATTAACGGTAGTAATAGGCTGGAACTCGAAACAAGCCAAGTAATCAGCTGGAACCTATACCGTGACGAACAGAACTAAGAATAGTTTCATATTTTTCGCGGTACTCGCTATAATTTATACTTAGAAATATACGTAGAGCCTGGTTACTTAGTGCGAATAACAAAAAGAAAAAAATCTTTTCTGCGCGCGACAACGGTTTGAAAATTGGCAAAAAAAAAAAAAAGCCCAAACTTTTTCGGACCCCGTTGATCGCGCTTTTTTCGAGTAGAGTTTGAGATGTTTCCAAATTCATTCGGCTGTTGTACGCGCAAAAAAATTGATATCACGTTTTTCTACACTTTATTGTATAAAATGGAAAAAACATATTTTCTTTTTTTCTCAATCGGCGATTGTTTTTTTGCCATACGTTTCATCGGGATCCGCTTACAGAACCGTAGTTTTTAAAATTAATCTTCAAACGTTTCAAACGGGCACTTCCAAAATCAGCTGCCGGATGAAGGGAACGGAAAACAAAACTGGCGCATTTTTTTTCGCACGACGATTAGTGAATATCGTTTTTGTATAGTATTAAAATAATTTTATTAGGTTAATCCATGGTATTTAGTCTAAACACTATTTTCGATACGATTTTGAACGATTTTCCGCAGCGGCCGCTCGATATACATACAATAGTATCGAATTTTAATAAAAAAAAAATCTGTATATATTGTCAAGCTGTATGGATTAAAAATTTTTATTTTTTGTTTCACTTTAAACACATTTTCTGGTGTCACCCTGGGTGTTTCAATAAAAAAAAAAACAGTCCTATTGTGAACCACCCGTAGCGCTGTACTGCCTATAGTAACCAAAGCTTCCCCGACCTAGAACTATTCCCTCATCTTTTTTCGAGTTTTTCCACCATGACTGAATATTTTTTGAATCATTGTAACATCGCTTTTGCCTTTGGCCCGCAGGAATTTGCGGATTTCGTTTTCAGCGTACCTATATATACATACACGGCTTTTCGATTGATTTCAACGCGTAAGTGTAACGCACGACCGATAGGTAGGTATAATAATAATAATACACACCTAAAGGGTGTGGTCGTTTTTCGTGTCCATTACACGGAATGACGCTATTATTGATTGTTTTATACACACCTATACATTATACAATTAAATAGAAAACGAACGCGCGCGTATATACATAGCCGGTGGTACATATTACGAATATTATACAGCTGTACAATATTCGCTCTGTTTTTTTTCGTCGTCTCGTGTCCTTACACTGTAAAATACGTGTAATATGTCGTACGTACAAATGTAAGCCACGACCGCCTATATCGCGCGCGCAATCGGACGAGTTCGGAGGACGGACTGATTCGTTAGGGATGAAATTTGTAGGAGCGTCTAAGCGCCGGCGATCGAAATTGCGCCCTTGTGGCCCAGAATCGCAGCTGCTCAGACCGCACAAGTGCGACAGAGGATACATACATACATAGATCGGTTTCGGACCAAACAGACCCATCGATTGATGTACAAGAAAATCGTTTTCCGCGAATTTACCGATTCGATAAGAGATCAATATAACGTTTTCACCGCGATAGACAAAAGCCACAACCGCGGCATACAGCTGCGGCAGTGCTCCAACAGCTTCAGAAGCTTTTCGATATCGGAATCGATAATGAATCTCACTACTCGTTTTCCGTATTAAAATAAATCTTTGAAACGCTGAAAAAAAAAAAAAATATTCAACTTTTGTACCCGCATCGCGACGAGGTAGCGAAATTTCGATTTATATACGACACACCCCGTATGGGTCGACAATAGTTATCGGATTAAAAAAAAAAAAAAACGATATCAAATGAAATCCGACGGGTGTCAAAAATCGATTTTACTCGAGTACGAAATAACTAAAAACAACGGTTCATTTTTTCAAAACTCGCACTGTAGTACGTACGTTTTCTTTGCTTCAAACATTTTTTCCCTACTTTCGTTTGATATTTTCTTCCGAATTTGAAAAAATTTTACCGTTACACTTGAAGTGTATGAACACGTTGAGAATCAATCGACTTGAAAGTGACCGAAAAAATAACAAGTTCGCGATAGTTGTGGTAATAAACTTAACTTTATTTTTATCTTAATTTTGACTCTTAACGACGTGGCCAATGCCCGGCGACGGTCGCCTTTTCACCCCGTCGGTCCACCCGCACCACCGCCGGAACCGGAAAGTTTCGGTTTGTCGACCGTGCGGTTTTTTTTTTTCACGACTTTTTTTTACTCCAGCTGTCAACGACCCCGACACACTTGTTAAGTGTGTTACACTTTCCGCGAAATTCACGTGCCATTTTAGCGCCAAAACGTACAGTTCGAATAAAAAACGGTAAAAATCATTGCCTCCGAAAAAACGATTCCGAGCGAGCTCTGCTGCGGTTATCGAGTGAACCGTCCCGGTGAAACCCAAATTCAACAATGAAAAATAAAACGAAACTTTTTGAAAATTTTATTGTAGTTCTATACAACAGTACAAATGGATATATTTTTCGTTAAAAATTTCAAGACAATAGAAGACAATCGATTTTAACGAAATCTAATACGAAAAAAATCTTAAAGCCAACAGATAATCGGTAGATCAAAAAAATGGGAGATTTTCAAAATGTCTGGTACACATAGTTTGAGTAACGTGCGACTGATGTTGCGTTCAAGTGAAAAAACCCAAAATTAACCCATTTATGAAAGAAAAACCTCGAAATCTAAAAGTGGCTATAAAAGGCGTAAAATTAAATGAAAACATTTTGAAAATTGACTATTGAGGTATGACCAATTTTTAAAAATTTTCCAACTTTAAACAAATAAGTATAAAATTTGTGCAACGGATTTTCTAAAGTTTTTAGTAGCATATGCATTTACATGTTGGAAACATTGTAATACATTTTCAAAATTTTTTGTGGAAAATTAAATTTGTTATCGAACAAAATTTACAAAAACAATGAAAATTTTCAAAAATTTCTATTAGACCTGCATCTTATCAGTTTTAGTATTATGCGAATGTTTCAGCTCATTCCAAATATTATTGTGGAAGTTATGGCCAAAAATTTAAATCAATTATGTCAGAAAAACGTTTTCGGTAATTTTTAACGTTTTTTCCCTCATTTTTTAATTGTATCTTTTAAATTTTACTAAATCTATGACCTATCTTAAAGTTCCATCTTTGTCCGTATACTTATCATTAGAGGTACTGACTTTAAAAATCGGAGCATTACTGAAGGAGTTGTCGTGATTACATATAGTGGAAAAATAATAAATAAAAAACACACATCATGTGAAAACCAATACATTCTTCGTTTACACTCTGAATCTAAAAAATACAACTTATTTTTTATTCAACTGTGAAACTTTGAACTGAATTTTCATTACTAGTACACCGGAATCGATCGAAGCGATTTTCACCGCACGACTTACACCATTTTATATCACGCGATGCTTCTATATTCTTTTGTACCACCTACATATATTCCTATTCCCATAACTCAAAACAAAAATATTGCAGTATTTCGACGAATATTGTACACGTATGTGCTTACGTACAGGACTTGAGAGTTGAAACATTTACGATAATAATCGGTCAAAATATTTAAGTTTAAATCTTTATTATACGTACGGGAAAATCTGAAAAAAAAAAATAAAAAAAAAATTTTACTTCTCAAGTCTAACATAGATTAAAATACATAGAAACTAAACAATCGCGACAAAGCGTATTTTTGTTTTGTATTCATAACACTTGTACGGCTATGAACACTAGTAATTGGGTAATATTAAGTATAACGACTAGCAAGGTTAAGTTTCGTCGTCGTTTAATATCGGTCATAAGTAAATAAATCGAAATAATTCTCATGCGTGTATTCTCGTAGAATCGAACGTTTCCATTGAATCGTCGTAGCTCGGTGTCGTTCATTAATTATTGTAGACCGGAGAAATCGTTTTTATTAAGAATACCGCGGCTAATATCGTCTGCAGAAGCAAAATAATATTATAGTTATGACGATTGCCCCATTTTCTGCGAATTATGTTCGTTTATTTGAGACGAACGTAACGAAAATGTAGGTACAAAATGAAAAAAGGTGCAGACTTTTTAAAATAGAAAATCGAACGAGTCTGGTACGTGTGCGTAGGTACTATTAAACGAAACCTATACACTGTAGTCAGTAAGTTCACTCGAAACATATTTCGTCGACTTTGGAAACATTACGCGTGTATGTAATGTACATTTTAATACGTTTGTTCGCCGCGGTATACGCGCACTTTTACGTCGAGTAGATTTAATGCACACGATCGTAAACTTTTAAAAAGTAATAAAAAAAAAAAAAGAAAAAGGTAGGTGACTTTTTCCTGTATAATAATAATACGTTGTACAATAATAAAACACAAAACGACTTCGTCCTATGACGATAGTATACGAATCGATGTTAAACAAAAAATGGTCTCGATGGTACACCGCGAAAATTGAAATTTTGCAAATTTAAAAACGATACGTAAAATATTATTTGGATCTGTTATTTTCTCGCGGTGTTTGGTATATTACACCTAACGTAACGGGTTGTGGGACGAAAACTATTTTCATTTTGACCGATTCATAATCGACGACATTTTATTATTAGACGACTAAAACAACAAAGTAGAATTAAATAACATCACAGTCGGTAATGAATCGCTAACGTTTGTGATTCCCGTTTCGTTGCGGGCGATTGGATATGCCAAAAATAACACGCAGATCCCCCCATAGAGAAAACGTCATCGCTATATCAACGAATTTCAGGTATTAAATAAAATAATACGTTGTTTCTTTTAAAATAAAGTTAACCTAATTTAACGCAAAAGTAAATTATAGACGATACACGATTACGTTGTTTCGTTTTTCATAAATTCAATTTTGCAATAATTAAGAACTCATATTGTATTTGCAACGATAATAACGTGTCAACTTTTTTTGGAGTTTCTTTTTTGATTTTTAAACTAAATTAAGTTGTTGAAATGTTCTATGTGTTTACTTTGAATTTTAGAGAAATACCTAACACCCTGCAACATCATCTTAATACCGAAATCTAAACATCCAAAAATCAGGCTAGCGAAAAGCTCGAGTAGAAAAAGACCAGAAAAAGTATACAACCCATTCTTTGGCACCCTCTGTCTCAAGCTGAAAATGCTAGTTACACTCATAAAATGTTTAAAAGTAATTGATGTCGATTTATAATAAATTTCAGGAAAGTATCCTCCGTCGCAACGTTGTCGTTATTCGTTAATGATAGTTGTTTGAAAAAAATTCGAAAAATAAAAAAACCTCAAAAAGTATAATAAACATTCATTATAGTTCGTTAATTGATAACCAGCTACAACAGTTACAATATTGGTTTCGATTTGAAATCGAACGAAAAATCGTAGCACGTCATCGCTAAAAACAATATATGATCTGATTTCGGTTCCGAGAAGCGTGTTGTTTTTCTGAGTCTAGTCTCGTTTGACTTCGTTTAGCGCGGATTTCAGAAAAATTGGTTTGAAAGTTTTCGACAAATAAATCGTAAAAAACTTATTGATTTTTTTTTTAATTCACCTAAAAACACGGAAACGATCAAACAGGCGGTTAGGTAACGGAAGCCCGTTTTTCCCGCTTTCCTATTGTACAAAATTGTTTTGGTCACTTTTTTCTTTTTTAAAAAAATTGTTTTCCGATTGTTTTGTGACGACAAAAACGAACGTTTTTGTTTTCATTCGAATTTCGTTATAGAATTAATTCGTTAGTTAGCTTGAAACGGATTTGCCATTTTTCGTGCGTTCGAGCTCAATCGATTCAATTTAATACGTGCGGTTCTCCGGGATCGCATGTTCAACGAGCACATAAAGATACGAATCGCAAATTTTAAAATTTTGCCGAACGTTAAGCCATAACAAAATTATTACAACCGCCCGGAGAAACGACGGGCGAACTGCCTAGCCGCGTGGAATATAATATAATCAAAATTTATATTGTATAATCGATAGTTTACTGTGAAATATTTAATTTCTTATAATCTACTATGTTGAATCGACTTTAATCGGTAAATAAAAAATTATTGTTATTTATATACATATAAACTGTTTATTTTAATTTTATCCCTTACGTTAGTTTTTAAAGTGTACGAAAAATTATTACCAGTTTTTAATTTATATTTTGAAGTATAACACTATGGTAGTCAAAACAAGACAATTTTATACTAATATAAAACCACGATGTATTGGCGTTTTTCTCAAATGCCACGAGGAAAATTTGTTACGGTATTTGATTTTGTTTAGTAAAAAATTTCTAAGAAAAAACGGATAGTATAAAATTAGGTTAACTTTCGGTTTTACTTTCGGCATCGACATTATAATAGTTTCAAAACGTATAATTAACCCCAACTTTAAGCCTAATTAAACTTTTATAATCGATATAGTGCGTGATTCATTTTTTTTTTCTTTGTTATACAATAGATCTGCAATTCTTTTTTTTTTAAATTAGGCAAAAAAATTTTATTTATTTATACTATTTTTAAAGTTGAATTAAAAAAAAAAAAAAGTAGACAAACAAGAGTTTTTAACTGTCTAAAATATTTCTCTTTTTCAAGGTACATTTATTTCATCGATTATTATTTTTATACTTAGTTAAAAAATTCTATTATAAAATATTTTTTATACTTAAAAAAGAAAAATATTTTAGACAGTTGAAAACTCTCGTTTTGTCCACATCTTTTATTGTATGTAATAACAAAGGTGATGTGAATTATTGTTCGTTCTGTAACAGAAATACTTCAATTATTTGTCTGTGGCCTTATAACATTTATGTAGAATTGATTTTTTTTCAAGAAAAATTCAATTAATGGGATATAATCTTAGAAGTGTAAAAACCGTTATTAAAAGAACGGTTGAGAACATGTTTCGAAGACATATTATATTTAGTTCGACAAATTTCTTTGTTGGGAATTATAAACTTTTGGAAGTGGAGACAAAAACCAATACCATTTAAATAACCAATTATTATTTATGACTCCTTATATTATTAAGAACCGTTTGCTGTTACGATGAAGTTCATCAGGAATAGTCATTTCAATTACATATTTTTAAATAAACGAGAACTAGTATAGAGAGGTATTTAATAGAAAAATGTAATTTCTTCGCTCGACCTTCAAATGCTGCTTGCTTTTTTTTTAGAACACATTCCCACAATATCCTTCCCGATCGCCAAATAATTTGTACGTCTTCTTTCCCATCTAACTCCATTCGAACCGGATTTCAATATTTATCTTTATAGATTTTTTCTTTCTTTCCTTTGTTCCTTTGTAGTATAGGGACGTATATAATTTAATTTTGTAATTGATTTTGAATAAAGCTAAACATATTTTTAACTCGTTCAATAGTTTTTAAATTCGTATCACTGTCATGTCGGTATTTATACTACTATTGTTACTGTTTGTTAATTAAACTGTTACCTACCGACGTTATTTTACTCGAAAATAATATCACAAACTAACGTTCATAGATAACAATTATTATTCGTAATAATTAATATAACTTGACATTAAATTGTAAGGCTACTATATAGTATGTGCAGTACCAACATTAAAATAACACGCATTGTTTTCAGTAGTATTATAGATTCGGATAGACTTCAGTTGACCCGTTCATTTTTTAAGTAAAATTTACTAAAAATACAATTGATTTATTGACGAAAACTTAAAAATATATTTTTGAGAACATTTTATTTTCAAGTTTTAGTTTGCGAAAAGTCTAACTGCAGTACCTGTTTATTTGCATGCCAAAAACAATCCGAAAATAAAAACCTTGATCATATTTTATAAAAAAGTATGTTGGGTTTAACAGTTATCTCGTTACTATACAGCTCTAACGAGATATTCGACAAACCAACATACATTTTACTATTAATAAGATTATGGGAGTTATATAGTTACTGAAGTATTCTGATTTAGAATTGATTTCGGTTAATTTTTAATTGTTACTCATGAAATACACTTACGCGTAGTTAAATTAACAATAAAATTTCTTCTGTACATTAACGTAGCCTTTAACCGTTATAAACGAACCTGCAAAACGATAGGTATATGGACACAGATTGTACTTTGAGGGGTCTTAAGCGTAAAGTTGCAAACAAAAAACTAAGGAAAAATTGAGAGAAAAAACGTTGAAAATTACGGCAAACGTGTTTCTGACACAAACGATTTAGAAACAAGCTGAAACTCTCGCGTAATATTAAAGTCGGTAAGACACTGGTTTGACACAGATTTCGAGATATTTCGAAAATTTCTGAACTAAGTATAACTTTGAGATTTTCGAAAATTTTCATTTTTTTTTTTTTTGTAATTTTTGTTCGATAAAAATTTAATTTTCCACAAAATGTTTTGAAAATTTGATACGATGTTTCAAACGTGCAAGCACGTACGCTACTAAAAAATGTCGAAAACCCGTTGTGATCTTTACACCCATAGTTTGTTTATGGTTGAAGAGTCTTCGCGTAATCTTTACATTTACGACTGTTTTTGTGGATTCGTAACTGACACGAGCTCGTGATTTCGAAATTTAACGCTGTGAAACAATATTTTCCGAATAATAGTGTTTCGGAGAAATCCGCCCGGTAGATTCTGAAAGCGTATAAAAAAGAGTATCGAAAAACGGTGGACTATAACGGTGATATGGAAGCGCGCTGTAGTTGGTACCTACTAAAAACTCGTATATTTACTGTATTTCTCAAATAATGATCGGAAACTTTCCTACGCGCCGTTTGAATCAATAAACTAATAAACTGATTTCTCTTTACCGTTGTAATATTGTAATCTCTCGCTACGAGCTAGCTCACTGAGAAAACTACAGCGACGTTACGAGTCGCTAGATTTTCGGGGATACGTTCGAACGCGAAACGATTTTAAAACACATTCGGTTTGTCGAAAAACGACACAAACGGAAGAACGTTGGAATTCTCTTCTTTGCTCGCGGACTCGAGAGGACGCGTTTTGAGAGGTGTACCTCCACAAGTCATTACAGACGCCGTCCGGCATAGACGGCCTTTTTTAACATTGTTGTATCGTGTGTTTTTTTTTCTTCTTAACGAAATTTGATCGACCCACGAAAACTCGATACGCACACGTCTCTACGCCCTTAATCCGCGTAAACACAAACTACTACGAAGCCAACAACATTTATTTACGATTTATACCGCACTGACCGCCGTTAGCTGTGTCCGCCGACGGGCACGCCGAGTATTTCGACGTCCTGCAGCCCGGACATGCGGATGGCCGTCACCAGCTGCGTGGCCCGCTCGCCGTGCCTGACGGACCGCATGACGGGCGGCGTGGTGTCCCTCCAGCCGTGCACTTCCGGGTTGTACGGCTCCAGCGCGTTCACGTGGTCCCGCAGCGTGCGCGGCTGCAGCTGCAACTGCGCCTCCGCCGTCGTGCTGGAGCGCGTTATCTCCGACGCGTAGCTCACGGCCGCTGCGCCAACGAGAAAACGTGGAAAACGATTAATACGGGCTGCTGCCGTGGGAGTCGTGGCGCTAAAAACGTGTTTTTAGCCGTACGCGCTTAAAAAAAAACTCATAAATACAAACCCCGAAAAATTTATCGGGGAAAAAAATGTAACGTGATTTTACGATTTTATCAAACTGCCGGGCGCCCCTAGAACCGACCGCGCTCTGGTTGAGATTTTAAACGTTCGCGTACTCACGGTTAAATTATTTCGTACAAATTCACCTCGGAAACAACAGGATAACCATCAAAATATCACGTTATGTTCGACGAAACGCGAGCATACATAAATCAGTAAGCACGCGAAAAATAGCAAAGTAAAATTTCGTGTAGTGTGTATTTATACATCTTACGTAGGATGTGTTCTATGGACCAAGAAAAATACGCATTCGCAACTACCGAGCTACTAACTTCCTAACCAAACCTAATCGTACAATCGAGATATTTCTAATATTAAAATAAATTCGTTTCGAGTGATTGTTTCTCGGGCGATATCTCGTTTTTCAAAAAAAATTCTTGATCTCGAGACGATAGCATGTCGAATGATGAAACGGTAAGTAACGTCCGATTGGGCGCGTTCCGGACGTTCTCGGCGCGGCGCCGAAATTCAACACAATATGAAAACTTCTTACCGATTGAAAACTGAAAAGCCCACGGTCAAAGATTTGGTTTTGAGTCTTTATGATTTTACCGATTCAATATAATTCTCGCACATTGTTCAATATTTCTGTTGTTTCGATCGAGCTACCCCACCTGTCGATTATTAATACGTGTTTAAACGTTTTGAATGATTATTTCGAGATGTCTCTAGATTACTACTAATGTTCCGATCGTCCGAATCGTTCGACGCGCCAACAGCCGTAGTATCAAAATGCCCCCCAACCGAGTGAGCCCGGAAGCGCCTTAAAAACGCGCCCTCCGTCAACATTCCTCTCCAGTTCGTTTTGAAATCTTCTTAGTAGTAGTATCCTCGACGAAAAAAATTCAATCAAAACAACGATCCCAGCGAACGGTCGCCACGGTTTTTTCTGTCCGAAGTCGTGGCCATTGCCATCCGTTGCACTTTCACCGCGAACGGTTTTGAAAAAGTTTTTCCTTCCGCAAGATGAGGAGCACCAATAGCACCAATAGCACTTCACACTTGGCGGGATTCGTTATCGGACAGTATTTTACCTAAACGCACGTTACAAGACGAGAATTACTGCCCACTGCAAGTCCAACGAATTGTGTACAGAACAACACCACTCAGTGTTTCCGAACTTGAAAAAAAATAATCGAAAAATTTTCTCTCAAATTTTTTTCGATAAAAAAATCCACGAACGTTAAACACAACACGACACGTCCGGCTACTAAAAAAACTACGAAAATCCGTCGTCACGATTATTACATTTAGCCGTTTTTTAATGTTGGAAAATTTTCGAAAATCGGTCGTACGCGCCTCTGTCTGGTAGCGGATTCGTAGCTCGCACACACTTTTCATCTAGGATTTTTATCTAGAGTTTTCGATTGTAACAACAACGAAATTGCGCTGTTGTGCAATCGACACTATCGAAAACGTAACGCGACCCCTCGAGTCACGATGATCCGAACGGTTCTTTCACACGTTATTTCGACGAACAATTAATTGACCAGACTTTGTGGCCGATTTCTCGTCCGTTCTCTCGCTATTTCGCTGTCCCAGTCGCCGCGGGCGCTCGCTCGCTCGGAATCGCCGCACGTGTTTTCGTAAGCGATTTTCAATCACAGATTTAACGCACGAACCGTCAAACTGTGCCCACCCACGCGAGCGATTCCGGCTCTCTGTATTTTAAAATCGGAAACGAACGTTGCGTTATTATCCTACCATAAAGTATGCGCGACGTTTTCCGGATTGTTTGTTTATCGTTATTCACGAGTTTTTTCCATATACGCAGGGTACAAACGACGCGTTTCGTACGCGCGGCGTATACCGGAGGTGTAAACAAGGTCAATGACATTCAGCCCTTGTCGGACGAGAAGAAAAAACGATAATGTGTGCACAACCCAAAAAGAAAAAAAATGTATAAAAAAAAAAATACACTCGCGTATTGATCAAGACGATGATGTACGTATTCGCCGCAGACGGTTTTGTCGCCGTCGCACGTGTATAATAATTATTATTCGTTGCGGACGGCTACTGTACGGTTTCTCCGTCCGCGTTTTTCCGTCCCTCACGGCGGCGCGAAACATTTTCCGGCTTTTCCCGCGCGCACATTTGGATTTTTTGTATAGCCGACGATCCCGCACAATGTCGTGCGAGGTTTGCCGTTTCGGTTTTAACGTCAGTGCGATTACACTACTGTATCGCAACACCGCGAAAAGAGTTTTGGACCAAAGTGACCGCAAACGTTTTTTTTTTTCTCTAAAAATTTCGTACGTCGTCTGGGCGCATTGAAGTTCAAGAGCCGTAAAAATGTGTGAAGATATTGCGCGAACGCGTGAAATTCGCTTTTTTGCGGACGAAAAGAACGCCCCCGGCAGATTTGACCAGCTAAAAGAGAAAACGAAACGCCGTCACGCGTGCGAACAATCGACAGTTTCGCCGTTCACACTCGTTAATTTTCCTGATCGGAAAATCGGGAAAAAATATCTCCCCCAAACATTGAACAGTCGGTTTTGAAGTGTTTAATCGAAAAAATGGGTGAACTCTTTATATTTTTTTACAAAGTTTTTAGGTTAACTCAGTCCGTACGGTTGAAAAACAACTATTGATACAGTTTACACGGTTTTCGGGTCAATAATATACAATTAGACGAACGAAAAATTAGCAAAATAAACTATAGGTGAGTAACGCGTAGTATAAAAATTACACTGTAAGTTTGCGTGGTTGACGTCGTCATATAGTATTTAAATGATAGTCTATCTATAATAATTGTGTTAGGGTTGAATAAAAGATGAAAATATAGCGATTTCGTGTATTTTTACCACTTTTGACACTTTTTTTTTTTTGGTAGAGCACGTATAACCCCTAATACGAGTGCAGTTCCGTGTATCACAATGATTACCCTTATAACTACACCAAAACCAAAATTTGTTCCTCCCCTTGGACAACTCTTGGATGTGCTACTGAGCGCCTGCGGGGCCTTAAACGCATCCGATTTCAGAGCACACTGCAACAATATATTGTTCGTAGAAGAAAAAGGCGCCGATTATCCAAAAATATTTTACGGGTGCTTAGTAGTACGATGTATTTTACCACTCCACCGTCATCGTCGCTTTATGAAAGCAGGCAAAAATTGTTTTTTTATCCCAGTTTTTCAAAATTTCCGGAATGATTTACCGGCGGTACGCGCACGTCACTTGCCTTCACCGCATTATTCGCAAAAAAAATATCGGAAATCATTACGTTGTACAAAAGTTCAGTACACGTTTTACTAGCACAGTGTAACGATTTAAAACGAACGTACGTGTGAGATATAAACAGACGTTTCGAGTATTATTCGAGTAGGTATATACTGTGGTTCTCGAAACTCTTTGAAATGTTACTTACTTTCGAAGTGTTTCACACTACTCCCGAGCACCTATGCACAGTTATCGTTACATTCTACGCTCTTTATTTACCTATAGGTACGTGCCTGTAATTTAAAAAATTCATATTATTTTGTATTTTGTTTACTGATTTCATGTTCTGCACGTATAATCGAGTAGTCAGCGGCGAAACATCTCAGAGACGACGCGGGAAATGTATTTGGAGAGGGTGGGTTTAAATAGAACGAAAATAAAAAACCCGTTGAGAACTAATCGTGTGTTACACATTTTAAGCGAAAATATATTAATCATAAAACATCGAGTCCACGTCACTGCAGTGTTTTAAACACCAACGTTTTTACACAAGCGAGTTTATAATGTACACCTACGTTTCGAATAATTTTTAAAAGTATTTTTTACACAACGCGGCTAAACTATCTTCACGATGGTTGGAAATATCAGTGTTTGATTTGTACTGTTTTAAAAGAATTTTTGACGCCAAGTGCGTGTACAGTTTTAGGAATCGGCGAAAGAGAAGAAGACGGACTGCGAACAGTTGTCAAAACTACGAAAATTCGCTGCAGTTAGGTTCGAGCCGTTGACAACTGTTGACGACACCGTGTCATCGGATAGTAAGAATACTATCGCTTATGAAAACGTTACGTACGAAAATTAATAAAAAATAACACGCGCGCGCAGCTGAAACGTTTATTGTTTTGCATTTTTTTTTTCCAACACGCATTTTTTGAAATTTCTCCGGACGTCACCGCAGTACGATGCCGCAAAAGCAAAATTATCATTTACCGTCGTTCGTTCGTTTAAATTATTCAAAAAGCCGCGCACGCGTTCGAGCCGAATAAATCGCCGCGGGAAAAAAACGTATATCGTAATTATATGTATAGCTGCCGATATTGTACGACGCGGTGACCTTCGAAGTAGTCGACCTTGGAAATGGACACACGACGACGACCACCACAAATCGATCGTTCAACTCGCGAAACGCGTGCGAAAAAATTATTAAATAACCGCACGGCCGTAACAATAATAATAACGTATTGCACGATACACAAGCTGCGGCGGGGTGAATGTGGGTCAAATTCGGAGTTTTTGACTGGCGCACCCCCGAAAAAACTGAAAGAAGATTTGTGAAGTTGTCCCCATGTAGGATGGTAATCGCTGCTGTTGTTTCTCCCCGCAAAACTTGCAGTCAAAAAGAGTCATACATAAGTCACGCGAAAAACGATTCCGGCAATAGCGGCTGTACAAAAAAAAAATATTTTTGGAGAATTTTCCGCCGCCGTTTATCACAATTCTCCAAAAATATTTTACGTCGCCCGCGTAGAGAGCACCGTCTCAACAGTGTCGATAAAATAAGCCTTTGTCAACCATCTCGAGAACTTATATACGTAGGTTAGGTTAGGAATAAAACACGCCGCGGTCGTATCGTAATAATAATATTTCATCGCGCGTGTTGCCGACAGGCCTTACCCAAGTTTTCGGGAAGTTCGTTCTGTCGTTTCCAGCAGCAGAATACTTCTGAAATGATCCATCTGAAGAAACTTTTGCTCGAGTTATTCATCACACGGTACCTGACGGATACCGAACGGTACAGAACATTCGCTTCCGTCATGGTCCATCTCGACTGCAACAACAGTAACGCAGAGTTTTACACGAAAAAAAAGAAACGAACGTATTATTTAAAAACTCGCAGGCGTTTTACACCCCTTCGGCAATAACGCCCGAGATTACGTATTACGAGAACGCGCGGAGGTTTTCGTGCAAACACGCATTATTACTATTATGATATAATTTTGACGTTTTTTTGTTCGGAGGATCTGTTTTTTCTTTTGGGAAACTGCAATGTGTGTACCCGACGCACACGATCTTGGCCTTGGAACTTTGTAGCGCCGCGCCCGAGACGTCTAGTACAGATATAGTATATCAGGTGTAACGAAAGTTTTACACGCCATTTCGGTGGCGGCCGTATTATTACGTCGCGCTAAAAATTAAAAAAAGGCTGGATCCGCCCAAAAAATATAAAAAAAAGGCCACGCATAAATCGTACGTGTCAGAAAACAACGGCTGGACCGTATAAAAACCCATAGTGGTGGCCCACTCGATACGCCCGCCGCGAATCGAACCGTCTTGTACGAGATGGCAGCAAAATCTACCGTCTGCTAAAAAACGTTTTTGTGCGGCGGCGTATTTTGACTTAAATTAATAAAAAATTCGCGACAACAACAAAAGTGTCCGTGATGCGGTGGTTTTTTTTGTTTCAAAGTCAACTCACAGTATACACAGTCTACCGTTTTTGGCGATCGTTTAGGTCGCAATCGAAATAATGTAAAAACTCGACGTTCGAATCGCCTGCCGACTATCATCATTATTATTTAATATCCGCCGTATTGTTGTCGCGATCTTTTTGTGTGTGACCGAACGTTTCGAAAAGCGCACGAATTTGAACGGTTGCCACGCGTGGTGGACACCGCGGCGTGAACGTTCATTGCCAGCGAGGAGGAAAAATAGAAAAAATTCATATTTTTTGGACGGCGTTTGTAAAAATAATAACGTGTTCAAATCGTTATTTACTTACGTGTCTCTTGTTATTACGTCCTCCTCTCGTTCGTAAACGCCGCTCGGCTATCGACGATGATCCCGACGGGACAACGGCCGTCCGCAGCGGCTATCATCTTCCCGCAGCCGCGCGTTTGTCGGACGCGTCGGTCGGCAAGTCGCGAAGTTCGACGTAACGACAGCTATCGCGGCGCATCGATACGGGCGGGTAGAGGCAACAGACAGAAAAAAACAGACAGACAGACGACGACGTATTGTTGTTATATAAAACGCGCGTACGGTTTCGCGTATTCGTATTAGTATTTAAGTAGGTACCGCAGTACGACGAAAAATTAACGAGAAAACAAAACGAAAAATACTACTACGATATTATTATATGTTCGCTAGGGAGCCGTATTACGGATGCACTCGGGGGGACATCGCGTATAAAATTATAACGGCTATTAATACACACGCGCTGTCGGCGGCGGCGGCGGCGGCGGAGTTGTCGACGATGTCGAGTCGAACTTTTGACTGACCCGACGACAAAGGGCGAACGCCGAGACCGTAAAAACGATATAGAGCGCTCTACGTCTGACAACAAAAAATAATCGTAAAAGAAGAAAAAAAGCGTAGTAGTAGCCGGAAGGGGTAGTTCGGTGTACGAGAGAGAGAAAAAAAATGATTACTTTTTACGTGACGTGTCCTTTTTCGTGCCGCCGTTATAATAATAGCGGTACAAATTTTCTATCAATAATTAACAACAATTTTCGCCGACAACGCGTTCGAGTATACTGTTGTGTGTCAACACCGTGTTACGATTATAATTATCGTTGCCCGCCGGATATCGCGAAACATCCAGAGCTGATCGGGCTGTCCGATCCTGGCGGCGGGAACGCGCCGAGTGTCGTCGGATCAGCGCGTCCGTTTCGTCCCCCGGGGCCACTCGTCGCAGCGCATTTTCGTATTCCCGCCAACTTCGGGTTGTGCGCTCGGATTTTTGTGCACCTCCGTAACCGATACGACCTGGACTCCGGTGGTGTGCCGAGTTTTTGTCGAATTTTTTGGCATTTTTTGGACCCCAAAAAGCGGGGAAAAAAAAAAAACGTCGGGAATTTTACGGTTCGCGCGGAAGGAACGCTCGGATTTTTAGCGCCTCTGACGAAAGGCCCGCACGAGCCCCGGCGGTTGGTTGTAGCATTTTTTTGAAACGTTGCTTACTTTTTTTGCCCCGAAAACCAAAAAAAAAAAAGTACAGATTTCAGGTCTGTGACAGGTCGTTCTCGGGTTAGAAGACGTGCTCCGATCGAGTACCGCATAAAAGTTGAGTTTGAAGCATTTTCATAGCCACTCCGGTTATTTTCCGAGTCGTGTGCCAACTGAAAATGGCAAAGTACGTCGATTTTTTCGCCGTAACACGAAACATTAAAATAGGTAAAATACCGGTTTGATTTCGAGCGATTTCGAAAATTTTTGAGCCGTGCGTAGAAACCCTTTGAAAAAAAATTTACCACGACAACAGATCGGTCAGAATCGTTTTTTTCAAAGGCGATTCAGACATAATACGTTTGAAACTGTTCCAGTGTAAAACCGACCCACCCGAAGCGTAAAACACGCCGCCAAACTATACCCACGCGACATACAGATTCATCCCGGCTTCTTTCCGTTTCTGTCCCTTCCGCCGCTGCACACCGCGTCTGTTTTCCAGACACTAAAATCGATTTTCTCGCTGCATCCCGTTTCCCTTTATCGGTTTGTATCGTTTGCTGCGTTCGTATATAGATCTTTTCCGCACGTAGCGATCGAAACTGTATTCGTCTGCGAATCTCACCGTCGGTATCCCAGCTCGTACTGTTATAATTGCTATTAAAGCCGGGTAAAAATAAAAAATTATGCCGAGTCTTCAAACAGGGATATTTGATCACTCGACGTTGACTATCGGACGGCCGCTGGCCTATTTGTACACGGGAATAATAAAATATTACACGACGGTTTGGAAAATCAGTCGTCTGCAGACGTTCGCGGGACACGCGATAGAACGATAAATTAATTAACTTCGTCAGTTCGTAACGCGAAATATTTTTGTTCTCTTCGCCGTCGTCTCGTCGAAACACAAAACGCGAATTGAAACACGAATGTGCACCATATTTTTTTTTTTTGTACCACGACATTCTTTATAAATTATTAATTATACTCGTTAAGCGCGCGCATCTAATTGTTTCGTTAAAAAGTCACATCGTTTCGATTTTGTTCGTAACATTTCTATCGTGTACCTACGCGAAAACCAAAGGCTTTTTTACGCTACGGCAATCCATTAATAACCGCGGACGGACATATTTTATTTCAATCAATACCACAAGTCCGCTTCTGTTTTTGTAATAATATTATACGGCCTATATAAAGGTCACCCGTGTATACAAACCAATTTTTTTGTATATACACATTACACGAAGAAGACGTTTACGCGACAATGTATATTACGCCTAAAAAATGAACACGACGGAGTTGATACGACATATTCGACGATAATCGGGTAGTCGTTATTTTCGTTGTCCACGAATCGTTTCGATTTTACGAAGATTTTTTTTTTCGTGTCGTTCTGTACAACGAGAACGCTCCGATCACACACGTTTACGACGGCCGTGTAGACCTATTTATTCCGGCGGTCAAACCCTTTGCGCGCCGTATACGCGTCTGAATTTTAAAAAACTCTGAAACTACATCCGAATAACTTTGGAAACGTTGACAATCACGCGTGTTTTTCGACGAAATCGATTCGGACACAACGTACGGAAAATAAAATATTTTCAATATTTTCACAATGTATTATGGACAAATCAGATAACTGTGCAGAACTTTGAAATTTTCGAACATTTTCTCGTTTGTCTTGCCGTTTTTGTTCAGTAAAAACTTCAATTAGACACAATAAAACACAGTATAGGCTTAAAATAATTTTCTCGCGCGTTATCGGTTACGGTTTTTTCCGTACACGTCGTTTGGACGGGTCACACAAACGCTGTTGGAATTCCAAATTGATTTCGACAGTATGTAGATGCATATTTAAAATCGTCGTGAAAGTTTCGAAAACGTCCGAGTGCAAACTTTAAAAACTGTTTATTTTGTCAAATATTCGAAACCGTCCCGCGGAATCGTGTAATTTTCGTAAACGATCCGTTGTTTACGCGTATTATTTACTAAAAACATAAATTTAAATACAACGCGTTCAATCTGCAGTGACCCACTCAAAGCTGTGCACGATCCGTAACAAACTGTAACTGTGTATACTCTTTTTTTTTTGCACGAAACACATAAACGATTAATAATTAACTACGCATTTACCTATAACTACACTGCAAAATGTCAAAACGTGAACGTTTTCGAATCGATCGAATAAAACAACCGTTCCGACGACACACATAAGGCGTAATTTGTTCAGACCTACGAGAATAATATTCAATCTTATATATGACGTTTGTTTTTTGTTTGTATGTTATTTAAATATTATTAAAATAACAGTCACGCGAACCGGCTAATAAATCCGATGGGTCATGGTTATAATGTTAATAATAATATCGAGAGAGCTGTTTCTGCACAGCCCGTAAAATTTCGCGTGTTTGGCCGGGGAAGTGAAAAATAAAAAATTATTATAATTAATTCATACGTCGTTTACGATGTTCGTGTGAGCACTTTTGACTCGTTAAAACGGCTAAATTGGCGCGGGCCAGGTATATACCTATTGATTATGAAAATATGTACATTTTGCCCGTATAGACTTCAAAGTGTCGTCGTTTTATTACAATAAAATACCCGTTTATTGCATTGTTGTTTCGAACCGGCTGTCCGGCTAATAAAAATAGCGAATTCGTTTGACAAAAAGTGTCTGTGCCTACACATAATATCAGGCGAGCGTAGCCAGTGGCTTTTGGAATGTGGTGTCTTATGAACACTTTTTTTTTTTTGAAATCACGTAATGGTTTTTTCAAAGTCTTACCGAAGTACATTTGTATCTGACGCCACTCAACATAGGTAGCTGTATAAGGTTAAACATTTACTGTTTGCAATATACAAAAAGTCAATCCGTTATAAAACAGCCTGAAGCCTGGTGTACGTACAGAACGTGTAAGAGAACAACCGAAAGCGATGAGAAAAAAGCAGATTTTAACATTTAGAATCATTTTACCCGCGACTTGGGTGTAACGATTGTCGTATAATATTATGTTCCCTCGTAAAGCCTCGACCGATGGACCGATTTCAACGAACGAGGTGTGTCGGTGTGATTTGTTATATGATCACACGATAGCCTCGTACTTTATAGGATGGTAAAAAAATTAATCCTATTGGTATTTTCTGACCATCAAGAGACTAGATCAAATAAAACGCGTTACAGTAACAGAGAAACTGCTTGTTAACGTATCATTTAAGGGGCCTTTTATATAGTGTTCGCTCGTAGAAGACCGATTTCATCACTCGACGTCCGGTAGTAACCTTCGTTCACCTATCGCGTTTTGTCGTATTTTTTTTGCAGTCGGGTTTTAGTTTTTTCGAGTTATTTTCATTACTGTTCACTGTCGGCACGGTTAATTATATCAAGACTGAGTAAATTCGTGATTATTTTTTACTGGAGTAAAAACATACGTTAAAAGTTAAAACGGTTTGTTTGATTTGTTCGAGTTAATCAGTTTAGTTAGCAAAAACCAAGTCGGTATGATAATTCAACAATTAACTCGAGTTAATTTAATTTTGTAATGAAAACAATATAGGTACACCTATCTGTTTTTACATTTTGCTAGTGCGACGATTTTTTTTTGTCCCGTACTTCACTGCGGAAACTAACGTTTTAAAGCTTCACGTTAGTTACTTTATTTTTATTCATACCAACTTTTTTTTTGTTATTCTAATTTTTTTTTTTTTTGTCAATAGCACAACAGTTTGGAAATTTACGCACATGATTAGAATGCTCGTAATAATATACAAACGTACATTTCAAACCACTCTCTGGGCTAAGCTTAGAACTTTCAAATTCTTTCAATTTTACGACTTGTTGAACATTCGACTCACTGAGCTCGCTCAGAATCGTCGTTTTCAATGTTAACACAAAACGTCAACGGTAAAAAAAACTGATTCCAAACCAGCGGACTGACCTACTTCACTTGTGTTTTTTATTCCAAAAATGGCATTTTGAAAAACGATGAAAATTCACGACAAAAACGACCGTTACCACTTTTACTCTTAATATTTTTTTTCATTTTTCAACATTCTAAAAAATGTTCAAGCGTGACTTAAATTTTTTAACGATTTCGCCCGTTTCTCGGATAAACGTAAAACTATTAAACATTTGAAATAGTTAGTAAGAAATTCGCAATTTTGGTTTCTGTAATGAAAACTTTGATTTTCAGAATATTTGAACGTTAGGTTTTGGCGCCACCGCCGTTCTATTCCGCCGAACAAAACAAAAAAAAAAAAAAATCGGAGCTTGTTGGCAACGTCAGATAGCGATAAGTGATAAGTTATCAAATAAACTCGCGTTATCATTTTATTTTAAAATGATTTACATTAATTTTTGTTTGTACTTTGTTTAGCAATATCAAGACGCCGAAAGTCAAAATATCAAAAAAATTAATTATTATTGGTAATACTTATAGGTAAACTATAAACACTAAAAAGCCGAATTCAGTATTTTTTTTTGTAGTTAAATGTTAGTACGTCTTATTCTGTGCAATTGCGAGTGTGAACGTTTCAGTCCTTAGAATTTAGTTGAAAAAAGTCTGATCCAGTGAGAATCGCCTGGATTTCGAACACGTAGTAATTGGTTAAATGATCCCGAAACAGGTTAATGACATTTTTAAATAATTAGATACAATCGTATGGTATAAATCTAGTACATTTTTTTTTTCCGAAAAAATAATGGCCAAAATTATGAAGACTGGTGTTCTAGATTTATGCCAATCGTTAAAAATAAATAAATAATTTGTGTGATAGACGATTCGATTGGGACTGATTCAAATACCATTGCTCAACACCCATTTAGACGAGACATAAATCTGTTGGTACATTTTGTACCGCACGCTTCCGTGCCATAACAACCCAACATCCATTAATTGTTCAGTGGAAAACAATTTTCACGAAATAAGTCTAGCGGAAACAGTCAGATCAATTTAAATTTCCAATCATTCTTCAATTAGACAACGTACCTTTTCATACTTGATGTTTTCATCGTATTCTTATTTCAGAATGGTGCCATGTTGTACATTTATCTTATTTTCTACATTTATACCATATTTGAGTTTTTTTTTTTTTTGTTCATTACCTAATCGATGAACGATTTCAGAATTTTTCAGTTCGTCGCCTATAAGTTTGAAAATTACCTAATAAAAAAAACATGCTCGGTCATTATCGTTCGAGCTAGGAAAAAGTAGGTTCTGAACAACGCCTAGTTGAATAGTTATGTATTTTTTGGTTAATAACCACTCCTGTATTACATATTATAATAAAGCATTAAACAATTCAACTTGTAATTTGTATCACATTACTTTACCTTCTATATTTTTGAAATGTTAATTTTTATTTTAAACAAGTAAATTGATATTATTTAACAAGTTGTTTTGTTTTAAAAATAAATGCATTAGATTGTGGGTGGTAAAAAGTGTTTTGGTGGCCGACTAGAAATACATTTTGATTACGTTTTAACCTAAAGAGCATTCTGTTTCCTCTATCTAGCCAATGAATTATGGAACTAGAAATTCTTTTTTTGTGTCCTAATTTCTATACCGCGATATAGATTATGATTACATTATTATTATCAATAAAAATACAATTCAATTTAGTTTACTAATAATGATGAAATTACTAATTTAAATTTTTTCAATATTAACTTGGTCCTGAGTACAACCACCCAATTAGTATTGAATATATATATATATTTTTTGTTTCTCTTTAAAAAACAAGCCCTATCCATCACTGAGGAAAATCCTCTTGTCGATGGAATAGTTTGAGCGACAAGAATTAATTATAGTTAAAAATTAAAGTTGTTTGAAAAAAATTAATAATAATAATATTATTTAAATAATTTTTTTTTGTATTTTAGTTGGTGTCTTAAAAAAAAAAAAAAACTTAGTTAGGTAAATAATAAATAACAAAAGATTTTTCATTATTGTTTATTAGTTACCCATCTTTGAGACTTACTATGAATTATTTAATTTAAAATAAAATAGTTAACAATTAACTCACAATTAATTTAGGTATAACTATGATTTTGTTAAAACAGTAGTATTGATGTGTTCAATTTTTTATTGGTAGATAGATGATATACAGATCATTTTTAAAATTGTGTTAAAGACTAAATATTGTATTCAAGTACAATGTATATCAAACATCGACCACCAAAATTACTTAATCATCAAGTGTTTTGTATAGCTCAGGAGATAAATAAAAGTATTGTAGGCTGTATTTGAAACG
Source organism: Hormaphis cornu (assembly GCA_017140985.1). Lineage (NCBI taxonomy): Eukaryota > Metazoa > Arthropoda > Insecta > Hemiptera > Hormaphididae > Hormaphis > Hormaphis cornu. Next base: position 21,339,795 of record CM029360.1, read on the forward strand.
GTAATCGATCAATCAGACGCAATACCGTTATGTGCTCGTTTACACTTGTTCCTGAAACCATATGCACGGATTTTGATCACCATTCAATTGGGTGGCAAAAGCAAAACATCGGTTTCCAATTGGCAAATCATGGAACGGCTCAAAGAATGGATAGACCCAGACAAGTTCTCCCATCTTTGTGTAGCCAAGACGTCTTCAGAACTTATAAAGTCAGTATTTTAATGTTACGCTATGACAAAGGACATTGTTTGATGACTTAAATTAATTTGATTTTAGGTTCGATGCAGAATTAGTTGACCGTTCTAGATTGCCTACTGTTTTGTCACGTTTGTGTGATAGACGTATAAAATTTCCTGGTATTTCTCATCTTTTGACAGTACGGGCGATTGAAACCAAACCTGACTTCCCAACTCGTCACAGTTGGGACTCATATTTTTGTAACCACAAAGACATGAACGAGCTGAAACCAGGTGAACGGCCCGACACCATACACATTGAAAATATACCTATAGAATGGTTATTAGAGTCCGGAGAAAAATATCCAAGCGAAAAAATTCTGAAAAAAATGTTCAAGGGATTTGGTGAAGTTGCTCGTGTTGATTTGCCAGTATCTGATCCATCAAGAGTCAGCCATGGAATAGGAATATGTGATGCTTATGTACAGTTTAGGGACTATTCAGCATTCGCAAAAGCTATGGACTCATTAAAAGGCCATAAGCTAGTTTATATTACTGATACAAAAGCACTGGCCGCTAATATTAAAGTTGACTACGATAAAACAAAACATATGACCTTAAGTGCGATTACAAAGAGGAACGAACAGCGTGATCGTTTCATGAAGAGAAAGAAAGAAATGGAAGAAGCAGAAAGAATAGAAAAAGAAAAAGAACTAAAAATACGTGAGGAAGAAAAGTAAGATAATAACAATGTAATATAAATTATTCGTAAATGATAAACGTAGTGAAACATTTTAAAATTATAATATTATTGTTGTTTTAGTAAGAAAAAACTGCTGGAAATTGAAAAAAAACTCGAAAGACAAAATTTAAGAGAAGCAAAACGAAAAGCTAAACGTTTAAAACGTTTAGCCAATAGAGAAGCAGAAAAAATGAACCAGAGAATTGCAACTGAAGAAAAACTTTTGTTAAAAGCTCAAAGAAAATTAGAAGCCATTCATTTATTAGGAGAATTGTTTTCCAGAATCAAAGTACTCATTTGTATTTAAAATTAAAAACCATAAAGATTGTTTTTGTTTGTCACATGTTTACTAATTTGTATGTATGTTTGTTTTTTTATAGTCAAAATATGTTTCTAAAAGTTCTACGAATGAAAAGTGTCAAATAAATATGAGCGATACAGATGTAAGTAATTGTTGTTAAGTTCAGTAACAAGTTGGTAATCAATTTATACTGTTTTTATATTTTATTTTCAGAGTGCTCAAATTGGCGATATTGAGTCAACTTTTAGACAAAGAATGATTGAAAAATGGAAACCGATCCAAACCCAAGCACTCAAAAGTGAATTAAGTTAGTATTTACTATTTTAGAACTTTCTAACATTTTACATTTTTTATGAAGCTTTGTCTTGTTGAAAAGTTTCTAAAATGTGACATATTTTTGTTGGAATGTATTTTGAAGTATGTTTTCATAGATTTTAACTTGTTCTTACATTGTTGTTAGGATGTATTGTAAGTGATATCATCATATGAATTGAAAAATACAAATTAACAATAATCGTATGTACAATGTATACTGATTATACTAAAACGTATTACACAAATAATAAAGTTACACAGTTAATAAACTTTTAATTTTTCTCTTTAAAATCATTTAACTGTTCATAATTTTATAATCGCATAAATCACCAATAATAGATCTAAATGTGTATCGAATTCTTGTGGTTTGTACTTAAAACTACATTTCTGTATTATGGCTTGGTAAATTTAATTATTTTTTCACAATTATTATATACGTAATTGAGTTTTAGTAAAATCATAAGCAATTGCATTCAGATTTGTGTTTACAGTCAAGTTTATTTGGGAATGTTTCTTAAATGTTTGAACTCTGAAAAGTATTTATGAACTAGTTAGTTGTTGATGTATAAAAATAGTGATTTTTGAAGATTTTGGAATTAAAATATTTACTTACTCATTTTTTTATAATTCCATGTACAAAAAAAACAACTACATTATAGCTATCAATAAATTCTAATCTTTGCAGACGTGTTACTTATGAATTATAATTGTTATTTGTTGTTCAGCTGCTGTTTTTGTATTATAGTATTGTTATATACTTATGTACTTAAGCAATGAAAAACATCAATATATTCCAATTGTGAAAACACTTTTAAAAGAAACTAGAAATTGGTAGCTTCAACATAAAATAAAAAAAGTTATAGCATGGACTCAAAGAAAAATACTATTTATAGTTATTATAAAATATAATGATATTTAAAATTTTCAATTTAGTATATGACATTTTTTATAAAGCCCTTTGGAATATTGACTGTAGAATGATTTAAAGTCTAACTGCCTTGTATAAAATTGAAAAATAAATAACCTATTGTATTAGACGTTATTTAATATTTATTATGTTTTAATTAAGACAATTTAAAAAATGAAATAACTTCATGGCTGTATAAAAGCTATTGTATATAGAGGAGTCTGTACTTAATGTTATGATTTGGTAACCATTGCGCTTAACACGAATTCATGTAACGTGTTTAACATTCATTTTTTTTTTCAAATCAACTATATTTTAGTTTTTAAATTGTTAAAAGTGGTATAATAGAAGCTATATATTTTTTTTTGTCATTTAAAATTTCTGCACACATAGTTTGCAAATTCTTGTTCTTGTTAGTTTTTTTTTTTTGTAATATCTGTTTTGTAATAATTAAATTATAATTTTTGATTTTTTCAGACTCTGCTCACTCTAATAATGATCCCGAAAATCGTATTTATAATGATGAAAATAGCAATAATCGTTTACGAGGTCGAGGAAATTGGCGAGGCAACCGTGGCAGAGGATCACTGCGGTATGCGGGTCGCGGAGGTTTCTTCATGCCACCAATGTTCGATCCTATTCAGCTGATTAATTACGGACACAGATATCACGAGTACATTCAAAAGCTGAGTAAAAAAGTTGATCACGGCAGAAGTCGCAGCCACAGCCGTGGCAGAAGACGTAAGCGGTCATTGTCCAGCAGAAGTTCCAGGAGTTATAGCCGTAGTCGTAGTCGGAACGGAAATTACAACAGGTCCGGCAGTAGAAGTCGTTCCAGGAGCAGGAGCGCACGTAGCAGAAGCCGGTCTAGAAGAACCAGTCTTAGAAAAATGAGTCGTTCGGTTAGTAAAAGCTCCAGTAAAAGCAGCCGTAGTAGAAGTAGGAATAAAAATTCAGCAAAAAATGCTGAAGAAAATGATTCTGCGCCCGTACAAAAGAAGAAGAAGAAAAAGAAAAAGCACAAAAAGTCTAAGAAATGAATGTTTTTGTCGTGTATTCTTTACAGTTTGTCATTTATTTTTCAAGTTGTATACAACATATTTTGTTGATTTTGAATAATGACGTTTTCTCAGTTTTGAATGACAATATTCTAATAAGGTTTTTGTGATTGAAAAAAGGTTTTGTCGTTTATATTTTTATGTTACTAATCAATTTTTATTTGTGGTACACACACACGTATTGATACAAAGTATTTTATGCTTAATTATAGTTATTACTAATGTATTAAAAATTTATCGTATTTATTTTAAAAAAAACTTAGTTTACTTTTTTATAAATAGTATGATTTACTTTCTATAAATTTACATAAGTAATTATAATTTAATGCGTAAAAATAAATAAATAACATTCTTCATGATATAGCTGTCGCGCTATGTACAATAGAAAAATGTTTGAAACGCTCAAAGTCCCTCGACGTATGTAATTTTTAATTATTCAAAAATAAAACGCGTTTTACTGTGTGTAAAAAAAAAATAGGTTGAGCGGACTCTGTTACATTTTCAAACTATTATAAAAAACTTATTTTTAATTATTTATCCGTTTAGCAAATTTCAAATGTTTTTAAGTGTACCGTTGACGAAATTCACGTTCAAGATTGTCTGTTTTGCATCGACTCTTTCGCTAGCACTGATCTGATGAACTGCATGGCCCTGCGCCATGGAAACGGTGGCATTGATTGGTCTGTAAAACAAATGGCCGTTTATTGAGTAAAAAAAAAACGTTCGGTTAGACCGTGTATCGTTTCATTCTTATATTTACAGTGATATTGTCGTTTTTCTCTGTTTGACTCGGAACTCAAAACTCGTTTTGTTTATTTAAATATTAGCCCGTGACTAAATGCGCAAAAATAATGCATTAACGTGTCAAATATGAAACGTCGTAAATATGTATACATTTGCGGTTCAAAATACTCGTTTATGCTTAAAGGGTTATTTTGATGCTTATCACCGGCAAAACATAGGACGTAGATTTTTGTTTGCGCACCCTTTTTGAACTCATCGTTCGCCTTTCTCCCGATTAGTTCTTCTGTCCCTCCACTTCATCGCGATCATCCTCTATAACACGCGCACATTTAAAACACCCCCCGTACTATCTTTTTCGGTTGTTTCTCATCTTTGGTCACCTCTATACCTCTTTTTTCCTTCAAAACGAACGCCGATTATTGCCAGCAAAGGTCGGGTGGGTGGTTTGACGGGGTAGCGATTACTCTATGGGTGGGTCGGTCACTGGCTATTGTGGCGAATTGTTCAACATCTGACGGCAAATTTTTTTATGACACATATTCAAATTACCAACGTTGTATTAAAACTCTGGTCACTCGAAAATTAAACTCTTTATTGACCATCGCGGATCAGGACCATTCGCCGACGCTCAGAATCTAAAAACGTCGCTTAAACGTTGGTGGCGCGTTCGGACTTACCGGGCTGCGGCGGGACCGTCGGCCCGCGGGAACCGTGCGGCCCGTTCCGCCGCTGCTGCAGTGACCGCGGCGTCCTGAGCGGCCGGGCCTTCCGCTTGGCGGCGGCGGCGGCGGCCGGCGCCGGGCTGGAGACGTAAAGCGGCGGCGCCGCCGTGGACGACTGCGGCCCGGTCGTTTTCGTCACGCACATCATGCCGTACACCCGGATGCCGGGCACGCTGGCGTACGTCGGCTGGTCGTGGCTCATCGGCCCGTCTGCGGCGACAAAAAAAAGAAAAAAACGTTTTGTCAGCCAAAATACTCGTGTTCTGAATTATACTGAGTTATACTCGAGACGTCAAAAACACCCGCAAAACGATCCTGTCGCTTTCATGTCTCGCGGGTCTGGGTCGTAGTCCCAACGCGACTTACCTCCGCCGAAAGATTGGCGGCACAGGTCGCCTTACCCCAAAAGTTTCATACGCAACTGACCTAGACGACAAACGCGTAACGCGACACAACCTAACCGAAACTTTCGGCCTCCTTAGTGCACCAAAATGATTGTTCGTGTTCGCGTTTTAATACATTGTTTTTGTAAAAAAAAGGTCAATCGACTGTCGTCCACCCGTACACTCTGGATAGTCCTGATTTCGAACTGTCGGGATTCTCATTGACATGGGGATTTTGAACGGATCCCGTTGTCCGGTGTCTTCGGCGCGAATCTGCGACTCCGCTAGATTTGCTAGATCCGCGCTGAAGATGACAGCACGGTTGTCGAAATACGTAGATTTTTCTATGTATTTCAATTCAAATACGTATTCGTGATTCGGGTGTTTTATTTTTAACGAAAACTGTTTGTTTTTCGCGAACAACTCGGTTAGGCCTACCCGACCGAGGCTGAACTCGTTTATGTACAGTTAAAAAGTCAATTTTAGTCAAATTAGTTAACTGTTGTTTTTCTCGTTGTCGCGCACTTAATTAAATACAGTTAATTATTTTTGACTTTGACTTAATCTAGAATACACACCTTATTTATACGGTACAAAAAAAAAAATACGAAAACAATTTTTTGAAGGCGGAGGAAACGTCGTATAATACATATTATAGGTAGGTAGCGAAACCGTGCAGATTAAAAATATGAACTATTTTATATTATCCGTCTGTTTTGACAGGTAGTTGACTTTTTCTACCGTCTTAACACAACGAGTTAAAAACAGTTGTTGACTTGTGCCCGGCCTTACTCGTTATTTACTCTTTAATGGTAAGTACCTAATAACAGTGAAAAAAGTGAACTCGGAACGACGTGGTCGAATGTTCAAACGGATATTATTATTACCCGTGTCTGGCTTTAATTTGATTGAAAAACCACTTGAAAATCTCAAAAAAAAAAAAACGTTCTGAGACACGAATATCGGGACACTCTGAGACACGTTCTACGATGTGGTAGTGTCCATGTAAAACAAAAAAAATCGATGCGATAAACGTTTTTCTTTCTTAGAACGATTGTTGTACAACCGAAGTTTTTAGGTAAAGTACAAATCATGTATAAAAAAAATCAAAACAAATAGCTGTGCGGTTTTCAATTAAAAAAAAAAAAATTGTTTTTTTTGCTTCTCAAAAACGGTTCATATTTATCTTATCAGATTACTAGAAACGTTCGGTAAATTCGTTATTTTTCCCCCTGTAGACTACCGAGTTGGTTTTTACGTTTTTTCGATAGCAAATACGATTTCCGTTATTAAATGTTATTGTATTTTACGTTCAAAGCTATCGATAAGACCATCATTGACCATACGCTCCTCCAAAGCGTAGTTACTTCGATGGAATCCAACAAAAGAACCGCGTAATACACATTACGATAACATATCTATAATACATTCATGGGACTCCCGTAAATGACGAAATCAGATCAACTAACTATCTCGAAAATAAGAACGTTTTTGTCGCAACCAAAACAACAATTACTACTGTTCGGCACCAGAAAGGGATGTGGGTATTTTTTGTTTGTTTTTATCTTACCCAGTAGACTGGTGTGCGGACACCGGCAGATGACCAGGTAGTGCGACTTTCCGGTGCGGACGTTCTGCAGGGCCAACAGCGACCAGTCCCTGGGCGAGCGGCAGGTCCGCATCTCGGCCACCGGTTCGCACGTCTTGACCAGCGTGAGGATCTGCGAATACAATAATTTTTGTTACATGTTTGTACGAGTTACACTGTACCCACGTTAATTCGGTGTTTTTTAAATTCTGTCCTTAAAAAAAAAAAAAGTTTCTGCTCAGTTGTCTAGTATTCGTCCTGGTAGATACTAAATTTAACGGGCAATGAAAACGGTGTCCGAAAACTCCGAGAGTCGTCTCAATCCGACAAAATATCGCCACTGCAGCGCGGGCTTTTTAGTAAAAAAAACTTGTGTCTTTTCGCACTCGCGAAACGTGTGAAAATTCGTTTGGAATAAGATCTAAAGCCAAGATCTCAACTTTGCGTGGTGTTCGAGATCGGAGCGCGCTGTTTCCGCGCGAAAACGTCATCTGCGCAAACAATTTCAAATCTTCGCAGTAATATCGTTCTTAGTTTGCTGTTTTTTGGTTTTTGGCGCATTACTCAAAAAGTAAGCAACGTTTAAAAAGTTCTAGGACCAAAAAGTTTACCGCATGTATCAGAAAAGTTACTGATTTCAAAAATCGGAATTTTTCCGAAACGTTTCAAACGTGTCCGTTCCGATACACGTACACGTTTCAAGAAACTAATTCTAAACTGCACGCGTAACTGTTTTGCCCATCCGAACGCGGTTGTGTAAATGCCGAGTCGTTCGGATGATCGTTTTTAAGATTTTCTTTCGTTTTTAGATCATTGTATACAACTAAAAGAGTTTCAGATAACTCGTAAGTAGGTACGATTTCGAACCGATCATCTCTCTTTTGTGGTATCATAGTGTACACTTAAAGGTCACTCGTATTCAACCAAAACAAAATGTGGGCGCAGAAAACAGCGTTGTAAAGACTATATTAAAAAGGTAGAAAAAAAAAAATTAAAAAAAAAATCGTTCACACAAAATCTCTGAAATGTCCGCACATAACGATATTATGCCTAAAAAAACGTAACATAATGTATAATATAATTACACGCGTGTAAGCGCTCTTTAGATATCTCGTTTTTTTTCGGACAACACGTTTTAATTTGGCATTTCGTGTAATTTTGAATAAAAAACAAAAAAAACGAAAATTTTATAATCTTTCGCATCTCTTTGCGGACGGAATGATAATGACTGCCTCGTGGATTTACCAAGTTATTCTGCATTCAACATTTTGTACACCCCAATAATTATTGTTGTTTCTTTAAAAAGCGCATATTTTTAGTCTCGAGTTTATACATAACGTTATTTCACGGGTAAATCGAATCACCTGTGAGAATAAACACGTCGTAACAATAATAATTGTTAAGCCTCCGAATGTGAGCCACACTGCAGGGCGTCAGCGAAGTAAATCGCGCGGCAGACGATAACAATAATACCTATTATGAAAACATTTCAAATGGTATCATATTATCGCTGCAGTCTGGTAACGCGGTTAAAATCGTTATTTTGCACAAGTGTTATGCATTTAACACGCATTTATAGCATATACGTGCACTCGTATCCTCAAGTTACCTTGTATTTAGATTTTAGAGATATTTTATAGATGGACCTACAACGACGAAAAACTCTTTTAACTTGCACGGACGCGCATGAATAGTATAGTTAAACGTTTCCTACCTGCTTATTATTATAATGCGGTATAAGTGCTAACGTTGTCTGCCACTATATAGAGGTAGTCACTGCCTATATACTGTCTATAGCGTCTGAACATAAATAATACGATATTTTTTTAAAAAAAAAAAAACGTACGATTTCCGTATTTTTCTCAGTAAATTCCGTCGTGTGGAGTTCAGTATGTTTCCAGAACCGTGGAGAGAAAACAGAGAGGCTCGAAGGTAACCCCGATTCAAAAAAAAAAAAAAAGTTGAGGATTGATCGTTGCATTCGAAAAAAACGATTCGAGCTGTCTAATTTAATGGGTGACAATAAAAAAGATCGCGAATTACTCGCGTTACGTCGTTTTCGACACACAACTCAGAAAATAATCAAAACATCACGAAAACGCTTCATATGAAGTATATAATTTAAAGCCGAACTCCCAACTTTTATGTAGTATTCGACGTAACGATTGGAGCACTCCATGAACCTTTTAGAAGAGTTACCGACTTTGAAAATCAGAGAGCATTCCTTCTACAACACCGTTTTTCAATACGTTTCAAGAATCTATAAGGCGGATTTTTTTGAAATATTTTTATTCGGATAGCAAATTTTGTTTTCCATAACATTAAATTATCAAATCTTTAGTAACGAATTTGTGAACAAATTTTTTTCCAAAAATAGTCGGAGGTATGAACAATTTTCAAAAGTTTTCTAGCTTTAAAGAACTGAACACGAAAATCGCGACCACAGAGTTTTGAAATTATTTAGTAGCATCTGCATTAACAGGTCGGTAACCTTACTGTTGATGATACGGCCAAAAATCTAAATCGATTATGTCAAAAAAACACGTTTGCAAAAAACAATTGTTAACGTTTTTTCCAAAGTTTTTAACTAAAACCTCAAAGTACCGTCCGCGTTCGTACACCTATCGTTAGTGGTGCTGACGTTAAAAATCGGAGCGTTATTGCGGGAGCTATATATCGTGCAGTAATCGCGCACAGCGGTAAACAATTAAAAAAGAAAACGTGTGAAAACCGATAAATTCTTCGTTCCACTCGGAATGTAAAACACTGTATAGGTACATGTAATATAATTACAATATTAGAACAACAGTAATTGTGTCAGTCGGGAAACGCGCGTGTCGAAAACGTTTTAACCCGTTCACGTGCCGGTCGACCGGGATATTTTGCCGTACTTTTTTTTATTACTGGTCGCAACAAATAGGTACATATTGGTTTGGTTATAAACTTTACTCGGATTTTAATACGTAAACAAATTATATACCTCGGCGCATGATTATATATATACGACTAGAGATATTCAACAGTGTCCATTACATACAGAAACGCGAACCGTATTTTAATTTCGTTTAAACGAGGACGGTTTCTTTTGTTTTTTTTCAACAAAAAAAAACAATCGGTATAACACGTTACGTTCAACCGAACGAAACATTCTACTTAGATCAAATTGAATTACGAGTGATCTGTCAGCACTCGTAGTATCGTGTACGACGTTGTTAAACGCGTTGTTTAAACGTCGTGTTGTTACGACGACAATTAAAAATAGGAGGAATTTATCATACCGTTTTTTTTTTTAGTGTTTCAAAACTATTATACTTATCCGAAACTTTTTCAGTTTTGCTAGTTTAAGAGTAGTGTTTTCGGTCACGGGTTGTTTTTAATAGATTAACACTCCCAGCTGCGAGATCAAAACACTTTGTTAGTTAAAATCGGTCTCTTGCGACGGAATATTTATACAGGCAACAATTTTTCCTACCGTAACGCGTTTTTGATCGGTCTCTTGATGGTCCGGAAACACTAATACGGTTAGAATTGATTTTTTCAAACATAACGAATCTACCGACACCACGTATTCGGTTGAAGTCAGTGTAGTGTACAAACGTTACACGTAACGCCGCAAAAAAAAAAAAAGCGATTTGACCGAAATTACTCGACAAATTATTTTCTTTCCTACCGGTATTCATTTTCCAGGAGAATTAATATTATAAACCGTCTATATAATGGTATATAATATATACCCAGATCGTACACTACACGAACTATGTGTAATATCGTACTAAGCGTTTTGTTTTAAACAAATACGTACATGGTGTGTTTGCTGATGATTCGATGAATGAAAAATACCGACGCGAATCGATATTCTCGCCGTGCGTTATTATTTTTAACGTCGCGTTCTCAAAAAATAAAAAAAACACGCATAAACTAATTTACCAGAAAATGAGAAACGCGTCGTATTACACTACTGTAGGTAGATAATATTTTAACGATGTTGTATTATTGTAGTTTTATCCGAATCGTTGTGGATAAAAATATGTGCCAGACGACACACATAATGTTATAATATTCTCAAACGTATTGGCGATATCCATAACATTATAATACTGTCGATGTTGTTATTATTGTTATTAGGTATCGTTAACCTAGTGAGTTTTTTTTTCACACGGACCGACAGAGTAAATAGTTTTGAACCGTGTGTTTACTTTTTTTCTTTTTCTGTCGATATACGTAACATAGTTATGGTCCGTAGAAAACGACGTTAAGTACGAATGACATGAAAAAAAAGAAATTCATGATCGAGCGCAAAATAGCGCCGTGTTATAATTTAAATTTCATTGAGCCAATATTATATTATACGTAGGTAATAACCGGCGCGCGGTAATTGATTGTTTTTTGGTCAACTGCCACCGAATTATATTTTTTTCAAAAAATTATCACTGAATACTCATACACGAACGTAATAGTGTTTAATTTTACGCATATTATATTCTTCCGTTCGAACGGAGAAGTTTCTTATTTATAAAATAATATGTCTGAGAGACGTCTGTTGGTGTCGCTGGCCGGTTCGTCGATTCGAATGGGTACAGCCGATTTCTCGGCTAAATAAAAGAAATAACTTTCGTACAGATAACGCTGGCCGAGTCAACAGTTTTTATTGATTTGTCAAGTCAAGTTGACCGAAGAAAAACTGTACAGTTAAGCGTGGAAGTTCATTTTTAAATCAATATCGACTTGCGATTAGGTTCAAAATTAATTTATACCGAAAAAAAGTTAAATAAATTGTATTGTTAACCCAACGGGTACGATTGTCCCCAAACGACAAATCGGAGATCAGTTCACTGTTGATTTTTTATTATTTTACTTATTTTTTTAGTGCGGTTTTTTTTTTTTAAATAATTAACTTCACGTTGAATTATCACGAACTAATTTTGAGTTAACACGTTCGATTAGAAAAAAATTAGTAACTTTTAAGTGAACAGTGATCAGAAAAAAAAGTACACGAGAAGTTTTAATAGTCGATTATACTATTTTAACCGGATGGTTACAATATTTCTAACTTAAAATCGATCGACAACAGCGGATCAGCGAAACGGCAAATTCCATACGAAATAATAAAGACCTTGAGTTCTGAAAAATGAGAGTTCAAATGCGAATACGTAATGATTGTACTTTATTTGAACTGTTTTTCTATAAAACTGTCGATTTCCGATGCGAGTATACGCAAATTTTATTTGATACTAAAATAATATCATGCCGTATAAACGATTTTTATGACTATACAACAATCGACGTTCAGTACTTGTAACATTGAAACTTAAAATCAACCGCAATGACGGTAGGTATACGAACATTGTAAACACATTATCACTGTACAACTGTTTCAAAATATAAGTAGACGAAATCGTTTCTTTCCTAAAAAAAACTGTAATTTATATGCTTTACTAAACGGAATGTATCTATGTGTCATAATAGAGCAGAAAAATTACGTTTTTAACCCATTTGATTTCAATTATTGCTATATTATTGTACGGTAGTATCGATTGTCGTTGTTCATGTTTGAAAATAGAAATCTCGAGTCGCATACGATTTTCGTGTGTTATTCTACTACCGTTGTTATGATAACGATGGTCGATATTATCGTATGACATTTTTTTAATTCTGACGAAACGTGTCAGCGTGAAATTAGTTACGGGCGTATGAAATGGCGAGGAATTTTGTCGGTTCAAAATACGGTGTGCATGTACGTAATTACCGACTTAAAGTGCGAATTCTGAAAAAAAAAAAAGTGATAGAAACGATAAAAAATCAAAAAGAATTTCGTACGTGAAGTTTCTGTTATTTTCCACCCCGGTATAGTTTTCGTATGGACGGAAAATTTTCAGGCGTACACTCTACGTAGGTATCAGATTTCATTAAAAATGGATTTATACAAAATTTTTTTTATTTTCAAAATATACATATCGGTACAAACTATAACGATTATCGCTACTACTATTATTAATATACTACTGACTGTGTACTATAATATTATTACTGCTGTGACCAATGTTATTTTATTATTGTTACAAATGACGGCCGCTGTAACTGTTCTTGTCGGATTTCACGAATGACAAACTGTATACAATAATGTATTGCCACTTGGACTACATTATATGTTATTAGATTTAAATCGCGGACGTAGAATAACGTACATTTTATGGTTGGTACAGTTATAAATCCGTAAGACACGACGTATTATGTTACCGAATTCCTTGTAAAATACGATCTGAAACCCGAATGATAGTACGACCCGGTCGTGTTCTGTACTTACGGATAAAATTAGACCGAGTGTGAGAATAATAATTAGGTGTCCGCCGATAAATATTATAACGAAAAAGCAGGCCAAAAAAAAAAAAAGACAGAATTTTTGTAATTATTTTCACTCTCATCAATTTTCTACGCACTTAACTCGATGTGTTTTCCCCCCATTCTGACGGTGTACGTCGTTCGAAGCGCATTTGTTTTTTTTTTGACGTTTTTGGATTAAACATGAAATGATAAACAGTTCGAATACAAATTTCGCTGGCCGAATAACGCAGAAAAGAAAATTCCAAGTCACTCGGAGCATACGTATTCTTTGAAAATGGTTTTTGGATCGAAAAATGATCTACGCTTCAAATACAGAACCGACGTCTCGGTCCAATTTTTCGTATTTTTCGTACAGTCCGAGCGACATTCCTTCCACTCGAAAAAGTTTAAAAACCTTTGTAAAACGATCTAAAGAAAAAAAAAAGTCGTCACGAGCAAAACGAACGAGCGAAAACTTCTAAAAAAACAAACGATGTCGAAATACGTCATATGACGGTGAAAAAATCCGAAGCTTGATCTTCTCAATTACAGAACTCGAACAATACGAATTTGACGGCCAGGGTCGGCCGCGTCTTGTCCGCAAAATCACGTATTAATAACCCGCAAACACATTACATGTAGTACGTACGAGTCGCGGAAAAACTTTAAACTAAATTTTCTCAAACACTGCTGGATCGATTTTTGAAAAAAAAAAGGACGGCGAGCACAAATGCGTCCCTCTTGCCGATGACGACGAAAACGGTTCCAGCGTGATATTATTACGAGTGCTTGCAAGACTTTTCAACGGGGGCTCGGGGGTGCAGATCGACCGAAATATTTTCAAAGAGTGCTGCAGAACCGAAAAACCTACGTAAGACAGGTAGATTCTTGATTTCGGTAGACATATTATCAACAGGTTAGTATTACCAAGCAGTGGGTAGATTTATTTTTCTTTCAGAATTAATCATCTAACTAAAAACCATTGACAACGCGTTGTCGACGGCAGCAGCAGAGTTTTCACGCGTTTCACGCGCGACACGCCGTCCGAGCGATCGATCTCGCGTACCTACGAAATGGTTTTTTTTTTAAAAATTTTATTACGTTTTTTTTTTTTTGTTCTGTTTCATCTAAACGAACCCAGTGACACTGTAAACGTAAACGCATAAACGCACGCGGTCGTAATATTATGTAGCGTTAAAAAATAATATAATAAGCACAACGACGAACACGACTATTCGTGACGTTGTTATAACGATCAGCGGACGCCGATGTCTGCAATATACGCCGCGTGCAGTTTCCGCTGCGGAACGTCGCACAGCCTGTCCCGATGCCGTTGGCATACGACGAACGCGTTCTACAGAGTCTCGTGAAAAAAAAAAAAATGTTCTCCCGTTCGTACAGAGAGTTACAGGCCGAGAAGTCCCGAAAACGTTGAGACGCGTTTGACGCGCAAAGAAAAAAACGCGAAAAACGTAAACGATCGCACGGAACTTGCTAGGTAGCTGGGCGAGAAACACTCGGCAGCGTTGGCTTATAAGACAGTACGGTTGTAGAAGAAGTTTGGTTATGGAATGCGTGAAATGGACAGCTACCCGGGATCAGGGCTGTCGGTCGTTTGGAGGAAAGCGCACGAGGAGGACATAATGTCAGCTCGACGATCGGAAAGGCTGGCTGCCCGAGGACGAAACGAAAGAATCACCCTGGGTGTTTGACGGAGTAGCGACTGCAGTACACGCGTTGCCTTTTAAAAAAACGATTATTCTGAACGAGCTTACCACTTCTGTTCCGGTAGATCTTTTGAGAAAAGTTCTACGCGATTATAGCGCACAAACATTAAAAATGCGCCTGGAAACTTTTATCGAACCTGCACTTTACACATTTTACGCCGGATCTGGCGGTTTCGCGGGCTTTTCTGCCATCATCACAGTTCAGACTTTCAGAGTATTCCGTTGAGTTGGCCTATTTTTTTTTTCTTTTGAGAAAGAAGGTTAGGTTCGCTGCGATCAAGGTCGGAAAAAATATACATCGGTTTTTACGAAACCCTACGGTGCCAGAAGATTGGAAAGATAGTGTACTTAGAACTGAAGTTTAAAAACAGTTTTGGAAACATTTCTAGATCTTACAGCCGTATACAGGCCAAAATACGGACTAGACAGTTTGAAAATACCGATCAAATGGTTTCTGTTTCTCTGAGAACTAGATGGACTATAAAAACAGCTCTCCGAGTTATATCGGAAACGAACAAGCGTGTACAGTACCACCTACGTATCGAAGAAAATCTGTATAATCGCAAAACAAAATAACTCGAATTTTGCGTACTCGCGCTATTCGTAAGACCAAATGACCGCGAAAATTTCACGATTTGCAGTAACTATCGCAAAAAAATCGTGTTCGGCCAAATGTCCTCGTAATTTAGTACGGGTACACATTTGGGTATTATTCGTTAAATTCCTTTAAGTCAAAATTGTATAAACAGTATCCACGTTTTTCGAAATCGACTGTTATAAAACTATATTATAGAATCGAGCCCATGCATAGATTGGCGGCGGCTCGGCGGTATTGGCGATATTTAAATTCAGCGGGGGCGACGGACGCGGAGGCGCGTGTGCGCATAAGTGGGTCGGTGTGATCGTAGAAGAAAAAGAAAGAAAAACGGTACTTCCAAAGCATTTTTTCTGTTTTTACGTTCGGGTTTTCGTTTCGCTCCGCTCCGCGCACGAGACGGAAAACGCACGATTTTAGAGCCACTGTATATAAATATTATAATGCGCTATTACGCGTATAGAAAAACTATCGGATATCCAGTGAAAAATATTGTACTTACGTGCGAGAAAGAAAAAAAAAATTATAAAAAAAAAAGTACACTCGAATCGAATCGGAAACATTTTGATTTACCGGCTCTAAAATGAAAAAAATAAACGATATAATACTGCAGTACTGTAAAAATTGTTATGATATTGTTCCGGTTTTTATCCGTGACCAAGTCGGTTCAAAATGTTTTGATCATAGGTACTCGCTGAAAATAAAATTAAATGTTAATCAACTATATGTATAGGTAAAACAAAAATTATAATTTCATCTTTTCAAATATTTACTACGCCTACGAGACCCTAGAGCTACGGACTATTTCTAATATGATAAGCTTGTACAATTTGTTTCTTAGTATCCGTTTTATTTTTTATTTCACCGTTTTTCTGATACGTCGTATCAACTATTTGGATTTCACGAATCAACAACGAGCAATCAAAACGTGGAATGAATTTACAAATCGCTAATGTATATCAATACGCTTTCAAACGACCAAAAAACTCGGCACGTATACAGCACATTCGGAATATTTTAAATCTGACGGTGCTTCGATAATTATTTATTAGTTTTTTTTCCATTTTCGCGGGGCCCGTTAAAAGAGCTGGTGATTGCTTTGCCTAACGGACAATTCGGCACTGTTTAGGTGTACTTGTAAGCCGGTTTTAATAATTTTTCCGTGGTTTCGCTTTCCACGTCCAAGCGTGATCTGAAATCCTGACTATCGACTTTGAATAACGATAAAATTACTAATATAACTACCGTTAGTAACATTTTTTCTGTAAACAACTTTTCGTATAGAATAAATGCTCCCACTTTCAAAGTCAATTACTTTTCTAAAAGGTGTATCCACTCCGGCGGTACTTTAGTTGAAGGTTTTTTTTTTTAAATTTTGCTTTCTTTTTGAGTTTTACTGCAGAAACCAAAAAAAAAAAATATAGAATTTTACGGCGTAAAATTTGAAAATTTCAGCTTTGTAACAACGTTGTCGGTTAGAAGGAGTGCTCCAATCTTTACGTCGAACACTACGCAAAAGTTTTGGTTTTAATTTAGATTTTATTTGGAGCATTTTATGATATTTTTTTACTGTTTTCTGAGATATATTGTGTCGACGAAAATGGCGATGCCGGGCGTCATATTGGCTACATACCTATTCAACTATCGTTATAAAAAATTATTCCGCGTCGTTTTCAAACTTGTATGTACTTATAGTCAATTTAAAAATGTCATAAAAGATCGGAAAAAGTTTTCGCTCGGTATAATACACTACTTTTTAAGTATAATTCGTAATCTTTTTTATTTTCATCCAGGCCCTTATTAGATTGGATAGCTCGTTTAGAATCGTTTTTTTTTTTTTTCTGCACCTTAACAGTTTTTTTTTACGTTATAAATACCTACAACTGGAATACGATTTTGCCACAATCATTAGTATAACGTTTTCGCGTATTTTTCGCATGGTTTTACGAAATACGTCCGGGTTTCGTATTTATTAGTGACGCGATTTGCGAACGTCGTTTTAAAACGAAAACTGCAGCGAAACTGGTGACACCGAGGAAGTACAAACAGGATTTAAACGTTTACACGCCCACGCTTATAATCGACATTGTTATTTTAAAAAGGCACGTTTAGAATAATACATGCGGATGCGAAGTATTGAACAATATGATAACGGTGCGGAGGAACAATTTTTCTAAAAATTACGGTATTTCTCGTTTTTCTGTACTGTGAATAGGTAAGTATTTAAAAACACACACACACAGACACGGCGAACGGTTCGTTTTACCTTGACCACGTAATATGCTGTATTATGCGTTTGCCGAGTTCAGTCTGCTAGCTGTCTAAGAAAAACAGACATTTTTTTTATTCATTTAGACCGTGTTATTACACGTAAAACGTTTTCTATTCTTATGACCGACGCACATCGTAACGAGTGTCTTCACACGGCACACCTGAATATACAGCAATAGCAAGGCGCGGGTCCGTAACATTTATTTGCAAAATAGTGTCAAATGTACCGATTACCGAAAATTTCTTTACGTTTTACAAAATCCGTGTTCTAACACATTTACAGTGTTCTGTAGACGTGTCACCTTTTTCCGAATAACGCGTAATAATTGTTTTTACAATGATTCGTGTTAATTTCTGTCAACACTTTGACGGTGGCGCGTCTGCAAATCGCAAAAATGTCATAGCGCACTCGTACCTTTCTCGGAGTTTTTGGTTTTTAGTTATGGCTCAAAAACCAAAAAGAAAAACGTCCATATTCGGTAAACGGCTTAAAATTTCGACATTTGTAAATTTTAATCACTTTTACGGGAGGCTCCGATCTTTACGTTGAATGCCACAAAAGAGTAAAGATTTTTGTTTTTAAACATATTGTATTTTATTTGAACATTGTTTTGATGTTTTGAGTTCTGCCGAAAACGACGAAAAAAAAATAAAAAGGTACTTTATTACTTTATGTAACATGGTAAACGTAGTAACGCGTAAAATATAAAAAAGAAATCAAGGAAGGAAGGAGAGTAAAGGGGATGAATTTGAGGTCAGTGCGAAATCGTTTTGCGTAGCGATTACCGAAAAAAAAAAAAGAGTCGTATTTTAGACAGTTTTATTTAGCTGATATTTTTTGTCAATGTTGGATTCTTGCTCGGAATTATAACGCAATGATTTACCATTGTTTTCAGATATTAAATAAAATGTTTTAACTTCTCGGACTCACTCCAAAAGCGTAACCGTCGCGCCAAACAATTTCTCACCCGACCTCAAATTTACTCCCTATTCTTTCCATCGTTTTTTTTCTTCTTTTTTTTTTTTGAGATTTGGGGGTACAAGACCATTTTTTGCATCCCCGCGCCATTTTTTGCATCCCCAACAGCAGCCCTGTCCATCAGCGGCGTCCGTAGCAACACGACACGGCCTCGTGCATAAATGGCAAAATTTGTCCTCAAATAATCTGATCCGCTCCCGTTTAAACGATAGTTAAACAGCCCAAAACCGCTCTTGAGCAAGCTTACAAACGAGCGCTTAAACAAGTAGTCGAAATACTCGATGAAAATCAAATAAAAATTCGTTAAAAACGATTCGGGTTTTGTTGGTTGTATCAATGGCGCATATTTTATGCGTGTGATGGGTGTTTGACGTTTCTAGTCGTGCGTACCTATATAATAGTGTACACTTAAAAATGAAAATTTTACGAAGGACTTGTCGTACGGCTACAATCGACTGAATACGACCCATTGTATTATTATTATTATTATGTTAATACACACACACAGTGCACGGTACGTGTTAACAAGACGAACCGTCATTAAAATTATTATTATATTTTAAAGCGTTAAACGGCTGTTTTTTTATTTTTTCATTCAAAACGATATATTATCTTACGTGCGATGGACACGTCGCGAGACAAAATCTTTCAAAATGTGTACAGGACGATGTATTATAATAATCGTCGTGTCGGCGTTGTTATCGTCCTAGTTTTCGGGTTAACGTCGTCGCTACGTTTTCAGACGAATTTTGGTGCGCTGCGGTATTGCCGTAAGCATTATACGTCGGAAACGACGATTTGCGGATTTCAATCGATTTTGAAACTCGAGAAAAATCGGAAGAACGAAAAAATACAACGCGTGTATTTGTAATTAATAATAATAATCGGATTTTTGATTGTTTTTTTTTTAAAATTTTTATCATACGCGCGCGGGTCGCAATATAACGGTGTGGAATCGTATTTTGTTTGCGTATGTGGCGGCTGCAGAAAGAAAGAAAAAACTCGAAAAAAAAACAAACTCGAAGCGAACGCGAGAGAGTTGAACGCACGTCGCGAACGTGCAAGACAAAAAACGCCGTTTCCATTCCATTCAAAATATTATTCACGTCGACAATTATTATTGCATAGGCACGTTAACACTATATGTTGTTGTACCGAGCGTAATATTATGCGCGTATAGACGGGGCACAAAACTCGCACGATATTCGCTGCTTCCAACACTATTTTTTTTTATAATATATTATAAAAAAACTACCGTTTATCGCGATACCGCGCGTCTCTGAGAGATCTCTGCACATTATTTTATACCTTTTGTATGCGAGCGTTTTTTCTCTCGTTTTTAACGATCGGTTTAGAAACGAACACGTGTAACGACCGTTTTTTCTCTCTTCTCCTACACACTCGCGTGTGTCCCATATCACGTGCCTCCTAAACGTGTAATATCGGTAGCCGCATACGCACTACCGGACACCGCGTGCGCACGGATCGGGACAAAATCGTGCCGACGAGGACCGGTGGCCGATGGCGATCGTTGTCCCGGCGGCCCGGAACAACGCGCTCTTCCCGTTTCGCGCGACACACTTTCCGCGCACCAGAGAACCGAAACCAGAGAGAACCGATCTCGGGGCGAGTGTAAAAAGTCACACCGGTGTTTCGGTCCAGCACATTTTCCTACTGGCCGAAAAATGGTTTTCAGATCCGCCGGCGAAGAACGTGTTAACGTTTTTACGATTTTTTTTCAAGACCTATTGTTATTGGTGCCTTTGTTTTTCTGAAATTTTCGTTCGTTCTCGTGTTTCGGCCCCTCTTAAACGAGAACGTCGTTTTCGGAAAAACGCTTTGACGTGTTTGCGCGCAAGTACCGCTCGATTCGTACATTCGAAACGAGTAAGACGATTATGGATAGCGTATTCAGACAGTGGCGGCGCTAGGCGTAGGCGAAGTGGGCCGTTGCCCACGGCCTCGCGTTCCAAAGGGACTTATAATTAACCATAGAAAAATATGGCCAAAAAAGGGCCTCTTTAAGTCTACTTCGCCCACATATAAATTTTACCTCGCGCCACCACTGTATTCAGAAGTCGGTTTTACTCACCTTGCCCGTCTTGTCCGTGGACAGTTCTGTCGTGTGCAGGTCGTCGGCGTTCAGGGACGCGGAGCACGGTTCCTTGTACCTGGACGGACAGGCGCAAAGCGGCTGCGTGTAGTTGAGTCGCACGTACACGGCGTTGCACACCTGCGCACAACGGGACGATTATAACGGCGTGTTTCGCGCGGATTTCAGGCGTTTCGGGTTATCGCGGAAAAACGGTTGAAATTTTCAAATTTCAAACATCGTACGAATTTCTACTCGAGGGGATTGCAGACGAAACGGACACGAACCGGGGGTACGAACGATTGAAAAGTTTAATTTTCGAGTTTGGCGGGGGGACCCGGGTGAAATCCATCCATCCGCGGTTAAAAATACGAATCACGAACGTCGTTTTTTTTTTTAAATTATCAGTTTTTTCCGTTCGAAACGAACGGTTCGAGATCACAGAATTTTTTTCGTTAACTCCTAAAACGCATCCAGTAAAACTTAAAAGTGACTTTATACGTTTCTATGATCTTTATCTATGCGTTCGATTTTTTCTTACGTGTTTTCCTTTGTTCTTAACAATATGCACCTCATTTTAATTTACGAATAAACAAAATTTTTGAACACTTTTAGTTGGTAGAAAAAAAATTACTGAAAATGTTTGAAGTATCGATTAACTTGCCCAACCAACGTAATTAAATCGTGTAGAATGAATCGAGAAAAAAAAAAAAACGTGCTCGATACATACTTGTTGGACGGCGCACTCGGGCAGTAAATATATGTGCTGGTTGTGTGGATAATAGTGGTATTTTGTCGGTTTTATCCCTTGACTGGACGCCGCTTTGTTTGTTTCCAGCTAAAACAAAACAACGATTTCAATAAACGAAAAACGATGATAATTATCAATCGATATAAAAACAAATAAATCAAACACATTTTTTATACTACAACGATTATATTCTCTTGAATACCTACGTTACGTAAATGTTTCAATTTATTTGTAATGTTAGCTTTTGTAAAGGCTCATAGACCTCGGCCCTTTCAAATTCTAAACGGTAAACACGTTCTTTGCTACGCTCAGAATCCGAAAAAAAAGAAGACGGGATCACTCTAGGTCGCGAGGGTAATTCGACGAGGTAGCGACTTTATCGTCTTAACCTGGTTTAGTTAAGATGGATTAGGATTGATTAAATAAAACTGAAATATAATAGTGTGGCTTTTTAACAATATCGTTAACTGCGTAGGTACAAAAGTGTATGCGATACGTGTGATAATTAATGAGACGTACAATCAAAATATTATAATATGGTGGTATAAACTTATCATCACCTATTTACTATCAGAATACGACACAACGACTACGCTTTGGGTGGGTCGCTGGTTTGGAAATTGAAATTTTAATACCCGAAAGCAATGAAAAAAGCAATAAATCATTGAGAAAACGATTCCGACCGAGCCGTAAGTTTACGTCCTGGCCGTATAAACCATATATTTTTCTTTCCTTCTCTTTTTGTTTTGTATGCAACACTGCGCTTACTATACGTCATGTGCAAGGGGTACTTTCAAGTTTTTTGCGCCGTGACATTTTTCGATTTGGCCGTCAACAGGAAAAATAAAGTAAAAAAAAAAGTTTCAAACCAAAAAAATTATAATTTAAAGCCAATCCGACGTTTTTTTTTTTCCCCGGTACTCAACGTAGAGCTACGCGAAAACGTCGAACCTCGAAAGACTTTTAAAATTCTCAATTTTTTCGCGCGCTTTTCGGGGTAAACGAAAAAAAACCAAGTCCAATCAGAAAAGTTACCGACTTGGAAAATCGGAGCATTCCTTCTACCCGAAAAAGAGTGGTTTTTTTTTGTTTTTAACACTCCGTTCTACGCTGAGAATCGAAAAACATCCACACGCAGCTCGTTCGGTGCCGGAATCGGTTCCGGTCAACATTCGTTTTCTACGTTGTAATAATACTATCGCGACGGACTGATTGACGGGCACTTTGATTTTCGTCGCCGTACGTACCATTATAAATGGCCGCTAGTCGACCGAAGCAATTTTCTCGTCGGTATAGAATAATACAAAACTTGTTATGAACACTTTGTAATATTTTTATTGTGGTCGTCGTCGACGATATAACATTGTTTTTTTTTATTTTACGATATTTTGTCCGACACGTGGTAAAACTCGTCGCGTTTGGCGTGTTATCGTCAAACGCGTGTGCGAGGAACGCGGAAATGCGGGAAATTCGTCGAGCTGTTTTCGTTTCGCATTGTATAGGTAATAATAATAATAATTTTCATGTAAATTTCACCTAAATTCGTTGTCACGGGTTGACAGACTCAGATTTTTCCGAAGCGAAATACACGCGCGTCTATTTCTTTTTTGTTTTCATTTATTTCGAAACTTAAAAATAGGCATAGTTTCAACGGTTATACTTTACAATCACTACGAACGACTGCGGGACGTTTTTTATTATTATTCTTTTAAGTAGATTCTCAAAAGAACGATAATTCACGATAAAACACAACGGTCGTCTCTAACCTGAACTGCCAAACAGATTATTGAAACGTTAAAAAACGTACAGTTTAATTTTTATTCTTGACGTTATTGCGCGAGCGTATGTGTCTTTAAAAAGACGCGATGTTATTAATGGTTTTAAGTTACAACAGCTACTCCATATGTCCGCTAAAAATTAAGCGAGCCAACAAGTGTTTAAAGCGTCTCATATATAAAGCATATCGATTCTATTGAAAATATTACTATTGATACAATTAACACATTTTTAACAAACTATACTTACAAACTAATGAACAGTCAATACGGAAAAGCAAAAAATTAACGCGATTTCCTGGTAATTCATCGGGTAATCAATCGGTTACGTTGGACTAATAATTGTTGTCCAGCAAATGAATTTAACGACGAGAACGAAAGTTACTTTGTTTCGTACAAATCATGGCAACTGTGTAGTGAAAATATTTAGATATTCGTTTGGTTTAATTTTTTTTTTCTTCATTTCGTATACAATTCAAGCGACGTCTGTAGTAACTGCGTTACTTTTTGAACTGTTTTAAAACTATTTTTTTTTTCATATTAATATGCACAGCTATAGAGCTCTCCGTGCCGAATAGCTATTAGAAAAACGATTCGTTCGAAAAATGTATTTCATTTCGTACGTAACGATAAACGGTCTCGGGAAGAACATAGTTTTTTTTTTTTTAACGAATCTAATGTTAAAATAGCGGAAAAACGTGTGTCTATTGTTTGTACAGTGTACGATTTTTCGTTGTTTGCGAATTGAATTCTCGATTTTTCACGGAATTCGGAAGTCACGTGCCTACAATATAACGTTATTATTATTATTATATACGTTGATAATTGATATGTAATAAGTATATTATACAAAATGCAACGTCGTGTACGTAGTTTTTAGACGTGCGAAAAACCGTTTCTTCTATGATATTTTTTTTGGTAACTGCAGTATGACATGTTGTCGTGTACACGTTATATTTTGAACTAGTGCACGTTTTCCGCGGGTACAAAAGTATAATAATAATATCGTACAGTCAACCATCAAAAAACAGATATTCGATTCACGGATATTCGGAAAAACAACGAAAAAATAGTTGAAATTTAAACGATAACGAGCGCAATAAATTCCTGCAGTTGATAATTTCAAACGTCGGAAATAATAGATATCTGATGAAAAAACTTTTGAACGGATGGTGTTTTTTTTCTTTTCTCCTTAGTAGGTGTTCAGAGGGGGTCTGGACTCCCTCGGACTTACAAAAAACCATAATGATTAGACACCCCCCGTCAAAAAAAATACTCAAAAATAACCATTACTACCGACACTATACGACCACAGATCAGATAAAACCTGCAGATGGTGCACTCCGGGGTAGAACAAAAGCGAGGTTTATAGACGATATAAATTTATATATAAACACCTATAAACCTTGGAACAAAAGATTCTTCTAAAACCGCAAACAAACTGATACCAACCTCCTCCAATCAGTGTGACCGCTGTAAAAAAAATTATTCTTCAACGACATTTTTTCAAAATAACATCACTGGATAGGTACCGTTTAGGTATAGGGGGGAAGTCCTGACACTTTTGTTCATCATGCGTCCAGTGTTGCCGTATTGGCCATAAGAATATAGCCATTTCGATGGCCAGAACGTCATAGAAATTTCGATCTAGCCTTTGAACTTGCATTGATAAATGATAATTATTGTTTGGTAATAAATGATAATACAAGTTGTTTATGATCACGATTAAAGATATCTTTACAATCTTCGTTTGTGGTGATGACTGATAATCTCATAGAAATGAAGTTGACAATAACTACTGGCGGTATCTACTATCCAGTATAATATATTTCTGAAAAAAAAAACATTTAGCCTCTTATAGCCTTAACAGAACGTGGGTTTTGCTATATTATGGCAACACTGCATGCGTCGTCACACGCATTCTAGGCCAGAAAATTCGGAAAGCGATTCACGCGGTTTTTTTTGTTTGCATTTTTCTTTCGCATTTCGGATCAGCGCAAAAGATTTAGCACCGTACCAAATGCGAACGGTTTCGTAAGAACGAAATTTCAGCGAAAACGTTCGCTGACGGTCGTTTTGCCGCACCTAAGGACGGCCCAAACACGGGTAAGAGTGTTTTCTCGTGTGATCCACGACGATGTTCTCTCGCCAAGATTACATTTTGATACGCAACGATCGGCAATCCTACCGTACAACATTGATTTTATAGTTGAACCCGCGATCGCCTATAAATATAAATATATATATATTTTTGTTCGCGATTCTGCAGCAGCCGCGTCTCGCCGTGGCCCAGTTCGGACGAATTAACGCGCGTCATAATTAACCGGCGTTAAATTCCATTGTCACGAAGCGGACGGCGATTTCTCTGCGGTCGGCTGCCGCAAACGCTGACCCAGCGAACACCACCGCCGCGGAATACCTATTGTGTGTGTGTGTGTGTGTGTTATTATTTTATTTTAAATAGTTATAATTGTTGTTATGTTATCTGAACATCGGTCCGCGACGTCGTCTCGCCCGCAGAATCCGGCAGACGACCGCCGGACCGTGTAATTGGGTCGATACCCCTCTGCAGCACAATACAATAACAACATTATTATAGAATCTGACGGTTTTCGCTTTCGCAGTGTATGTATAACCTGTACGTATCCGTCCGTACCTGATAAAAAATACAGATCGCCGCGCGCGTATTTGCAAATTCGTATCTGTTACACCAGACATCGGATCGAAGCGAGAAGTTATGGAGTTATGGAGCCTACGTCTCTAGAAATCTTATGACGACCACGCTCAACGTGAACAGAAACGTGACACAACCGTACGCGATGTTAGAAAAAAGTTATCTGTATGCCACACACACACATTGTAATCCGTTGTTTCTGTCTGAAAACCGCGGTGTGAGAGTAGTCTCAGAGAGACGCGGGAAGTAGCTGTTTGTGGCACTGTTTGAGAAAATACCGTAATGGACATCTCACAAATTACCGACATCCATTCGATGTCGCAAAAAAAAAAAAACTACGAAATATCACCTGATTCGGCGGGGTAGCTTAGCCTCCATCCCGTATCAAAGTTTTACAAAAAAAATACTTAGGGTTACCCACCCCGGGAACGCCGAGCAAATGTATTGTTTTACACGCTGATGTTTTTGGTGTTCTGGTCAACGGAGTACGTAACGAATGGCTCCGATTTTTTAAATCAGTACCTACTTTTACTGTTTCCGTAAGGCCTATGGACCGAGACGGTACTTTCAGGGGATTCAAATTTATGAGCTCAAAATCAAAAAAGTTGCGATTGAAAAAAAACCGAGCAAAATTCAAGGAAAAACGTTAAAAATTACGGCTATCGATTTTTGGTCTTTCGGCCACGACTTCCAAAATGATACTAGCTGAAAATTTTATTAAAATTGGTGGTATACAGGTTCATGGTTCAAGTGATTTCGGATATAGCCGAGAATCGAATTTTAAAATTTTCAATTTTTTTCTTCTTTCTGTAGTTTTTGTTGGATAAAATTTTGTGATTTGAAACTTTAATACGATGTCGGCAAACACGCGTGAAATAGTTTGAAAATCCATATTTTCAATTTTTTTTTTTTTTCGTTGAAAAATGGTCGAAAATTGGTCATACCCTTGACTTATTTTTAGTGAAAACTCACACGAATTCGTTATTCGAGAATAAAAAGATATGTTACGTGAAACGAAATCTGCTAAAAAAGTGATGAAAAACGGCGGTGATTTGGTTTGTAACGATGAAATTACGCACACTATTGCGCAAAATCGATACTAAAACCGTATTAACTCCTCAAATAATGGGTCCAAACGGTTCGACATTTTCACGCGTCACGAAAATTTGCAAAATCAATCGAAAAATATCCCACGGTATAACATTGTTATGATTAGTTTACTTTTTCGTTTTTTTTAAGTTCTTCGGGCCATAATTTGACCAGACGACAAACAGGATGTTATTTCGTCGACGGTACTGTATAACATAATAGTGTATCGAACGAGAGCGGTTCGCAACGTACAATAGAGCACGTCGCATTATAAAACCTATTTTATACCCGTTTAAGTGTTTACCATTATTGCACATTGCAAAGTAAAAGTAGCGACAGAAAGGAAACTGAACTGTATAATGTGTTTTTCTATAAAGTAAGTGGCGAATCGTATGTGGGATTCGATTAAACAGTAGTAATCGAACGAGAGCGATAATTGCAGTACAACGAGTAGTCGCGGCCGTATTATGTACAAAAATTATTTTTTTGTTCACAATTTTATTGTGAATGTTGTTGCGGTACCTACCGTTAGTCGGACAGTCGTATTATAACGCTGTTTGATTTCTTACACTATTTTAACGTTATCTTTTGAATTTTGCGAGTGGCGGATATTCTTAAACAAATACCGAATCAATGTACGATATAACACAAGAAGACGTCTCTATCGGTTGATCGGCCCCGACGTGTCGGTTTCAAATGAAATGATCGAAAAATTGTTTTCACAAAACGCAATAACATACCTATACTATAGAAATCTGTTCGTGAGGCGGCGACGTGAAACCTGTAGATGATATTTGGTTACTTTGGAAAATCGCCAAACGAGTTTACGTGAATTTATTTTCACTTTGAAAATAATCATCGCGTTCCGGAACTATTCGGTTTGTCGTTTTACGCGGTTGTAGAAGAATCGAGTACACGTAATGTTACACGTACAAACGTATTGTGTACACTGCAATACGTAGTATTTGCATATAGGACGCGGCTTGTGTGGATCCCACGAACGTCCGTAGCGGCGAATAAGAACAAAAATATAATAATTACCTAAAAATACTTAAGTAAAAAAAAATTGTTTTTCGTTCAAACGAATAGTTTACGACTGTGGGTCGACTCCGTGAACAAGAGGGAAGCTTGTTTTTTGTTGTAGCGACTTGGCCTTTTGGAGCAGGTCAGAGTGGGCCACTCGGGCGGGTTACTGCGTGTTTAGTAGACGCCGTTCGATGTTATTCGATCATCCGGGGAGCGATCTCGCGAAAATCACGATTTTGAGCGAGTGAAACAAACAATAGAGGTGTATATTATACGAGCAAAAACGAACGAAACGTCAGAGACGACACGTCGCGGTCTCCTTCGATCCGCGGCCCGGGGTTACAGCGCTCCTTAACCTACGTTGACGAATCGTAACGAACATTTTTAGTACGGATTCGGATACATTTGGGGGACTGCCGTGAACAGTTAGCCCACTAGTTGTTGAGAAACTCAATCGAACGACACTACTACTCGGTGATGTTATAAAAAACGCTGTAAAAAAACGATTAAAAACTATTTGCGGGTCGTGTTTTGGGGGCATGGGGGCCAACTGTTCACACTCGGCGTGGCGTTTTTCGTCCAAGAACGCGTAACATCCATCCATCTTCGGCCGTCCGTTTCGCCGGGCACAATTATCTCGTAATTTGTGTGGCGGGGTACACGCGTGGAACGGTGTTCGTCTAGAAGTCAAAAACGGCCTATATACGTAAAATCATTACGCGAACGGTTCGATTCTAGTTCGATTTGCACGATTCACGGTGAAATCGGAAACCGTTTTAATCGCAGTGTATCTCGATTAAACTCTTCGATCGTAAGAATCTAAAAAAACTGCAGACGGGACGGCGCGTTAGAAAGTGTCGGACTTCAGACGCGTTAAATGTAGGCTTGTCGCGAAAACCCCGCGTTATTTCGTCTGCTCGCAGATCGCGGCGTGCGAACAATCAATCCGTAGTGTTTTGAAAAATTGTGCAGCTCGGATGATACACGCCCGAATTTCTTTCGTGACGTTTAATGCTGTTATCACGTATATTCCAACAAAAGAATGTTGAATGGTTTTTGTGCCCCGACGACGTGCAGTCATTTGCGGTCTTCGACAGTCCCGGTTAGGAAACACAGTGAAAAACGACCGAGATGGTACCAAACTGTGTATCGTACTGAAAGATCGGAGCACTGCTTTCGTCGCTCGACTGGCCCGCGGACAAGTCGCTGGCCGAAAAACATATTTTGGTTTTCGTAATTAATAAAAAGAAATACCCTTGAAATAAAATTACGTTTCCGTCGTCATTTCTTAGGCTCTTTTGGACCGCGTGGCGCGTATTCATCTTGAACGTGTCGACGCTTTGCGAACACTTCACACGAATATTTAACATTACGATGTTTTCGTGTCTCGTTACGATCGCGTATAATGTTCAAACACTCCAAATTTTCTATTATTATTATTTCGGACCGACGCATTGTGTCCGTTATAAACCGATATTCCGTCGATTTGTCGGTGAATCGTCAGGATTTGTCGAGCGCTTTTCGTTTCTCGCCGTCGTGCTCGGACGACTCGATCGCGCCACCGTCGATCGGAAAGGAAAAGTTATTATCGGTACGCCCGCGAGCACGAGCTTCTCGACAATAACAACGGTTTTGAGCGCGCGTGAATAAAATCACAATTATTGTTGTCGCAATCGTTGTTGTCGCTTATTATATTCGTCGGGACGACCCAGTTGCGAGAGAAAACCCATTCGAGAGGAGGCGTGTGTGTTTTGCTCCGATCGGATTTTTAAACGTAATATTTTTTTCGCGTTCGATCAATTTTTACATTCCGAGCGTCAGCGAAGAACCTATTTTATTTCACAACGATCTTTACCTGACAGCCAGAATAACCTTGGACTAGTTGGCGCACCGATTTACGCGGCAATGTCCGGACGTAATACACAATATTGAATTTAGGTGTTATATTTCAATTTGCTCCGTTCGTTTCGTGTATTTTGAGTGTTTTTCGATGATCGTTCGAGTTTTTTTTTTTCCCCGTACACGCACGTTTTTGTTGACAGCTGCAGTTTTCGACTACGATTATACGTACCATCGTCGTACGTGATGCGTCACGAGAAACGCGCGACCGTTCGTTGCGTATCATGACAATACGAAACTTCCAAGACGTTTTATTAACCTCGATATTTCGCTGCGAAACGTTTTGTCCATCCGTTTTAGATTCTGCGAGCGAAGCTAACGATTTTACAAATGATGCGCGTTTTTTTAAATTTTAATTTTCATGTCTGTCACGCGCCTTCTCTGAAAGAAAGCCCAACTTCTTGGCGCAACACTTAACGTTTGAACGTCGAAATTTTCGATTTGAAAAAAGTTATATCCAAAAAAACTAAAAATAAAAACCGGTAAAAAGTACGGCGAACGCGGTTTTATCCGATTTCGTTTTATGGTTGTGAATTTCGTAACAAGAACTGAAACGTTTACACAATGTTTATACGCATAACAAGACGTTCAAGATATCAATTTAAAAATATTTAAATCATTGTTTTCGAGCCAAGTATAGAACTTTATCGAAAATTTCCATTTTTTTTTTTTGTAAATACTAGTTTGGAAATAGGTACGTGGTTGAATTAGTAATGCACGAGAAAATTTTTATTTTGCCGGTAAATCGTCAATAATTGGTTAGGTTAGGTTCTAATTTTGCGTGTCGTGTAAAACAAACTTTGCTATTGCCAGCGGATAAATTTAAAAAAAAAAATTCGGTTTTCAAAAGCCTTGTAAAATAAGTATCGATAAAACGGAATCGTTTTGCGACAAGGCGTCACAGTGTTGATCTCGTATTCACTGCCCTTATTATCATTTTAAAACTATTTTGCGTTTTTTTCAGTTTTTTTCTTCTCATTCGCGAATCGCATAGCTAGTAACACTCGACACACTTGCTGAGATTTTGCTGACGGAATCGTTTTTTTCAAAGGCGACGATTTATCATTGCTTTCAGATACAATATTGATAATACGTGGTTCGAACCACAACTTCCAAACCCACCCAAAGCTACTCCGTCAAACTATTCACGCGACTAGAGTGATTCCCGTTTTTGTATTATGCGAAAAATTCGTGAAAAATCAACGAAAATTAACCGTACCGACGGCCGTGAAGGAAAAAAAGAGAAAAAAAAGGAAAAATTCCCGAACGGTTGCACGCCAGTCACCCGCAGAGTCGCGTTGTCATCGCGCGCTGCCGTCGTATTATTTGTTTGTACCTATCGTATAGTAATCGATGGTGTAACGTTTTGTTTGCCACTGAAACAGTGTACGATTGTATAATGTCATAACGTGTTTGTATTATTTTATGAAATCGACGTGTCGTTTTTACCGCGTACGCGTTCTTTTTGTTCTTACAAACGCTATACGAAATAACATTTTTTTCGCGGACAAGGCGAATAATCGATCGGCAAGTGCGCTATCCTATCTGACGCCAGCAGCAGCGCGGAGATCGACTCTCGTTCGCAGGAGAATATTATTTAAAACTGTGCCCTTTCAGTAGAGTTCGGTCCTTCTGGACTCGGTTTTTCTGAAATATCTAAGTAGAACGACACAGAAAAACCAATTGCGCGTAATGATAAAAAAAGATAATAATTTTCGGGGGGGAAAAAAACGCGATTCGAAAGTTTTTAGTGTCCGCGACGAGCGAATTTTTTTGCAATTTCGATCGTGGCACACCCGTATAAAATTTTCTCCACGCAGATAAATCGCGTATCGTTTTGCATTGTTTCACAACCGTCTTACCTCGTCTTCGGCGACCTCCGGCCGGTCGGTGGTGGCCGCGGCCGTGTGCTCGTCCGTCGTCGTCGTCTCGTCGTCGTCGGCTCGACAGGTCGCGACGATCAGGACGGCCAGCAGCAGCAGGTGGAGGAGGGTCGCGTCAAACACGGCCCGCGCGGCCATCGCGACAAAACGGCCCGGCGCAGGTTCACGACGACCGTCGCGCGGACATCCGACGGTCGTTTCTGAAACACAAAAAACGGACGAAATCTAAATTTTTTTTCTGCGAGACAGGGGCTGTGTGGTGCGAGAATATTATGGCCGTTCCGCGTGTTTTTTTCGAGGCTAAGCCGAACGGGCAACCGTACAACCGCGCGAGTCATTTTTATTTGCGACCTCGCGGCGATTTCTGTACTCTCAAAGTTGCCATCGTTTCGGACGAAAACACGCGCGATCGCGTTCGACGGATCATCAAAAATGTATAGCCCGAATCGTAAACGCTGTCCGTTACGACACTGCGAGACGTCACTTCGGTCGAGACCGTTTTAAAAACCGAACTTATAAACTTATTAACTTATTAAACTTATAATCCTGTTCGGCACGAATAGCGCGCGGAACATTCACAAAATCTGCCGCGATTAAGTACTGTGACATTTTATTCTCCGAAATCGATCGGTCGAATTCGCCGTGTATAAAATACGACGACATTACTATTAGATTTTCTACTCACCTACCCCTACAAAATAACGTCATCAGCCGTCGTGAATAAAATGCCCTTCATAAACCGCATATATTTTGTGTTTACGTTTTTTTTTTTTAGACTCGTCGGCGGTCGTGTCGCTTGGACAAATTACGAACGAGCGCTCGTTTTATCTAATGTCGTATGAACTTTCACGGTGTTTCGGGTGACGAACACGTCGACCGTTCGAAAAAAGTAATGTGCGTTAAAATATACGCGTGTTTATGTTTTGAAAGCATCGTAGAATTTACAGTTTTTTTTTATGATACATTAACATTCAAATATGATTGTGTGTGTGCATTGTCATGAAAAATTTTGCGTTGACAAAAAAGAAAAAAACAATCCGTCACGTTACAATAAATGGTTAGAATGGTCGAAATCGCTGACATTAATTTTTTTGCGGCATGGCGATTAATTTACAAATAAACCACAAATACCGTGGACATATTTTATTAGTGCGAGTTTTTGTCCTTACAGATTATGGTCATTCGCAATCGATGTTTCCCCGCACAAGAATTTTCGAGTGGACAAACCTAACCACCGTAGGTTTCTAAACGTCATTCCGAGGTTATGATATTATATGAAATCAAAACGTTTTTGATTTTGAGATTCACAAACGAAAGTTGATCGAATATAAACTTGTACGATTGTGCGCCAATTTTAAATCATCTTTTAAAACGAGCTACTTGTAGTCGAGTTAAACCGAAGCTGTGAATACGTTTTGTCGTTTATTTTTTAATCAACGCGAGATATTAAATTTGCAGTAGGTACGAGATTAGTCACAAACTACGTAAAAATATTCAAATCAGAATTTGAAATCGAAACGTTCATAAACAATAAAAAATCGGTTTAGTACGAGTAGGTTAGTGTTATATAGTTTACGCTCGGTTTGACCGTATCATTATTTTAAATCATTATAATATAGCTAATTTAAAATAGCAACGATAAACCATTATGACTGCAAAAACTTTTTTTTTTTATTAAATTCGTATAAAAAAATAGACATTTTATACAGAAAAATTTTCAACTTCTAACGGATGCAATAATAACGTAGTTCTCAAGATAGATTTTCCGGAAAAATTTGATAAAAACCGTTTCGAATTTTCATCCCGCCCGAATAACCGTAACGTCTTACTAATATATATTTATTTATAAAGGCAACGCTTAAAAGCAAAAATCAAGTTTTAAACTCTTCCAATGTAAAATACCGTCTTCGATGTAATACACAATGTGGCATAAGTATCTACAACAAGTGAGTACTCGAATCGAATATAATGGAACAAGACAACGGGATTGTTTGGAGGAAACGTACTCGAAGTGCTCGAGATCAAAAGCGTTTGGAAAATATTCAGAAAAGAACTGAGCAGTATTTAAAATACATTTCGATTCGAACAAACCGTGTACAGTTCATGTGAACTCGACAGCATAATAATGTAATAATTGTATTCGACAAACGCTCTCAGTATAAGTAGGTACCCACATGTATCGTCTGCACGTCACGCGGACACCCAAACGATTCGTACCTGCGCGAAATAATACTGCTCGTTCTCATTAGAATTTCAAATTATGACCGATAGGGAAGAGAAAAAAAATTATCAACGATGCAAAATTATAGACAGCGTTTTGCGACGAATTCGCTGCACCTGTCACAATATATAGGTATGATTTTCGGTTTTTAGTTTGCGAGACGAGCTAAAAAATTAATCGAAATTTCAATTGACACTGCACAATATTACGTGTTGTTCGAGGGCGGTATTCGGAGGAATTACAATACGATCAGAGCATTTGTTTTATATAAAAAAAAGAAAAATTGTAAGTACAACTGACGCGAAATTGTACTTTCGGTCCATTTTCAACTTGACTACGTTTTTTTTTTTTATAGCTATACTGCACAGGTTTTTTTTTAGATTCTGAGCGTCGGCAAACTTTTACGTTCAATACCTGTGACGAAAGGTCTTAGCACTCTAGTTGAACGTTGAGGGGTCTAAAATTTGAAAGATCAAAATTGAAAAAGTTGTAATAAAAAATATAGGTCAGATTTGACCCAAAACGTTAAAAATCACGGCAAACGTGTTATTATTGTTGTCGATTTAGTTTTTTTTTTGCTACAACTTCCAAAATAACCGACAAAACTGGCTTAAGCTTTTATTTAAACAGATAAAATACGGTTTCGAGTGATTTTGAACATTTTTGAGGCGAGTATAGAATTTTCTAAAATTTCCATTTTCTTTGTGGTTTTTGGTTCGATGAAAGATTTAATAAGTTTTGAAACTACAACACAAGGTCAACAACGAGTATATACATGAGATACTAAAAAATTTTGAAAATCCGTAGTCATTTTTTTTTTAGCCGTTGGAAAATGATCAAAAACTGGTCGTACGTTTCGCTCATTTTTAGAAAAAAAAATTGCGTCTCGCACAAATTTGTTATTTGAGAACTGAAATGAAGATATGTTATGTAAAAAAAAAAAATGTTCCATCTGATAAAAAAAAAATTCAAACTAATCTGCCCGATAGGTTCCGTACTGTGTTTGAACAACGAAATCACGCGCACGGCTATCATGCGGCGATTGATACCGAAATGACTCCTCTGGTCCGAACGGTTTTCACGCGCGTTGTTTAAATCCTTCGTACGCGGATTTTTCGTACCACAATATTGTTGTTGAATTTGGTTTTTTTTCCAGTACCAGACAACTGAGCAGAGCTCGCTCGGAATCGTGTTTTCGAAGGCGACGATTCGTCGTGGTTTTAAGATACGTTTAAACCACTACTTCTGAATGCGCCCGAAGCGCCATTCCGTCAAACCTAACCCTACAGTTATCCCGGGACTTTTTCACACGGGCAGTTAGGTAGCGTCATAACCGTAAACGCGAACCTAACCGCGGTAACCAGCCGCAAAAGACGCCGGGGGGTAAACTCGAGTTTGATCTATTCTAAGTATTAACCCGCGGAAATACGGTGTACAACACACGCAAAACGATCGCTATCGCGTACAAATATCGTTATACACTTTAAGTTCTCAAGATTGTGTTTTTTTTTAAAAGTGTCGTGACGCCGTTATACGATTACGGCGCATAATGTGCGCTCTAAAGCGGATTTTCAGCACAATTTTTACGTTTTTTTCCGCCCGTTTCGCCGTCCTACTTCCCGTCTCTCGGCGGATAGAAATTACCGTCCGAGGAGATCGCGCGCGCGCATTCTTTTCCCGCCCGCGATAAACGCGATGCGCGCGACCACGTAACACACATTATAAACAGTTCCGTTTTGTCGTGTTTTTTTTTATTTTTTTTTTCCGACGACGAAAGATCCTCCAATTTTTTTTTCTTTTTCAATTACTGCGACGTGTCAAACGCATTTAGGCCACTGTAGTAGTAGTAGTAGTAGCGCACTCGTGTCTCCGTGTAATAATGATGATATTGTGTGTGCGTGCTGGTCAAATCGCCGAGACGTGGCGGAAACCTACGCGGATTACACGTCGCGTCTTTCGCGAATTTTCACTTTAAACACGTGCCGTCTCATCGCTGCGACGTTCGGGGCGCGCGCGCAGGTCACCGGCGATTCCGTCGGTTACGTTTCCACAGACTTTTATTTTAATGACTATTAGCGAAACGAACGATAAACGCGCACACGGTAGCGTGAAAATCGGATCGATTTCGTTATAAGTCGTTTGACCGCCGCGGATTCGGTACGTTTGGACGTTTTGGAGAAAAAATAATTGTGTTTTTTTTAATGATGCGTCCGCTAGCTGCGGCTATTTTTCAGGGTTTCGAGTGGAAATTTCAATATCGCGCTCGTCGTTACATAAGAGCCGGAAAACAAAATCGGTAGTGTTCTAAACGGCGTCTGGAACTCGTCTTTTCAAACGTTTTCGACGCGTTTCACGTCCGCGTTCCAATCGCGCGCGGTGAACACGTCAATCCCGAAAACGTTCGCACGTTTGCTATAGTTTTACCAATGCTCTTCAACGTAGTGCAACGACGCGTCCATCCGTTCTCGGCGATTCTGGCGTGTCGGTGATTATTGGAGAAACAATGAAACGTTTCAAAAAAAAACCTACAAATAAAGTACCCACAATGTACGGCCAGACTATGTTTGTGGCGCCGTTGCGGAAAGAACAGCGCCCGGAAAGAGAAAATCCCAAGTGGTTCGGAGCATTGTTTTTGAAAATTTTTCGGTGTGCATTACCCACTCGAAAAATGATCAAACGTTTAAAAAATTCTTCGATCAACCTAACCACGTCATAATATGCATGACGCTGCGTGAAAAGATCTTCGCGTCTGCCCGAAAAAGTAGTCTGTTGACTAGAAGAGGAAAAACAATAACGTCATTGTAAAAACAATACGTCGGACCCCAGAAACACGTTTTTCACGTTTTGGCGGCATTTCGAACCACTGTAGGAAAAATGTTCCAAGCTCAACGGAATCGAGTGAGAGTCATGGCAGAATGCGAATTGGCGCTGGACATACATATTATGTTTTCACGTATACGGATTTTGAACACACAAATTTATTCACTTTGTGTGAGAGTTTTCGTATACAGTCAGACACCTACATTAAACGTAATTGAACATAAAGGTGCACAAAAGTGTAATACAATGTGTAAACACGCGCGGTCAAGTGAATTATAACGTTTTTTGTTCTTACAAATTAATGTTACACACTCTCTTCTGCGGACGGACACGTAACAATTTCGTTCGAGCCGCACAAACGCTTTCCGCTTTCAAGATTACCGGCTTCATTTATCCGTCGGAGTAAAATATCGAAACGGTTTCTCGAACCTCCGTAGTTTGAACGCCATTTCACGTCGTGAAACCGAGTATATATGGTCGATGGTTTAAAATAACTCAAGGCATCAACAGGATTTATAAAGTGATAAGTCAAGTCAGTTTTTACTCTTCAACGAATCACTGGTTTGTTTGTGTACACAGTTAATTGCTATTATAGTTTAAAGTAGTTGTGCGTTAATTACATACAACTATAATACGACTCATTTAATTAACTTAAAATCGACGCAAATCACTTTTAAATCGTTTCAGGTCAAACGTGTACGACATACATACTTAGTGTTTTGTGTTTGTTGAACAAATGTTTGTAATGATTCAATCACAAAAAGCCAAACAACTTCGGGCGTGAATGTAGTGCGTCTACGAATTTATAATGCCGAAAATCGCATTTTATTTTATCAATTTGCTTTTATTTTATAATGTTTGTGCAGCAGCTGCACTCTACTTACCTGTACATTATGATTATGTCACGGTACGGAACAGTTATGGTACGTACCTTTTTGAAGATTCAATTCAAAATTTGAGATTATTAAAATGTGTACAACCCGAGTTCAATGTATATCATTCTACTGGTAAAAAGGAAACAAAAAAAAAAAAAAACATAGAAACATACAATGTGTACGGGGAGGATTCGTTTCGTGTACGAATATTTTCTTAAACGCATCCCGCAATTTACTTTTGTTTCCCGAGTGTCCGACGGCAGTGACGCGCACATGGAAATCGATTTTACTATGGGCCTAATTTTCTTACAAACTACCGACAAGTTAGATTTTAGATAATTTTTTATTTATTTTTTTTTTCTTACACTATCGACGCTTTAGACACCTGTTGTTTTTTATACACCCATCAACAATACGTCCCCTGAAACGGAAAACGATTTCCATATTTTCATTGGACCATTGGATTTATTTCACGACGGGCTCGGAGCTATTAGAATCCGGATGAGATTTGGCGAGACCGGCGCAATATGTCCCGTCTCGTGTTTACCGGGCAACGTTGAACCCGTTGTACCACGACGAGACAAATTCACGATAACAGCTATGAGTGACACACCAAACGTTGTTTGGTCGTGGAAAAAGAAAAGAAGAATTAAAGAAATTGTAACGCAAAATTCGTAACTTTCGAACACGCGTCCGTTGCGGCAGATATTCCGTCGGAGGAGATGCCGCCCCGACGCGTACGCGTTTGGTGTTAAGGAAGCGACAGAATTCTTTGCGACGATGTGTTCGTTTTTCACGCCGCTTTTCGACACGACAAAAAAGTGGTGCGTTAAAGCGAAAAGTCTGCCAGACAAAATCGCGATTGTTGTTTAAGTTGTGACACAAAGGCGCGCCAAAGGTATCTTACGACGGTCTGTACTGAAACCGAAAGAAAGTCAGTGCTGAAAATAAACTATTGTAACGCGTTACTCAATTGATTGTACAGGACTCGGTGTACCTGTGTGTACTGTGTGACTGTACATTGTAATGTTGGGTATTTTTGAAATCAAAAAGTAGTCCACGTAATCGGCGAAAAATGTTAATTATTTATCCGTAGATCAGTCGTATTTTAATTGAATCATGACCAGCAGCAGCACTCGTGGCCATCTGCAACACTTTCCAATAAAGAAGAAGAAAAAAAAATAATACCACGATGAACTAAAACGAATGTAACACATCAGTGTACAATGCGAAGAAAAGTAAAATCTGGAGGAAGACTCGATTTTTCGAATAATCGCGGTTGAATTCCGAGATTGTTAAAAGAAAAAAAAAAACAATAACCATTGTTCAATAATTTTTTTTACGCAGTAATTCGTATGTTCTCTATTTTAAATTAATTATTATTATTTTACTAAAATTAGATCGTTCTCAATGAAGTGTACAAAAATACATTTTGCCGTAGATCTGATCGGCATGTTTGATAAAAATGGCGAGTAAAAGATGCACAACTGTAAACAATAACGTTTTCCAGATTAATTATATATAGCTTTGATGTTCTATTGTTCTCTTCGCGTGGAAATTATACGCGTATTTATGGTGGAACCCGCGATAAATGCGCGGAGACGTTTTCTGCTTCATTAAACTTTCGTAATACAAAATAGTAGGTACTTCAAGTATAGGTACCTATCTCGGATTTCGAACCGAGTTTAGCGATAGACGAAAAGTAATTGTTCATATTTTAGAAACGTTGAAAACCCCTTTTTTGAATAAAATAAATGGAATAATTTTTGTTTTCGTACTTGAAACAAAATGTACAACGTGCATATTATATAGAAGAAGGCGATTCTAAAATATCGCGCTCACAGTAAGTTTCAAAAACGCAAAACGTAATAAACGTGAATCGTAACCGCTCTGACAAACCGATCATAACGAGAAATCGTCCGATCGAAAGATTTAAACTCAGACAGCCGAACGTTACCAAAGTCTCGCAACGATCCACATCTGAACTGACAAAACCCGAATCGCGCAATTGTTTCTCTGGAAAAAAGCAGCACCGTAGTGACAGCCGAGTACTAATAGAAAACAACGTTGCAATGCTGTACGCTAGTTTGTCGGAAATCGTTTTCGAATTTCATTCTGTACATAACCGTTATTCGTTTCAGATTGAAAATGATATTGCGGTGAAACGGA
This sequence comes from Hormaphis cornu, assembly GCA_017140985.1. Lineage (NCBI taxonomy): Eukaryota > Metazoa > Arthropoda > Insecta > Hemiptera > Hormaphididae > Hormaphis > Hormaphis cornu. The sequence continues at coordinate 21,379,898 of CM029360.1, forward strand.
CTTGCGGGAAACGCGTAATGATGTTAGAAACGTCGTCGATCGCGCGCGCGCGTTTCGTACACCTAAAAGGAAAAAACAAATTATCCGTTTACAAGTATATCTGAAAACAGTGAAATCGGGTACGACGAGGCGCACGTTTACGTTTTTCCTAATAACGTTGTGTACGTTTTCGTAGCAAAATCGGTTTTGAATTCCGCGTCTGCACTTTAAAATAGATCAAACGGTGCCCCGAGCTGCTGCGATTAAGTGTAGGTACTCCTCACACACCGCTCGCTCTAAATATTACGATTTCGAAATCTCGCGTGGCGGTCGTATTTTTTTAATTTTCTGTTATAAACGAAAAATATTTTTCCCGAAAAAACATATTGGAAACCCGACACACGCGGTAACTGCGCGCACTGTATAGGCCTCAGGCGTGAAAGTCGAAACCTTTGGTATAATAATAGCTACTGCGGGTATAATCATTTATTACCGCTGCCCAACATTCATCATAAACGCTATTACACCACCACCAGCGTACGGAATACCTCGGGTAAAGAATGCGTGTAAATAAAAAACCAAGTACGACGGACAAAATTCGATTTTTTATACTTCGATTCGTACACGACGAGTGTATGAGTAGTCAACCGTACCGGGTAAACAGTTTCGAGCGCGTTTTAGTTTACGTTTGAATTACTTCCGGTTCGTCGAATGTTTGTGGAAACGTCGTAACGTTATATCATATTTTGTATTGGACGAAAAACACGACGCTTTGTTTTGTATCGACGAATTTTGTCCTCGAAATCGATTTTTCAAGGTTCTCCATACTCGTCGCTCAAAGAAACCACTTGAAACGCAAACATCAAACTTGTGTCTCACCTTCGTTGTTTGTGAAAAGTTTCAGCTCGTTGTGTGTGTGTTCAGCCACGGCGAAAAAAAACTAAATCGATGTGCGAGAAGGTACCTACTTAAAATGATGACTACGCTATCCCGACATGGAGGGTGGCATATGAATAGTGTATTATGCCTAGCAAAAACTTTTTCAATCTTTTATACAACGCGTTTGAATGTTGCAGAGAAATTTCACTAAGAATACGTCGTATTCAAATATTTTTGAAAAGTATTCCGAATATACCCAGGAAAAGCTCTGTCAAAGACGAGTCCGGGAATTCCTCCCGTACATAGATTATACCCGCACTGTACTCGTCGCTCGACAGCGTAAACTCAAAACAAATTTTACTGGAAGAAAAATCGATACCTTCTCAAAGTAAAACGGACGACCTTAATGTATTTTGATGTTTAGAACAACATGTACAGTGGATAAAAGTAGGCACTTCAAAAGTTACCTGTTTAAACATACACTCGCCGCATTATTTGTACTCTATTCGAAATACCAATTTTGAATACTCAACATGTTTGTAATTACATCTGTAATCCCTTTTATAGTCGTTCGATCTGCGATTTTAGTCTTGAAATAACACGGGAACGTCGACCACGAATCTCTTTTCCCCCTCGTGACATAATCGGAGAGTTCATCTCGTTCGGCTCGAACGCTGTACAATAATAACCGCCGCACTCGTGGGCGCGCACGGCGTACGAAACAAAAATGATTTAAAATTACCACTGCTGTGCTCGTGTTTGATGACTCGTCAAATGTATTATTGTCGAGAGAAACAAACAGAAAGTCTACGAGAAGCCGTCGTCTTTCACTACTGTGGAGATTCAATCGAAATAATTGTCTTTTTCCCATCCGGTGCTCCTCCCCCATCGAACAGACGAACGAAATGTAACTCGCGCATGTCCGAGTTTGATTGAACGGAAATAAGGACCATCTTTGTTGAATTGGACCGGTGTACAAATGTTGGCTTGACTCGTACATTCTTCTTTAAACGGCTTAAAATCGACCGGCTCATTTTCGAACGGTTCCGACAAAGTCGATCCGGATTTTATCTCCCGTTAGTCCTACGAACGGGGATACAAAACTCGACGATTTACACACTGCTGCTGGTAGTAACACGAAGGTATTATTTTAGTGTCATGTGAAGCTCGGTCCGATCTTTATTTTGGTAGTTATGAAAAAAAAAATCATCTAAATCGACGTGTAAAAAAACACGTTTCCCGTAATTGTTTGTTTCCCCCGTAGGAACGACGGGTTTTACGACACGGTAACGACTCGAGAACTGTCTAAACCGAGATTACCGTGTACGCCAATTTTCCTAAAATTTTTTTTTGCCGCATAGTGTGTAAAACTAACCTGTTTGGATCGTGTTTAGAGTTTCCAGAGGTTTTACGTGATACGGAACTGCGTGAAATTCCGTTACCCCCTTGGACGATGATCAAAACCGATTTCGAACAGAAAAACCCGTTGAGCGTTTGTGACAACAAATGACACATTTTTCAAGTCGAAATCGTTCGGAAAATAGGGGCCGTTCGTCCCACAAGAACTCGAACGAAAAAATAATCGAAAAGAAAAAAAAACGCCGCTTCGAATAAAGTACCGCGGACGAATTCATACGTCGAAATCGGAGCACCGTTTCCACAAGAGAGGACTTTTGATCGCAGCAGGAAAACAAAAAAACCACAAAGGTGTAAAAACGATACCGGTAATTGTAGTGGTTCTTTGCTCTGACGATCTAAAAAACGGAAAAAATTTGCGCGCGTGATTTTCTGTTCGCATCATCCCGCGTCATCCGAATCGGCCGATTTTTATCGGTTTTTATCACGCGCGAAAACGAATTCGGCGATAAAAAATTTTGTCTATATAGTCGCGTGTGTACTACAGCGGCGTACGGTTTTATACGGATCTCGACTGTTTTTCGTCGCGTGCTCGTCACCGGAATCGACGAGGAAAGAAACAGCAATCGTTACCGTAACGAAATCGCGGTTACCGCCCGGGTGTTTTTTTACCGCGGTCCAATTACCGCGCGCGCGATCGATGCCCGCCGCTTATCTCCTCTCTCCGCCGTCGCGTTTCGTTTGTTTTTCGCTCGTTTTTTTTTGTCTTTTTTTTTCCCGTTGGGTTCGATTCCACCGTGCGCCAAAACCGTTCGTCGTCGCCGTTCGCTCGCTTCCGTAATAACAACGTGGCCGCGGGGGGTTGTCGAACGAACTCCGCAACGGATCACAAACGACGTGGAAACTCGCACACGATGCACAGACGTCATAACACTACGCGGATAAAAACGATACGTATATATCTTGAGCAGTCGCTCGAGCGAACTCGGAAGAACGGAATACGAGTTTTTTTAATTTCCGCGACTTTTCGCCGCACCGCGCGAGCGACACCGTAAGCCGCGGCCGCGCTCCGACGTACAGCTCGTAATTTCTCACTCAGAGGTTCAATTTCAAAAAAAAATCACTCAATTCACACTCAGCGGTTTTTCTCACTCACTTTACGTGTCGTTTCTTTCGATCTTTGTCGCACGTGTGTGTCTTTTGCGCTCTCGGTATCGCGTTTTTGGGACACGCCTATCCTCCTGTCTGGGGGAAAAAAAAAACCGATACTCGCTCGGAATCCAAAACGATACGAGGTTACAATCGGCCGAACGACGATCGTTTTTACGCGTGTCGGTCGAATTCTCGAAACAACACAATAGCAGCACATACGTTTTTCTCGAAACGTATTCCACGCGAGTCACGTGCGCAACTGGGTCGTTCAAAATTTGTGTTTATTCCTTTCAGCCGTAGTAGTGCCGGTAGCGCGGACGGTGAAAACACTTTTTCCCGAACACCATTATTATTTTTATAATCTCGTCCGAGGAAAACGAAACGGCAGTTTGTTACACACCACCGAAACGTATATAATACGGTTTACAAACGGCAAGTACCGTTATAAAATCATTATATTCTCATCTTCGGTGAGTGCCTGTCGTAAAAACATAACTTAATTGAATTTTTTTTCAGTTCTTATTAAAAAAACAAAACGATAAAAAGCTAACTAAACGCGAATCCTTTTCGCTGCGTGTAACATAGAGGAGTGTGTAACAGCCGTGAACGACGCGGAGAAAATCATACGTTGCAATGTTAATCATAGAATCGGTCGTCGATCACTTTTTTGTTTTCCACAGCCGACGCGTTCGAAATAAACACGTTTCTTACGTGTATAAATCGGACAAGCATCGCGAAACTCTGGAGATCATATGTAAAATGGTCGACGACGGTGGTCACGATTTACAACAACACGGTGATGGTTATCGTATAAATATATTATACATTAGACGACAAAACTGTATCGAAACTTTCATACATCACACACACACGTTATTTAAGAGAACGACGCAAGTTGAAAACTGATATCTTTAGACGTGTTTAAAACGAAAATTACCGGCAGTCGGAAATTTTCGACCGACACACGTAACGTTTCCGATTGTTGTTATTTTCCCGTCAATTTTGATATCTGAAAATGAATAAAATCCCTAGCGGTAACTACTCGCCGACTGTTTTAACTCTACACTTATTAACTTGTATATTATACACGCATATCGGTTACAAGTCGGAAAATGTCTCGGAAGATTAAAAATCACGAAATGATCGAACGCCGTGATCTCGCATCAACAGCATAAAATGAAAATTCGCGTTTTTCCCGTTTTCTCGTATTGTTCGCTACGATACGTTTTTCACGTCTTTGCGCGTTTTCACGACGAATATACTGAGAATTATATCGAGGCTGTCGTCCACTATGTAATAACTATTACGGCAGTTTTTTACTGTAAAAAAACACCGCGTGTTTACCTAATCTCCCACGAATTTTATTTCTGAGCACAGCTATCTCGTTGTACACGTCAAGAAAACCCAGATGACGATAATAAAAGTTTACCGGTTAATTTTTCAACTTTACGCAGACATTTTACATTTTCAATGTACGAAATCGCCAAAAATCATCTGTAGCCTGTGCTACTCGGTATATATATGTTTTTATCACGTAGAATTTACGGCGGGTTTTTTTAACACGATGTAGAAAAACGATCCCGACGCGTATGTGTAAATTTTATAGCGGCTGGTATTTACAAAAAAATAATTTAATAGAACATTGCAATCGTGTACATTTTTTTTATAGCTACGTAAAACCGAACCCGTCATTGTCGTGACATCGATAATATGTCATTACGAGTAGTATAATGGGTACACCCGACTGTACCGTCGCCGATGACCGACAGAAACGAGAAAACACAAAAAATGCGATTTTAGTGTGTCGCGCGTACTAATATGCGACCGCAACAAAATTACAATAACAGCGCGGGTACGACTGTAAATAAAAAAAAAAATACCCGGTAGGCACACAAGACGATAAAAATAATGATAATTATAAAAATAATGATTCGTTCACGCACGACGGTGCAGATAATATTATACCACGACGAACGGTTATTTCGCGGTCAACTACGTGTATATACGATTCATCTGCAAGCTACATCGATACAATAACTATAATACCCGTATAATACGTTGTTACGATCATCGCAAAATCGTCAAAAACCTAAAATAAAAACGATTCTCGGCAGTGCGCGGCGCAGTCGGAGGTGGTCGTATTGTGACTTTTTTTTTTTTAGAAAATTCGTAGATAAATTATAACGGATTACAGATGGTAAAATTTACGGTAAAAAAGAAGAAAAAAAACACCTAAAGGACGATGAATTTTAGCGTTCCACATCGTGTATAACGTTATAACGATAGAACGTCTCGAATTTTCTGTCTGTCCCTGCAGTTAGCCCTTTGTTCTTGATAACCCGAAAACAACGTGTGTGAACGCTATCGGCACGATTCGAGTCAAACTTTTAGAACGGAGGAAAAAATCGCAGGTCAAAAAGCTGTTTCGGGGAAAGACGTGAGCGCATAATAAATGAAAATAAATATCAATAAAAATTATACACAAACGCGAGTTTTATTTCATTTAGGATACGTATATTTTGAAAACAATTTTGTTTGCCAGGCGAGGGCGTTATACAGCCTGTTATTGGGGCGCTAAACCGAAAATTAAGTTAAGAACTACGCCGGGTATAAATACGAGTTAAAAATAAAAAAACGCCTTTTTTTTTTTAACCGTCAACGACGAATGTGTTGTTTTTTACAGTGGTGTTTTTCTATCAACGACTTTTCGGGTAGAAGGAATGCTCCGATTTTCCAAGTCAGTACCTCTAATGAAAGTTCCGGCGGTACTTTGAAGATTTTTTTTTTTTTGACGTTTTGCTTACCTTTTCGAAATTTAGCACAAATACCGAAAAAAATATCGAGAATTTTACGGTTTGTAATGACGTTTTCGGGTAGAAGGAGGAGTGCTCCAATGTTGAGTACCACACGAAAGTCGGGATTTCGGTTTTGATTTGATTTGTAATACTTTTTTTTATAAAGATGCATTCCATACGTCGTTTTCAAACTTTCGTGTACTATACCGATTCGATAAAAGATCGAAAAAAGTTTCCGCTAATACACTATTTTTTTTACGTGACTACGTATAAACAGGAGTAAATCGCGCGATATTTTTGTTATTTTCACCCAGATTTTACTCGACGAGATATGGCTCGGAACCGTTTTTTTTTTCTTCTTCCAAATGCCGACGATTTGCTTTCGGATGTTGTACGATAAACCGCAACTTTGAAACCCACCCGATGCGTGGTCGCTACCTTACTGAACCTTTACACGTTTCTTTTTTTTTCCTTTACAACGAGTTTCTTAGTTTGTCTAGAGTAGCGCTCGCGAGTTGATTAAAATACAAAAACCCTTCATTAACTCGTCCACGGGGTATCTTTATCATGACGCGTTAATTATTGTTTATCGTGCGCCGATACGTTGGACAAAAACTAAAAAAAAAAACCAGCGTCTAATTATAATGGCGAAACACGTGTACGGGGAAAAAAAATAAAAAAATCGTGTACCACACAATAATCAAATCGACCGTCCCGTGACGGCGTTGACCCAGTGCGGATCCGGTACTTTTTCTCGTGAGATTTTCCTGTCGTCCGTCGCCACGACCACCGTCGTCGTCGCCGCCGCCGCCGCCGCAAACCTACACAATGTAATATAATAACGTCCTATTTTTTTACCGCACACTTGTCGCCTTTTATTTTTTTGTATTTTCGCGCTTACGCTCTGAATTCCGAAAAAATTAAATACCGTTCGCACGTGTTTTGGGGTGTGAATGTCGGTCGTCTGCGCGCGCTCGAAAAACACTCGAGTGCATTAAACATAATAATATTGTATCTTTTTTTTATGTTCCACCGTCTAGACGGACATCGATTAAATAATACCACCAATAATACGGAAAATATATATCGCAGAAACAATTATTCTAAATTCGTACGATAATCCGTACGTGTACACAGAGGAATGCAGATTTTTAGTATAATACACCGCTGCAGATAATATGGTGGGTGTATATTATTATTATTATATCTGCGATCAGCTCTTTGCCGTACGGACGAAAAGAGGAAAAAAAAAAATGTTCAAAATTGATAATTTTTCCGAGCGTTTCGATCCATTAAACGCCATAACAACAAGAGTTTGGAAAACGTGGACGTCGCCTCGGTTTGATCGAATTTCGATAATTATTGCGATCCGAAAATCTCCCGAATACTTTGAATTTTTCGTCCGCGATCGTTTTTACGACTATCTTTACGAACGACATCACAACAAATTTTAGTCGAATTGAATGAAAAAAAAAATAGTTTAATTATTTTAGTCGAAAACGAGTCGAAATTTTCACTTGTCGCGAGTAGAAAAAACTTTTTTTTTCGGACCTCGAAATATTGAAATGTTTTACCGCAGCAATGCGTTCATCGTTGTTTTCGTATAACACATTATTCCGCGATGCCATTCCAAAACGCAGTCGTTCAACGAGCTTCCTTTATCTTTCTCGTGAACGATAAAAATACATGTCCGTCGAATATCTTATTAACGTTCAATACAGTAGTAGTGTTCAACAACAATAAAATGGCAACTAGAATGTTTTTTTTTTTGTTAGTTCTAACTGTACACCACTCACTTCAATATCCTACGAGTTGGCTCGGAGGAAATCAATTAAACTCAAGGTGTGTCATTCAAATGGAAATTTTTAAAATTTGAAAAAAATGTATAGAGATAGAGAGGTGTTGGCGGAAAAATACAGCTATTTTTCATTCGCGGTTTTCGTCACAATAAATTAGCGCTCCGTCTTTATCCTTTAGTTTGGAATTTTTCGTTACACGATTTTCGCTGCGTTGTCGTCGGCGGAAAAGGCAATCATCATCATTATTGTTCACCATTTGTTCAACAACGTCGTACTTAGGTGCACGCGATTCTCCGTGACCATTTTGACTGCCGAGGTATTTTTTTCTTTCTTATTTTTTTTGTCCTAAGACAAACACCGTTTCGGTCCCGTGCGCGAACGGTTCAATCCGCGTTGGCCGAGATCGTCGCACCGGCGCGTTTTGGGTTAGCGTTCGCAGAAGCACCGATATGTATTATTGTTATAGTACGTATTGGTGTGGTCAAAAACCAAAAATCGTTTGGATGGACAGTCGTAACATGTTGTCCGGACACTTTTCGAACATGCTATGGTATCGTGACGACGCCATTATTCTTGCTAATCGTATAATTTTTTTTTGTACGGTTGACAACCGCCGATATTATTTCGCGAAGACGTCAAAAAATCTCAAATTCAACGACGTCAAAACCGCGTTATAACGCCTACTCTGCTAAACTGTTTCTCAGAGGTTGAAAAACGAGAGGAAATCGGATCAGCTCCCGTCCGTTTCAGCCGCGTGAACGAAAAATTATTCCTTTTCAAACTTTTATCGCCTAAATTGATTCAACGCGTCATAAAAAATCAAAAAGGGTTTTCGCTAGGTACAGAACACTATTTTTGTTTTACATTCGCGATTTTCGTTTTCGCCCAGGACTCGTCGGATGATGGCTCGCTCGTTTTTTTCCAACGCACCGTCGCTTTCGGATACTAAACAATACGGACAATTTCGAAACTTTGAAACGACCCACCCAAAGTCGCCAAATTTCAACGTATTATGCGTTTGTTCGTACGTTTTTCGTCCGACAACCTACTTCGCAACGATTCTTCGGGTAAAAACTGCGAAAACACGTCTCGCGTTCTTTTTTTCCGCGTTTAACCTATTTACTGGCCGCGTGCAAATCGCGCGCTGCATATAACAACAACATAATATATCATTATAATGCGTTGTATGTATATCATATATTCTTATTAGCCCGTCGTAGTAGGCGTATTTATAGAAAATCGTTTAGAAAAAAAAAAAATGTTTTTTTTTGTTCCGTTAAAAGCGATCGTTTTTAAACAATAATAATGCGCACGATGATCCGTCTCCATTATAATATGCGTGCGGACGATTTGCATATAATAAATAATAATAATTGTTGTTATTACAAGGCAGAAACTGCAGTTTTGTTACACGTTGTTCCCGGAGGAAAGTATCTGTTTGTTTCCGCTGTGCCATCGTGTAGTTATCCGATTATATTCGAAGCAAACGATTTCGGAATCGCTGCGATTCAACCGATGCCAGAGCGTTAGACGACAAAAATTTTTATATTTTTCTTACCGTCCAGTGTCGATCGGATAAAACTTTACAACATGTTTTACACGGTCGTACATGTGTATTGTGCCGGAATTCGGTGAAAAAAATGAGGTCTTTAAAGACGATTCGCCGTTTTTAGGTCTCGAGTTTTCCACACTTTTATTACGACGCGAACACGTCGTCGCGAGTTTTGAGGAGCGATTCACGTTTCGACGTCGCTTTTGAGCCGATTTTACAACCTCGTTCGCGTGCGCGATAAGTCGACGTGTATCGCCCTCGGGTCAAGTGCGGTTTATAGTGTACACTACGACGCACGAACGTGATTAAAACGCGATTGAATTTCTTTGTTTTTAAACTGTATCTACCTACACGATTTGCAAATTAATAACGATCGAAAACGGATACGTTCTCACAGCCGATGGACGTGCAGAGGAAAGAATCGATCACGAGTTTGCAGCGGTTCGCACGACAGGTAATATTGTGTTTTATTCGAAGAATCGAAAAAAAAAAGGTCATCGGGCTGGCACGTAACGGGGTAGCTGGTTGAAGTGGTGACTTTGCTCTGGGTGGGTGGGTCACTGCGCAGGTTTCGGTAAATCTTTTGTAAAATTGCTTAAGCGAAAATAACGATTTCCAGCGAACCTGGCGAGTCGAAGATCTCGACAAGTCGTCCGTTTTTACACTTGGCATAAGTTCTTAGTTGAAAGTATCTTTTTTCGTAAAAGTCATATGTACATAGTATATATATATATATAAGTATACATATGTCGTGTGGAACTGAACCTACGTAATTATGAAAAGTTTAAAGTTTTATATTTAGCTCCAAAATAACTGTTTAAAATCGATAAGAACATAATGCGTTTCGATAATTTGTGGATATTTCAATACGGTTTTAGGAAGAGTTATGGCCAGTTACACAAACTGAAAAAAACGACAGCAAAATTATGTATGTAAACGTCAAAAACCAAAATGTTGTGAACCAATTGTGGACATTTTTGATCCACTTAGAGGTAATAATATATGTCGTGTGGATCCAAACAGTCAACTGTGAATAACGCAACGTGTTTCAAAACAACAAAGCTCTGTTAATCGTTTGAAACTTTTCGATTCTGGTATTGACGTCTTACGCGAATGCATTCAAACCCATGAGAAGGGAAATTTCAAGTAATTTCGGGCTATTTTTGAGATCTTTCTCGTTTTCGTACTATCTGCATAATATTGGTAACGAAATTTAAAAAAATGTTCATCCGATTGAATATACCTACTATAATAGTCTGATATAACATGACCCATCATACGACTTATATACAGGTAATACGTTATAAAGAGATCGCGGGCATTTCTACTATTCTAAAAAGTTTTTTCAAAAAAAAAATAAAACTATAAAATCAATACGATTGGCCTGCTGAGTTCAGAATCTATAAAAGTCGCGCTACCTGCCTAATAATCGATGTCTGTTACTTTGACGGGAAAAATGACCAACGTTCATGCACGAAACGTCGTATAACGTACACCACGATTAATGTTTTTAAAAAAAAAAAATCACATTTCGTTGAAAATCGACTTTGTGTGATTGTTACTTGCGATTATTATACTATCATGGTATAACAGATAAACCCATAAAAGAGTTCGAAACTAAATATGATAAACACAATACTTTCAACAAAAAACGCTTCACGATAGTCGCAAAAGTTTAGTAAAAACGAAAAGGAAACGCAGTAGTATAATCATTTGATTCATTTAATTACTTGTGTTTTTCATTGTCAGTAATCGCCAGTGCGAGGAACGCTAAAACCGTTCTCTCCGAAAATTTCGAAATTCACGCGTGTACTAGTCGTAAAAACGTATACGTCCAATTATTATAGTTGACAGTAATAAAACATAAGTTCACGTTTATAATTGATGCAATATTATAAACACTCGTGGAAATTAAATTTCGTATCCTGTTTTAGTATTTTTTTTTGTTTTAAATAATACGTCATATTAATTCGACGACCAAAATCGATGTACATACAGTTCTGTTGAGTAATATCAATAATTCGGGTAAAAGTATACCAATTGAGTTTTGTTTTTGAGCGACGAGCGAGTGAATTGTGTTGTTTTTACAATGATGTTTTTTTTTTTTTTCTGTCAACAACTTTTCGTACATAGAAGGAACGCTCCGATTTTCTTCAATGTCAGTAACTTTTCTGAAAGGTTGATGGACTCCGGAGCGGTACTTTGTTTGAAGAAATGTTTTTGAAAATTTGCTTACTTTTTGACGTTTTCGCGGAGAAGGAGCGCTCCGATCGTTACGTTGAATACCGCGTAAAAGTCGGAGGGACTTCGGCTTTTTTTTTTTCGATTATTTTCCGAGTTATGCGCCGAAAACGACGAAAATCGCGAGATCGTCGAATCCGGCGTCAGAACCGCGGCCTACGGTAAACTGACTTTATAACAATTATTGCTCGTCGGCATCAAACTTTAACGCATTAAATGACACGTTGTAAAAAATCGAATTTTTTTCTCTTCTCTACGTATGTCATTCGTGCTATCGTTTTTATTCTCACCCAGGACTCTATCGGATTACACGGCCAATCGTTTGTTTTCGAATTTCACATGTATCGAACGGCACCGGACAACTTAACCGCGGCAACTTTCAAACCGACGGACGAAGCGCAGTGTCGTCACTGCACTGCCATTACCGGTCGACACTTTTGCAACAGATCGCGTTTTAAAACGCTCAAACGGAATAATGTAAAATGTTTTTTCTTTTTAAACATTACAGCCGTTCGGTGTGTCGTATTGTTTCGCTGCAGAAAATGTAAAAAAAACACACACGACCTACCTTACGTACGATAGTAGTGATTCGACGTAGTGATCGACGCGCGCAGTCTTGCACCACCACCGGCAACAGGAACAACGGTGACGATCGCCGCGGACAGGTGTTTGGAGATTATTTTCTTTAGAAAAAAAACTCGATTTTAGAAACGGCTCCTCTCGACGACGCCGTTAAAAATCGATCGCGCGACACCGCGGTGCGTACGAGATGAGACCGGGGTGTAAATGAGAAAAAAAAAACTTATTTTTTTTTTAAAGATGTTTCAAAAAATTAACGACGGAATTCGTCGCCGACAGAGCCTTTTCGGAGTATCGTCGTTTTCCCGTCGCGCGCGTCGTCTGCTGCGCCCGCGCGATACCGTTGCCGGACGACTTGTGCTCGCCGGTGAGTCGTGCGCGTGAGCTCTACGACACGCGCCGCCGCCCGCACGCTCGTCCCCCCCACCACCCACGCGCGATAACGCCGACGCCGCAAACTTTTCTTCTTTTTTTCTCTCGCGGTTTTTGTTTTTCGCGTTCCGAGCGGCGCGAGGAACTCTTATCGTTCTGGCCGCGTCGTGACGAGACGTGTTTCGTACAAAGATGTTTTTGTACGCTGTTAACGGAATTTCTACCACGAAGAGCGCACCGGCGGTTTCTACGCAACCGGTACACATATTTTCTTTTAGATCAATCGGTTTTTCTCGACGGTTTCTCAACGCGACCGGAACGACCGCCGAAAAATTGCGAAAAACGAGTATTAGTCGTTTCCCCATAATTTCGTAAATAATCGTCGGGGAGTCTTAGAAAACGACGTATCCTCGCGCTACACGACTCGAGAAAAATGTTCGAAAAGTCCCGTTCGATTTCAGGCCGTTTTTAGATTTTGAGGTTTTTCATTCGTAAATGGGTTTGTTTTACTGTTGGAATTTGAACACTCTAATGTACACCGAAAATTTTGAAAATCGCGCAATTTTTCGATCTACCGGCTTCAAGATTTTTAATTAGTTATTTCTCCGTAATTTCGAAAACAATCGTCTTGACGTTTTTAACAAAAACGTATCTTTGTACTGTAGAACTGCAAAGAAATTTTCATCCAATTTTTATCGTTAAATTCGGATTTCACTAGGACGCTTACTGAGCTCGCTCAGAATCGATTTTCAGATATTAAATATAATACGTTTGAACCGAAACTTCCAAAACATTGACCCACCCAAAGCGTAGTCGCTACTCCGTCAAACTATACGAGACCTAGAGTGATCCCGGCTTTTTAAAATTTTTGTTACTAAGATTGTTTTTTTTTTTTTTTTTGGGTGGAAAGAGAAGAACGTTCGGACGGTGGACCAAGACGGAACTTTTTTTGAAGCGTTTTTTTTTTTTTGGATTTTTTCAGTGAATACCGAAAAATCCTCGAAAATTTTGTGCCTTGAAATCGTCCTTAGTGGTTTTCGGGTATAGAACAAGATTGCTCCGTTCGTGCCGTTTGAATCGACAAAAAAGATAAGAGATTCATTTGAACTTGTTTTCGAGTTACGGACCAAATTTGAAAATCGCTCGAAATTTTCACACTTCGTTTGGACGTTTCAGCTGGGTAAAACTAATACGTGCAACATAACGACGATATTGGAATCGAATAACTATTACGAACGGGTTTCGAACCGTTTTAAAAATGTGGAGAAAATATTATGAGCCAAATGTATGATTTAAAAATCGCGCAGAATTTTCGGATGTACTTCAAAAACCGATTTTGTATTTCCATCAAACTTCACCGTACCTTTTTGAAAATCGCGACAGCGATCGTTCAAAGTGTCCAAACGATGTTTTACTCCACTTGCGGTGAACAACGAATTTAAAAAAAAAAAAATTTTTTTCATTACCGCCGACGACATATTTACAACAAAATATAATATTTACAATAATAGACTTCTATAATATAATATATGCCGTTATTCGGGTCAAATATTATAATTTTAACGTGCGCGCGAGAACTGCAGCGGCAAGTGAATTAATTTAATCGAATTCACGAGCGCTTTTGATAAAAAAAAAAGAAAAATATATAAATCGAATGACACGATTTCGAAACGGTGATACTGCAGTTTATGTACATGTAGATTCTTTATACGTACCTATTAATAAGTAGGTACGTTATAATATTATACTGTCGCCGTGCCGAACGTCTGCGCACAAGATTTTTCCTCTTCTTCAATAAAATCATTTTTTTTTTTTGTGGCTCTCGAGATGAACGATTTTCTATATGAATTAGAAAAGTGTAATATCCAACGAAACGAGATGTGTATAATGAATCACTACACTAACTAACATTGCACTATATTATTGATACTTTGTCTTTATAACCTATGCGTTTCAAACGAAATCGCCTGTAAAAAACCTTCGAAGTGAAAGTAATGGGTTTAATAGTTGATTTCAAAGAAAATCCAAAGAAAAATCAACATCGACGTCTCGATTTTTACCTTGTTTGTGATTTATATCGGTTATCAAACACTGATCCACCAACTATATAGGATTAGTACCAAAGTGTTTTAAAACGTAATAGTCTGCATTTGAGCAGTCATGATCTGTTTGAAGTTACTGAGATAAGGGTATGGTTCAGTTGGTCAAAATTACCCGATTCTCCCCTTCGTTTTTATGGCAACAATGAAGTAGTTTTCGACGTTAAAATTGTTTCGAATAAGACTCGAGCGGCGGCAGGTGACCAAAAAAATTGTATTTTTGCTTCTCGTCTTACGTCGTCTTGAACGTATTATATACGCGTTCGCTGCAGAATTATCGCACGTCTTATTCAAATAACGAACATTAATTTAATTTCGTGATAATTTTAAACACGTACGTGCACTCACTGAACACCTGTATAATATGTTTTTTACAAATTGACCACATAAAAAAACAAAATTCCGAAAAACTCGCAAACAAAAGTATCGAATTTTTGGGGGTCGTTAAAGTCTCCGGAAAAATTCCGTCTTTTGTAGCTTACATAAAAGAAATAAAACCGACATCAAAAAAGCACCGAAAAGTATGCAATAATAAAAATGTTATCACTCTTTTTTTGAGTCGGTGCCGTCCAACCGTTCTGTTTTTTTTATTATTAGTATTTGTACATATCTTGGACGACACGGACTCGAAAAAAGGTGAAAACTATTTTTTTCGATTAAATTATTCTATACTTTTTGGTGCTTTATTTTTTTTCAAGTAGGTTTTATTTTTTTGTTTGTCATTATAGAGAGGAACGTACAAATCTGAGCATTAACATGATATATATCGTACCCTTAAAAGTGTTCACAGAGAAACAAAAAAAGACAAAAACGACGAAAACATCATTGTAAAAACAGTACATTCTTCGCTCTAACGTTCGGAATCTAAAAAAATAAAAATCGCCCACATTCGTAAACTCCAGCTCTCTTTTTTGAAGTCGGTTGACCGTTGGGATTTTATTTATATACGACGCAGTGTACACACGTTTCGGTTTACGCTCCGTGTCCGTAGTTTATCACAGACACAAAGCGGTTTTCACTTTGCTGTTGTTTAAAAAAAAATAATAAACGAATAAAGAACAACGTGTAGTAGTGGAAACCGATTGGTTACATTTTACGGCAAGACGTAGGAAAATATTTTTCTAAACTTGTGGTCGAATCGCGTTGGAGATTGAAAGCCACGCGAGTTTTATCGTATAAGACTGCGGCTGTACAACATTATGAACATATAAATTATATTAAAATATTAAGTTCCAATATTATAGTTTAGCTATAAGATAAAAACGTGTGATAAAACGGTCGAAATCGTCGTTGAAATCGTATCGCTGACTACGATGACGTGTGTGTTTTCAGCGCGGCGCCGACGGAATCCCATAATAATAATATAATAACGAGCACGCGACAAACGACGCTCGAAAAATTTTTTTGTCGGTGAACAAAAAAATGAGACAATTTTCGTCGAAAAATGCTGCAGAAATCGCCAAAATTTTGCACCTCGATAAATACGCGCCCGGGATCGCGCGCACGGGTTTAACGGACGTTTCTTTTCGCGTGGTTTTTTTTTTTTTTTTTATACACCGCGACGGGTGCATCGTAGTAATCAGCCCAGTTATAATAGTTATTCCGCCGGTTCTAAAACAATGCGTTGCGTTCGTCAAAGTGCTGAACCGTGGTCAGGATGTTCACAAAATAATGTTCCGGTTTTGGGAATCCGCCGGTACCAGGATTTATTTAATTTTTTTTTCTACCGCGGGATTGCGTTCATCGGCGATCGAGTTTTCGTGCACCGCGCCGGTGTTAGCCACCGTTTTGCAGGACGAGCCGCAACAGCGGACGGAAAAGCAGTATAGAATCAATATATATATAGAATCAATATATATATATATAGAATCAATATATATAGAATCAATCAATATATACGCGCAGGCTAGCGAATCGTGTTCGGGATGAAATGAATTCGACGTTATATCCGCGCGCACGGTAATACCCACTCGATACGTTTCGGCATGACACTTTGATACTTTTCGCGATTTGAACTTTTAAAGCCGAATTAGCATCCTGAATTGTGTGTTCGGTTGACTTAAGGTGGTACTGCGGGTAAAATGACGTACACACGATATACAGAGTCGGGCGTCTCTGACGGTTGCGATCCAGTATTACGTCGTTGATCATACCCGGGGATCCACCGTGATCGCCTATAGATTTTCAATGTCCGTCTGCGGACTGTCGACGATCAAAACGATCGTGTAGTCGGTACTCGTAATTCATTGACAAAATGAACTGCAGCTATGTACAGCTACGGTGTGCAACGGCTTGAACCGGAGACAATAACGTTGCTGCCGAAATTCTGATGAAGCGATAAAGTACTGTGCACGCCAGGGAACGAAGAAGCTGTCGGCGGAACGTTTCCTGACGATCGATAAAACAATAAAAGGGCGATGGCTCCCGAACGTGTTTCGGACAAAAGCGCGTTCAAATCGTTCTCGTGGCCACACACCTGTATAAGAAACACGTCGTACAATACTTCGCACACCCAGAAGAATACTGGCACAACTAAGAAATTGTCATTTTTGAGTTATGCCACTATTCTAGACCGCAAAGACGTTCTGCGGACCTGTGTTGAACTCCCGTACTCCTATCTCGTCTAGTTCCCGCGTGGCAGCCAATCAAGGTTTTCAGCTTTACATTAGCGAGGCAAGAATGACAAAACTTTATTTTGCTTCTCCTGAAAAATGACAATTTTTTAGTTGTGCCAGTATTCTTCTGGGTGTGCGACTTGTTGTTGTGTACCGTGAGGGATTTTTAAGAAATAATTCGGGGTGAAAACAAAAATCGAACGAAAAACAATATAAACTACCTGCGTGCCAAAGTGGAGAAACGGTATGATATTGATTATTATGTTTTTTACCGACGCGCTGCAAAAACGATTATAACAACGTCGTTTTTTTGCGCGGGCGCACCGGCGGTCGCCTACGATCCGGCGAGCAAAAAGAAAAAAAAATGGTCGAATTTTTTCTTTTTTCGCCCCCGTTCAACGGAACGCGTGTATATATTATTCCGAATCATCGTAACATTCCCGCGTGTTTGAGAAATAATAAACGCGATATATAATCATCGATGTACGCGCAGCGGTAAAAAAAAAACAGAAAAAAATTATTATTAACGATAGTACAAAATTACCGAGGCGTGTTAAGTGTAACGTGTCCATAAAAATACGTTCCATAAAAACTTGTGTGCTCGTGTGTGTACGACGGCACACGATTATACGCGTATTGTCGGGGGACGAGGGGAAAAGACAAGAAAAAAAAATTACAATAATTTCTAATACCGTTTGCGAGTGGGAGGCGGTCGAAACTAGACCGACGCGTTTTGCTCGTTGCCGCGGCGGCGAGCGGTTCTGCACGTTCGATTGTTTCGCGTTATAATTAAAAATCGTGTCTTCTCCGGACGAAAGATGCAAAAAAATAGAAAAAACGAGGTGTAAAATGTTTATGAAAAAAAAAAAGAAAAATTTTACACAGTCCGCGCAACAATGGAGAGCCGCTGATGGACGACGTGATAGACCGCGTCGTCGTGGTAGGCTCGTTCGTAGATGCGCATCGTCGGCCGAACGGAAAAATACCGACAGCCGGAATATAGGGTAGTTTGACGATGCGGGTTACTCCACTGTTTTGGGAGGTTTCTGAACCCGTGTAAAGCGAAAATAAAACTGCTCACGAAAATAACGAGTCGCCTCGGTTTATAAAATAAATAAACAAAACCATTGTAGTCCCCGTCTCTCCGGAGCACGTCTCACCGGACGTTCGTGTCTCGTCGAGAAAACACTGTATTTCGGTGTCATAGGTTTAACATATTTTTATACCGATGTCGCCGCGAAAATGGGTGACTTTTCGTTTGGGAAAAACAAAAACGATTCGTTGATGGAATCTTCTGTTTTGAAAATTCCGACCCCGTGTACGTTCTACAAAACGTGCGTTTTACGCGCGCTCTGCATTTCCGTGCGAGCAGACAATCCCGTTGTGAACATTTCAAATTGCCTACGAAAATCGGTGAACGTGTCGTTGAAATCGTCCGTGACTCTGCGCGCACCTTCGCACGACAGTATTTTTATTTTGTTTATACTTTCATCGGATCTCAGCTCCGATCCTACATTACGGCTGTACGATTGTGGCCGCTCAACAGCGAAACGTTTCGTGCTCCTCCCGACGTACTTGCACGAAATATCCGTTTTATCCGGTATGACGCGCGTATACAAAATGCGCATTATTCGTTAAATTTAGTTTTATAGCTGTACAATCACACGAGAATCCGCAGGCCACAAACTGTTAGATCCGATTTAACGCGCCACCGTGTTTGTGCGCGGTGCAGCACTTTTTGCCCCGACGAGCCTCAAAGTGTGTTACGGATCCCCGATGGGGTCACAGGCGGGCGACACAGGGACGAACCGGAGTGTTAACTTTTCCGTCATATCTTACATTCCGTCAATGTTTTTTTATGTTTAAACAGCTTTGAGGGTACAGTTGGGAATGTTCCGATGGTTTTCACGTTCAACACGTCTAGCGAAATATTGAAAAAATTACAATCGGTCGAAATCGACCAGAAACGTTACAAACTACGGCAAACGTGCGGTTTCTTCGACGTATCGATCCGGTGTTTTGGCCGCAACTGGCCGAAACGTAGTGCACGCAGTCATGGGCGCCCGGAGGGGGGGGCAAGAGAGGGCGTTTGCCCCCCCCTGGACTTTGGAAATACAATTTTAAAAATTATTAATAATCGGATTTCTTGTCGTATTCAATTTTATTGATATCTATCTAAGATAGATACGGTATTACCCATCAAAAATTGTTTATCTTTATTGACTTAAAGGGCTTTATCGTCACGTGCAGTTACAATATTGCGACCGATGGCTATCGGCAATTGTCTATTATATTTGAGAAGTTATTATCAAGTAGTTTGAAATGACAAGTGGCGATCGACTGTTTGAGTTTTATTTGTCAGCAGACTTCCGTCAATGAAACACGCAAACAAAACCTAAATACGGTACGTTTTATACTATACATTTTTATAGCAAGTTTTATTTTTATAAATCATTATTATACTTATTGAAATCAATTGTCTAATATTATAATACTATGGACATTAGAAATTTTTTTAAAAAACCTAAGTTATGTGATTCTGAACCCTCAACTTCATCAATTGAAATGAATAATAAAGAATCATGTGAGGTTAAAAGTATTTCGGCTGTTATAAATACAAAAAGTGATGTAACTAGTAAAGTGATAACGGATGAAAAAGACATTGGAAAATATTTAAACCTAGAAAATATTGACAATTCTTTAAAACTTGAACTTTTACAAAATCCTTGGGTACCCAACACTACTTATAACTTTAAAAGTGATTTAAAACCAGGAAATACACGAGCATTTAGACACCATTGGTTGAATGAAAACGGGTCATGGTTGACATATTCAGCTGTTGAGGGTTTGAAAGGAGCTTTTTGCCGAATATGTGTATTGTTCAAACCATCTATTCATAGAGGTATACAAGGTAAATTTATAATAAAACCTTTTACTAAGTATAAGGATTTTCATAACTTTTCCAAACAACATATATCTTCAAATTGGCATTCTGAATCAATGTCTAGAGCTAAAGATTTTATGGATATTATGAATGATAAAAAATTAGTGTTATTGAACAAGTAAATGTTGGAATGCATAAAGAGATAGAAACTAACAGAAAAAAATTAAAATCTATAATATCAACTATTTTGTTTTGTGGAACTCATGACATTTCTTTACGCGGAAAAAAAACAGATTCGGGTAATTTTCACGATCTTATAGATTTTCGTATTGAATCAGGTGATGAGTTGTTAAAAAATCATTTTTCAAGTTGTGTTGGAAATGCTAAATACTCATCCCATAGAACCCAAAATGAACTAATTTCACTGTGTGGGAGAATGATTAAAGAAGACATAGTGCGAGAAGCCAATGCCGCAAATGCATTTTCAATTATTTCTGACGAAACAGCAGATATTTCTGGTATAGAGCAACTGACAATGGTAATTCGATTTATAGACAAAGAATCAAATCCTTTTAAGATACGAGAAGAATTTTTAGGCTTTATCCCCCTAAATCAATTAAATGCAGAATCAATTGCTACTGAAATTTTATCATTTATGGTGAATTGTGGTCTTGATTTAACTAAACTTTGTGGGCAAGGTTATGACGGCTGTGCTACAATGGCTGGAAAAGAAAGTGGAGTTGCTAAACTAATTCGAGACCGTCATGCCAAAGCTTTATTTTTTCATTGTGCTAGTCATCGATTAAATTTAGTTATTAATGACTTAAACAAAATTATGGTTATTCGTAATACTACTGGTACAATTAAAGAAATAATTAAATTTTATCGTGAAAGTACACTTCGAAGAAATTTAATACCTAACATACCACTTTTTTGTGAAACACGCTGGTCATCAAAATATAAAAGTATTAGAGTATTTTCTGAAAATTTTATTACAATAATTCAAAGTCTCCAATCTTTATCCATAAATGATATGATAAATACCAAAACAAGACAACGTGCTTTTTATTTATATTCCTCAGCCTCAAATTTTTTATTTATAATTTCAATGACTATAATAGCAAAATACAGCGCTATTTTGGAACCTGTCACTAATATTTTACAAGGTGAATCAATAGAACTTTATAAAGTTCGGGAACACGTGGAGACATTATTGGAAATGTTTGAAAGCGATAGAACTAATGCAATTAAAAGCTTTAATTTACTATTTGTTGATGCTAAATCTATATCAAATGATTTAGATCTTATGATTACTTGCTCTAGAATTACCGGAAAACAGTTACATAGAAACAATTGTCCAAGTGAAACTCCCGAAGACTATTATAGAGTATCAGTTTTTATACCATATATTGAGTCAATAATACAATCAATCAAGGTAAGATTTGAAAAAAGTAATAATGTTGCTTTTTCATTACAACACCTTCATCCAGCATTATTTAAAAAAATTAAAAAGAAGAGTACGTTGAAATCTTGAAAAATATTCATAGTTTTTATAAAATTGAAAATTTATTAGCTGAAGGTGAGAGTTGGTATGTTTATTGGCAAAAAAAAGATTTTGAAAGAATGGAAATTATTGATTTATTAAAACATAGTGAAATATTTTTTCCTAGTATTTCAGTTGCATTAGAGATTTTCCTATGTTTACCAGCTACAAGCTGCACTGCCGAACGTACATTTAGTACATTACGAAGAGTAAAAACTTGGCTTCGATCTACGACAGGCGAAGACCGATTAAACGGTTTATGTATGTTAAGTGTTCACCGTGAAAAAGTTAAGGTTAGACAAAATCAATTCATTGAACAAGTAATTTCAAGATTTGCAAAAGAACAACCGCGAAGACTTCAATTTTTATTTAGTAATGACACATGAATCAATAATTATGTATTTTGCTGATAATAAACTAAAAATTTCAGATAATATTATCTTTAAAGTTACTTTTTGGTGTTTGATTTTTTTTGCCCCCCCCTGATAAATTTCCTGCGGGCGCCCATGCACGCAGTGTTCCGAGTGATTTCGAGCACAGTGCTCGAAAACAAAGATGGGTAATAATGATAATATCGTCGATCGGTAGGTACAGAACGGAAAGTAATTCGGACGAATCGTATAATACGATGGCAAAAACAAATTCGAATCACGGGGGACAACGCGATCACCCGAGCATAGGCATACGACAGAATAAAAAATATTATGTTTACACAATGCGTACGTTGATTTTTCGCCCGTTATACTTTCTCCGCGAGCACAATAAAATATATTGTTATTATAAAATACGTCGGCGGCGCATAAATATTACGGGAATCGAACAATATTTTCACTGACTTGCCCGTTTCGTTACGATTGTACTTTTTTATTTCACGCGATTTTTTCTCTTCGAATTCTTCACGATATAATCGCGCGTGTCGGTCGGACGAGATGGACGAACGCGGGTAGGCACCTATCGCGAGTTTGCTATCGTTTCGATGCTATTGCCGTGCGTTTGCCAGGTACACTATATAACGGCCGCGCGATCAAAACCGATCATCGATCAGCGTTTCCGTTTGAATGACGTTCCGAAAAACGTGTCCATCGTCGGATAAATTCGCGTTCTCGAGTACGCGGTATAACCGAGCCCCCGATTTCGAAAAATCTAATAGCTCCGGCGCACCACCACTTACGATTGCAGAGACATTGAAAATCGTTCCTTCCGTACGAAAAGTCGTTGAAAATAAAAAAAACATCATTGTAAATACAACAACACAGTACAATTATTCCTCCCTGAATCAAAAAAAAAATATAAGAAAAAAAAATGTCCTTTGAAAACCGCGGCCGGTCCACGAGCGGCACGAACTTTTTATCGTTACCGCCGCGAACCATCGCCTATATTGTTCATCTTCTTCGGCTCGCCGTCGCGATACGATTAAAATCATTAACTCCCTTTGTGTATTTTCGTCGTTGTTTCTTTTTTTTTCTTGTTTACCCTTGATTCGCGCAAAACCGAGTGGCGCGATTTTGGCGAACGCAGTTTCGAGAAGAATGTCTTGTCGCGGTCTCCTCCGGCGGTCGGTTTTTGTCGACACACATCGTACGCGACATCATATTATTATTAAAATATTGTTGTTAAACCGCTTTTTTTTTTACGAACCACACAATACGCGTACAAATGTGCCCAAACACACACACACACGGTGCGTTTCGTCTTTGGATACCGCAAAAGTGAAAACCGAAATCGACGTTCCGACACGTTTGGTCCGGATAATCGTCGAAAATCGGACGCTTTCCTGTGTGTTCCCTTCTTCTTCGACGGCTGCCTGCCTAAAAAACACTCGCGCGTTTAACGACTGCGACGACGGTCATTCATAATAATTACCGCGTTACGTATGCAAACGATGATAAAATACGAAATCTTGTAGTAATTCGTTATGCGCTATCGTAGTCGATCAAAATAACGCGATTCGTTTTTTTCCCGCAAATATTTTTTGCTCGCGAGATGAAAACTATACAATCAATATGATTTTTAATCAAACTGATCACGTGTTTGCTACTATTTGTACAGTTTTCATTAGGTTCTCGACGGAAACGAACGATTTTTTCGAGTGGGATCAAGTCTCTGCGTTTAGCGTTGAATCGTATAACTATGTACAGAATACATTTTTATAATAGTGTATTCATCGAAATATTCTGATATTCTACGAAATATTTTTGAGTTTTTAATTTCAGCAGGTGCTTTTTTGTATGCGGTAATTCGATTACGCGGATTTTTAAATCGTTTTTCAACCGTGATTATAGTTATAAAACGCGTTTATTACATTTGGAAACTCGATTATCTCGTCATAATTATCTTCGGTTTTACATTTGTTGTTTTCTGTATCGTCGTATAGAATTATTCCTGTGTTTCGAAATTCAATATTTTAATAGACCTTCGAAATCTTGATGAATAAAATATATTAAAAAAAAAAACACGCGATAGGTGTATTTTGAGTAAAAGCGATCGTCTCCCCATTGTACTGTGGATGTAAAAGTTGGAAAAAAAAAAGTCGAAGAATAACCGCTGACATTAAAAACATTTGATGATCGCTGTTTGTATACCGTTTGTTTTGTGTTTTGGTGATAAAAACAAAGAACGACGGAAAATCGGCCAAATCGAGAAATTGTCTCTTTATACGCGACAATCAGTGCCAAAACCATGTCGAAATAATAGAAATGTAGGCGCCCATGCGCGCGTATACCGTATACGTAAAATTCGAATTGTAAAATCGCCAATATTAATTATAAAAAAATAAAAACGAGACCGGAGGAATCGTTTTCGTAAATCCCCGTTCTCGTTCCCGCTATTTTTACGTATAGTAACAGAGAAGGAAATTCTTTTATTCTTTTTTTTCTTTATTTATGAAACGATTTATCAGCGAACGGGCCTACTACAATAATGGAACTGATAAAATCGATCGTAAATTCGTACGACCATCGGCGCGGAGCACGAGAAACTTATTTTATCCTACTCCGCTGACCGAGTAACCGGGTATTGTTTTTTAAATTTTATTTTCTACATACTATCGCGTTATTTTATACGCATTGTATATTACACGTTACGCTCGTATGTACAACAAATAATAATAAATCGCACTTTGTGTAGGCTACCTACCGACGACATAATATAATGTTATAACGAAATATAATGAACATTTTACGTTGCCGAGTAAACGAGATCAAGTACCCTGTGCTATTTCTAATGTTTGTCAAGTCGAAACGAATAAACGTATGTTATTCTACGTTACCAGCTGCAGTGTATGTTCGCATTCAACGTGGGTACCCTCGGGGCATTTTCAAAGGTCTTTTAAACGTACACTTTTCTAGAAACGCTCACAATCGCATTATAACATTACATTCGTGTGTAAAAAATGTCTGGGTGATTATTTTTAACACGAGTCGTTGACCAGTATAGGTTTTGTCCTGCAAGTCGACGGTTAAAAGACAACGCGAATATTTGAAGTCGAGCGGCCAACTCGAAAAATATGTGCGCATCAATCGAACGCGTTCGAACTCGAAACTGAACGTTGCGGAAACCTAAAACAAAATTCAACTCTTAATTATAACTATAACTTAATTGTTCGGATTCATAGCGTAACGGTACGATACGTGTATTGAAGAGAAATCCGAATATTATTTTTGATCGAAACGATTCCGAAACGTTTATTAAAAACGTCAAGTTGGGTAGTTTAAAACTATAAATAAAGTCAAGTTAAATTATGCGTACGGTAATTATACACGATAAAATATGAGGAAAGACAAAATGTCGTTTATATTGTTTTTCACCGCACGATATCTCTGGTACGTTTTTACTTAGACGCGAGTGTCAAAATTTAAACAACCGATTAAAAATGCGTAGGCGCGTATTATGGTTAATGCTCGTGTATCAGTTCTTATTGAATCGTCTTGAATCGCTGACGAATAAATAATAATAGACCGCGGCTAAAATCAATACGTTTTAATTGATAAAATACCCCGATTGGAATTTTGTAAAAAAAAAAACCGCTACGGTTTACTATAAATTTATTTATTTCTCGAAAACTCGTTTTTTTTTCATACACGATCGCGGATATCGTGTCCAGATAACTCGAAAGCTCGTCAGAAACACTAATCGTGCCGATACGTCGATGAGATAAAAGACGAATTGTACAATACGACTTTATGGCGTCCCTTTATGCTGACTATAATTTACATTTAAAAAAATGCTCCGAACGATTAAGCAGCGACTTTCGTAGAAAATTTCTTTTAAATATTTTTTTTTTCCCACACGCTGTAACATACTGTCAACACCCTGTTTCCTCGTAACAACGTGTACAACCTGCGCACACTCGCGGACCCGCGTTTAAGTCGCTCGGTAAATGCGAAAAGATCGAAACAATCGATAGTGGCGACGACGATGCAGAATATATAAATAATATATAAATAATAATAATGTATAAACAGTGCGTTTTTAAACGTAATATCACATAGGTTAGATCGGGTACACCGGTATAACTTATTTCGATCGTGTTGTCCACCTGTACGTTGTTCATTACGAACGAACGCTCGGTTGTTAGTTCCGGTCGGCCGGCGCGGCGGTCGCAGGATTTCTTTTTAACGAAATATAACGAGAAACAAACAGTAAGATTAGAGATTCTGAGCATTTTTACAATGATGTTTTTTGTTTTCTACTACTGTCAACAACTTTTTTCGAAATTTCACCGCCTGCATCTCGAGTTATACGTCAAAAACCAAAAAAAAAAAATCGGTGGAGAATTTCACGGCGAAAAGTTTGGCGTAGCTATATCACTCGGCAGTTTAATGACTAGTCGTAGAACTTTTGGAATTTCGCTTACGTTTCGAGTATAACATCCCGAAAACGAATTAAGGATTTTACTGCGGAATTTTCAGGTTCGTGATGACGTTTTCGCGTAGAAACGGTGCTCAACTCTGAATGCCACGAAAATTTGAGATTTCGGCTTTCAACCGATCTCCTCCCGAACGGTTTTTCGAAATCCAAGCATTTTGCGACAGTCCATAAAATACACGAATTTATAAAATAAAAAGAGCCCGCTGGAGTGGCGATATTCGTCCGATCGAACTGACAACATCATAATCGGTAGGCCATTACTTATTAAAATTTTCACACGTTATGTAAATCAAAATTTTTTTTTACACGTGGATACCGGACCATTTTTATTGGTAAATTCGGTAGTTTTTTCCAAGACGTATGGGTACTATACGGATAACTGAGCTCGCTAAGAAACGTTTTTTTGAAACTAACTATGATTCATCATATTTGCTTTCAGATATTATTTAATACGTACGTTTGAACCACAATTTCCGACCCACCGAATGCGTAGCCGTTACGAGTTACTCCATCAAACCGTTATACCCACGCGACCTGTTCTGAATCATAGGTCCAAAATGAAAATGTCGCCGCAAACAAATCCGATTTACGAGATTCGATGTCCAGCGCGGCGAAACACCGTCGCGCGTGGAGATGATTTAAACGGAATTAATCGATGGAAAGTTTTCGAGTGCGGCGGCACATTTATAAATATTTCTTATTATTATCGTCGTCGTCGTCGTTGTTGTTGTTGTTACTACTATCTATAATATGTTATATTGTATCGCGTGTGAAAAGAATCGGCTTTACGGTGACCTGGATGCGCAATGTGCCCACAGACAGAATTATAATAATATTATATTATTTTGTATTGTACAGGCTGTGGACGTTAATATGCTCGTTAAAATACGTTGAAATCGTGTTAAAAAGCCAAGTTAGTTAACTCGTTGAAAACTATTTTCTTCGTTTTTTTTTAATTTTTAACGAAAAAAGTTAAATTTTTTTTTTTTAAACGTACTAACCGGGTGGACCCGGATCCCTGTGACCCGGCTAAACCGTACAGTCAAACGATTTTCGAACGCTCTTCTTAAACGACGCTTTATTCCTGTACTGTTTGTACATACCTTATTATTATTGTAGTTTCGTTCGTAATCGATTCGTTTTTAAACGTTTATTTGTGCGGGACTTCAAACGGGGGTGTAACACGAATTTAGTGTTTAAACTGTACTAGTATGCGAAAAACTTACGTCCGTCAAGTTCATTTTACACCGCTATATCGAGATGTTTTTTTTTTATTTCAAACGAACACGCTTACTCGCAAGTATAATAATATGGTCCGATACATTCGTCGACTGTACACGGATTTCGCGCTCTGCGGGTGAGCCGCATGTGTACCGCGGATGCACGTAGTGTAAAGTAGACGTGTCGAACTCCATAAACGCCGTACGCCGCTGCATTGTGCGGTTCGTAAAAACAATCGTAAATATTATTATTATACTGTTTTGTTACGATAGCGTTATACTACGTTCTGTTTTTTAAGTACGCCACGTGCATAATATCATCTCGGTGGCGGTTTTTCGGTTTTTGTACGCACCCGCGTCTATAGTCACGTTTTATTTTATTCCCACGTGCGTGGCCGGACGCGTTTTCGAGACGAACGACGAGACGTTTGACGGATGATGTTCGGTCGCGCACATAACGTACGCTATAGTATCACACGCGGGTCAGCGGTGTTCAGGAATGTGTGGATACGTTTTTTTTTAATTTTTTTGGATAAAAATTTTCTTCAGTACAGTGCGTTTAAATGAAAAACATCTCGCTCTGACTACGACTCCTCGGAAATACGCCACCGGGATCCGGTTAGGACGAGGTGTTTGCAAAGACGAGCAACGGGCCGTGAATAATGGACGTGTACGGTTAAAAAGGCCGAGACGAAAAGTCGATCGTGTTTTGACATTTTGACCGTATCAGAGATCGGTTAGTTTGTTTCGTTGTACAGAATCGCGGCTACGAGAGACGTTGTTTGTTTTGTCGTCTGTGCACTTTTCTTCGGAGGTATAATAACAATACAGATATTTTTTCGCGGTACCGCTTACACGGGGTATACGCCTCGGACGAAGCTTTTTCTTTGAAGTTTTCAGTTCGTCGATAAAAACCGAAAAAATTTCGAAAATGTCGCGCCGAACGGTTCGAAACTGTCCGCGCGGCAGACGGTTTTCAAGACGGTGTAACTACAAAAATAGTCAAATATTATACCATGTTGCTGCGTACTTTTGAAGAAGCTTTCGAGCGATACGCACCAAAAACGATAGAAATTACAAAAACGCTTCAAACGACCTGTACTCGTTGAATTCGCACACGTCGCGGTCAGGACGGGTAAAACTATAGCTATATCCAAAAAAAAAAACGCATTTACTACAATTAAACTCTTTTTTACGTTCATTGGTGAATCGGAAACGTCGTAAAAGTTTCGAAACGGTTTGAGCGACGCATAGAAATGTATGAAATCAATAAGAATATTTGTCGAGCTGATTTTAATTGCGTTCGGAATCACGTTTTCCCGTTCACGGATTCGCGTGGCTTAAAACCATACAATTATCTATCGTCTATATAACATTACGAATCGTTTTCTTCTATGTAAATATATTTTTTTTTTTTAATTTTCGTACGCAATTAGCGTGCGGTTTATGGTCACCTTTGCGGGAGAGCAAAACCAAATATAATGACGACGACGACGGTACGACGACTCGTTGTTCTTCGCGACGGTTCATTCGGTTCGTCACGTCCGAAAACCCATACGAGAAAGCATTACCTAGTGCGGTTAAGACATTTTCCGACTCGCCGATCAACTAGACTTCTGGTTGTACGGCGACGGTCGTTATGAATTTGTTCGCGATTCTCAACGCAAGAGAGCTAACACAATTATTTATTTTTTCGACAAAAAATCCGACGATTCCAATGTTCAAACGGAATATTCTTTCGAATAAAATATACAACGAAAAATGTAGGCACTGTATTACCTATAACTACGCTATCAGCAGCTACAGTCGAAAACCGTACATTTTCGTTGTGCGGAAACACGAGCGGTTTTATACCATTGAAATTTTACGCACGATTTCTCAAACTGTATTATTTACTCCCTTTCAGTATTGTACCTGAAAGCTTGTTCGTTTGTGAAACGCGTGGTGTGAAAATTTCGAGTCGTTCGGGACATTTTTGAAATGTTTTCGGATAACTCAAAATATTTTCGATCGCCTTTTATACCGGAGCACTCCTTATCTACAACATACGAAAAAGCGATTACAGAAAATATCACTCGTTTATAACTCGGTTGCAAAACTCATGTTTTGGTGTTTCGACCATAACTGAAGTCGACATTTTCAACGGAAAAACGCTGCTTCAAACGACGTATCTCGGTGCACTTTTCCATCTTTTTACGGAATCGTATGGTGTTTTTTTCGAATTGTGTTGCCACGAAAACGTGTTGTACCTATAAAGAGTGTAAAGATGCGGCCGGAGCATAAGACGGTACGTTTCCGCGCGCAAAAAAAATGTTTACAGAATACGTTTCGTGCTCAGAATCTAAAACGTGGTGAACTTTTTTTATTGACTAGGTGTTTTCGGTACCTTTCCAGCTGAAATTCGCGTACAGTATGCGAGTACAGCTGACGTTTTAACGGCGATGCTCCGCATAAGAACGTACGATTCGATCGGCCCCGCGATTGTTCGATTTTCGTTTTGTTTTTCGCGACGTTCGCGGTACTTGCGGTCTTTCCGGTTAAACGCCGTCCGCCGCCCGTGTCGTGACGGCAGCAGCTGCAGTCGCAACCGTGCCGGTATAACTGCTCACGCCGTCGCCGCGACTTCCACTCTACCGCGACGTTCCGGGAACGAATTTTCTAGGTTTTGAGTAGATACGGGACGTCATAGGCGCGATTTGGGGAGAGGGCTATTTGGGGCTTATCCTCGCCCGGCAGTCTTGCAATGTATATATTTGGATAAAAGCGTTCGAGTAAAAAAGTTTTTCAAATACTTTTGTCGAATACTAAAACAGCGAAAAAAAATCACAAAAACAATACGCTTTACGTGTTTCGACAACCTATGTGGTCGTCATCTTCGGCGCGTAATACGAGCCATCCGATCTAAATAAGTCCTGTGTGATAATAAAAAGGTCGCGAATTACTTTTATTACCTCCTACAAAAAAAAAAAATAGTGTACTAATAGTAAAAACGTTTTTTAATCTTTCATATTAATTTACCGCGTAAAAGTTTGAAAACGACGAGGAATAATTTTTTTTTATAACGATAAGCCGATGACGGATTTGGCGATCTCGCCATTTTTCGGCACACGTAACTCGGAAGATAATTAAAACACAAAGAAAAATGCTTCGAATAAAAAAAGAGCGAAACGCCCGAATTTTACTCAACGTCGTAACGGTTGGAGCACTCCTACCCGAAAACGTCACCGCGAACCATTAAAACTACAACGTTTTCGCCGTGTGAAATTCTCTAAAAGCCCAAAAAGTAAGCCGGATTTCGAAAAGTACCGCCGCTTTAAGAACAGTCGCTGACTTTGAGAAAACCGGAGCACGATTTCTTCCGCACGAAGAGTTCGTTTGACAAAATCGTCGTAAAAATACCCGTCGCTCGCGGAATCTAATATCGCGTATATTACCGCACTACGTCGACACTGGTGGTATTTTTAGAGTATTTTTTTATAGTTTGTGTATGAACGGGGCCGCGATTTTCCGCGCGCGTACCGTTTTTTTTTTTTGTTCGCCATATTATTCACACAACAATATTAGCATATACGCGTCTCGTATTATTATATTACCCGTCATCTCGTCAACATTTTTAACGGACGATAATGGTTTTCGTCCGTTGTACATTTCTCCTGCCGAACAGCCGGGTTGAATTTTACGGTCGAGTTTGGGTACCTACTATACTCGTACTTGTTATTACACGTTATTATTATCGACCTACCCGTTCGCTTGACGGCAAAAATAATCGCGTTTCGACCGGCGCGTACAGTGGGCGAAAAAACACTCGACACGTCGCCCGTTCTTTTGTGTATCGAAAATGACGAAAAAATCCGAGAAATTATTAAAAAATTCTCACGTCGTACTCTCGTCGAACGTGAAGTTATACCCGCAACTTGCAAACTGCAGTGGTACAGAGCGTCTGTTTTTTCACGAGGTCCACGAGAACAGCTGTGACCTAGGCTTGAATAAAAAATGAAAATGACGTATGATAGAAATCACGAAAATCCAATACACGAAAGGTATAGAACGCAGCATGTAAACGGTTCGAAAAACGCGTTTTCGACATAGACTGCGCTTTTAACGAGTGTAACAGTTGTGATACTTTTTTTTTCCCCCGTGAAAACTAACACGTTTTCGTCCCGGATGTTGAAATAGTTTTTGGACTTGTGTTTTCTATGAACAAAAAAAAAGCGGTACTTTTCGTACGGAACAATCAAATCGAATAGTTTCATACGATATCGCCCGTACGTTTATTTCGGCCACTCGGTTTCCATGTATCTGAGCGCAGTCCGTTGGTTTATGTGTCCGTATGGTTTGCAGCAGCGTGCAAACACATGTATGCGGAAACATACGCGACGTTAACTAACGAATATTTAAATTTCTACCTACTGTTAAAACTCAATATAAGGTGGCGGATATAACAAATTTCAGTGTACTTTTTCTAATTTTACACACCGAATTCGGACTGCAGCTGTTACGCTTTGATTATAGGGAGCTCGACCCACCAGAACCGTACGGAAAACAATTCGCGATGTTTATATACTCGTGTACGGTGTGGAATACAGTTTAAACATGAAATATTGTTTTTCATCACACTCTTTCGTACGAAAATAATAATTATTATATATATATACCTGTAACAAATTCAAATTCTAAATAATTGTATCGCTGTCGGTATTTTCAATAGAAAATAAACTAGCTGTTTATAAAGCTACAAGTTTGATAAAAAAAAAAAACGACAACGGGGGAGGGATATAACCCCCAACATCACCCCTGTGTGCGCACCGCTGACCTATATACACACGCCATCCGAGTTTTTTCGATCCAATTGTAATGTGTTTTCGTATGATCATGTACGTTATATTATACAATACGTTATAATCAATGGCTCATATGGTGAAATACATCAGGTTAAGAAAAAAAAACTATCTCATCTAAACTCTAACTCGCAGGTAGTTCATACAGTTTGTAAGAAGATTGGACCACGGTGAAATTAATTTCTACGTACGCCACTGATTGTAATGATCGGTATTTGATCGGAATGAAGTACATTCCTAGGGACGAAATCTTTACCCTCTCTCACGACGTCTAACTTGACGTTTTTTTTTTTTTTTTCAAGTTTCAAGATTACTACGAAAACGGTCGAGATTGCGGGTTTCGATTTGACGCACAAATCAGTCGCTCGGAGCAATCGTGAAAATATTACATTGACTCGGAAAAAAACAATCAAAATTTCAACGAATAATTGCTTTCATTGCTGAGTTTTGTCCTTTTAAACTTTGTATATTACGCCGACGTACGTTTTGATAATATTATTTATGAACGCTGTATAGGTGGAATTTTTTTCGCTCCTCTATATAGTAATCCTAAACTCGGTGGTTACTACTAAATCGCACGGCGTTTCCATTTCAAAATTTCGTTCGCTTTTCAAAACGTCGATCGCGCGTCTAGGTTACTAGGTACACGGTAGTATTAATAGGTATACTGTGAGTACAATGTCTTATTGTAAAAAACATTTTCGATTGTACAGTATCGATTTAGGCGTAGTATATTGCAGTGGATACCGTACACGAACCGGCGATTATATATAGTAATGTTTTACCCGTGATATTATAAAGCGTGTCATTCGAAATGTCGTCAGGTTTTCGGGACACTGAGGCGCTGCATCGGATTAATAACGATGATTTTTCGATTTACCACGCGAACTGCAGTGACAGCAGTATTGTATTGCGACTAGAATGATGGTGAAAAAAAAAAAAAAAAAAATAATTTAAAAACCGAGTATAAGTAAATAAGCCAAATAATACTTGTAAAACATCATTGACAATATTATCCTTCGCCGCGTTAAATCGTATTGTAGTATTCGTATTATATTTTGTTTACTGCAGCTGGTGGTATAATACGCCGCCATTCATTTTGTCGGTAACGGCTTTGCGCAACGCGTTGTGTACAAAATTGTTTTATTTTTTTTCTAAAACGTCACTCACGAGTAAAAGTATATTTAAAATACAACAAAATCCAATGTGTGGCGACGAGTGGCCGGCGAAATCGGTCGCGAATCGTGTATAATATTTGTGTTCCTTTTGCACTGTTTAGACGCGAGTTTCTGCACCGGGCGGCAGTTTTTTTTTTATAAGATCGCATTCAAACCGTTTGTAAAAACCAACGTTAATGAACATAATTGCATATGGCGGTAAGTTGTAGTGTTTAAAAAATAATTGTAGGTACGACGGCCGCAAAGGTGCAGTACCACCGACTAAGCTTTAAGGTGGGTAATTGGTTTCAAAGTTGCGGTTTATCCATATTATTTACCATCTGAAAGCAGCGATTGTGTTCGAAAAAAACGATTCTTTCTGATCCATCTAATGAGTCCTGGGTGAAAATAAAAAAGATCGCGAAGTACTACTATTATACATACGTAAACAAAAAATACCTTCTTATTTTCCTTTATCTCCTTAAAAACCATTGTAAAAACCCCCTATGTACATAACTATATAATCCAATAACATTTAATTTGTAAGCTAATAACCTTGTTGTTGATGCTGTACCAATAAAAAAAAAAAAAAAAAAAAAATACCGTATAATATATACCCAGTAAAAACTTTTTTTCAGTCTTTTGTAACGCGTCAAATTAATTTGGTAAGTCATAAAAGTCGGAAAACGACAAGGAATAAAATTGTATATAACGTATTTAGTTTAATAGGTATATAGCCGTTCTGACGCCGGATTTGACGATTTCGGGACTTTTGTCGTTTACGGCACATAACCCAAAACATCAAAAAATGCTTCGTATCAAATAAAATTTAAACCGAAATCCCAAATTTTATGTGGTATTCAACGTAACGATTGGAGCACTCTTTCTATCCAAAAACGTCATTATACAAACCTCAAAATTTTCACCGTAAGATTCTCAATTTTTTTTTTGTTTTGTTGGTAAACTCAAAAAATAGGTAATAAAACTTCAAAAAAAGCTTCGAGTCAAGTACCGCCGGAGTGCATACACCTTTTAGAAAAGTCGCTTACTTTAAAAAACGGAGCATTCCGTCTACAAGAAAAGTTGTTGACGGAAAAAAAAACCCATCATTGTGAAAACGATACATTCTTTGCTCGTCCCCCGGAATCTAAACCTTCATAACGTACCGAAATCAATCCGATCTTTGTTTCATTCTATTCCGTGTTTTTAGTTTAGTATTTGTTTTAGTACCGTCGTATATTACATTGCGGAAAAAAGTCGTTCCTAACCTATTTCGGTGCAGTTATTAAATGTTATTAATTATTTATTTTGTTCACAACGTAACGGTTCCTGATGGTCCGACCAGAGTAAAACGGATATTTGGGTGTTACTAATCCGTTCGCAAAATTAGGTTGGGACAAAATTTAAAACATCGAGTGCTAGATTTTATACTTAATGAAATTTTAAACAAACAACGAGTCGAAAGAGTGCGATAGTGTGAAACCTTAATTATTATTTTTTAGAACAATATAATAAATATCATCGGTTTACGTTATTGATTTTTTGTAATTTCGCGTGGCACGTTTGCGCACGAACGCATTTTTATTCATTTTTTTCCTCTCTCGCGTATTAATGTTTATTGAAAAATGCACGTTTCGTACACGAGAAACATTATTGTCTTCACAGTTCGGTCACAGTTTTTATTTTGCATCGTCTTCTATAACAAACGTACACGAATATAATATTATTATTATATTACAGAATGCGAAAAATGAAAAACATATCGTGACGGTTTTAAAGGTATCCGTTTTAATGTCACGTACACGCGGTTTTAAATTATTATTGTTGACCGACATTTACATATCGTATCTATACCTACTTAGAAAAAAAAAACTATTTAAAGAAAGCGTAAATACCTAGTGTGATACGCGCGATTTAAAAATATATTTTCACTCGACTGTCACATAAAAGAAAGAAGAACTCGACATTTTTTTTTGTTATTATTTTCGTAGCTATAATTTCTATATTTTACATTGCGGACAGTAAAATATGTAGTGCGACCGTACGGTAGTAGTAATGTTATACTTTGTGCGATTTTCTCGAGACTTTACGAATCAAAACACCGTTGAGCGTCGTGAAAGTATACGTACTTAGACGAATTCGGACTTTTAATAAAGAAAAAAAAGTAGCGTTATCGGCTCGACTATATAACACTTTCTTAAAAAAAACTGACCGTAAAACAAACAGTCGGGTCCAGAATATTATTATTTTAAAACACAGATTTCATCTCGTTATTATAATATGTACATAAACCGAAAGGTAATATATCACACCGTTCGTTTAGCAACGAGATGAAACGTGCGTGTTCAATTAAATTTTTCGCATCGCTATTCGTGACATCACGGTAGATACTCTCTATATTATTGTTGTTGTTGTATACACTGCAGACGTGTCTTCATTTTATTCGAATATAGCACGCTCGGCTTTCTACGATATTCAAATCGGAACGTATTCGTTTTTCCGACGACTGAATAACATTAAATCATGATATTATTTTGTATTCACTTCTCTCGGGCTTTTGAGAAGACCAACGTGGAAAAAAAAAAAAACGTTACACATCGCGTTTCTCCGGCACCGTCTCACGACGCGCGGAATAAATTCGACACTGCCGGAAACGCGTATGGGTGTACACGAGAGTATATGAAACACTTCAATAATTATCGAACGCATAAATCCTGTATTATAGGATGTATACTAGTCTTTTTTTTTTTTCTAAACCGCACAAATCAGTCGTCAGCTGGATCGGTCAGCCCTGCAAAGGCGATCGGGGCCCTTCGGGGTCATCCTCCTAGAGCTCTTACATGGACGGACTCCACTTCGTCGCAGTGGCGGCTCCAGAGTTTGATTGATTCTGTGTGGGGAGCGTTAGTACGAAATATTATACGAAATAAACGTATAAATAATAATCACATTTTATAAAACAAATTTTCGATTTTCACTATAATTATCCGCAAGTATGTCCCGAGGAATGTGCGCGAGACCGTTGTCCTCTCGACCATTCGTGTACGCGACCAGGTTAAATAGCCGTCTCGACCGGCAAGGTCGCTAAAACGCGAATCAAAGTATCGATCGCGGGAAACATATCAAAAACATCGAGTACCTCTGTTTCTGGGGGATTCGGCCGTTATTCGTTTTCACACGGTTCCACTTTGCCGTTCCATCATACTCGGCTTCTAAACGGATCTTCAAAATACCGAGATTCCGTTGTTTTCGGTTTTATTCGCTTCTTCTGATTTCGTCGATGCTTTAAAGTCCGTTGTGGCTGGCGTCAAAAGTCGTAGGTCAAAAGAGGTTTAAGAATGATGACGACCCGAAAAGCGGTTTTGTTAGATCATTTACAACTGAATCTAATATTGGTACGCAGATAGAAATTCTATAAAATACTTCTGGAACACAATCTGAATTTAGTCGATTTTTCTCTACGACCTTTTTGCTATTCGTGGTTTTATAATTTCAACGTCTGATTTGGATGCCATATTTCGCGCCTTTTTAAACATTATTCATTCTTTTGTAAAAAAAAAAAAAATCAATCGGCTTAGATAACTGCCGCCGAAAGCTACATTTTTCTCTTCGTCCTATACAACATTGAAAACATTCAAAAATTTTCGTAATTTTATACTATAACGTGGGTTTTAGGCGATAAAAAATCACTCACAATTTAATTTAAAATAAACACTACGTAAATACGTATGAATGTGAAAAAACAAATATACGTTACGACGACGGAGGAATCGCGGAATACATCGCGGAGAATGTCGCGGTGTGTACTCACGGACCGACCGAGCCAGCCGGTATAAGCGTCGATTGTTCTAGAACTTTTTCGAAATTACCCTAAGACGAGATGATTACAGTGTATTCTAGAACACGGGATTTCCATTTGTTTACTGACAATATTTGTAAACAACTTGGACGTGGTGTTCACGTCGCCACAATAATTTTAGATTATAATAATTTTTTTTATAATCCGTTTTAAAAACAAAAATCATGGGCCCCGTCGAGGTGCACGGTGTCGTTACGACTGCCCGCGGTGTGTCGACGTACAATAATAATAGTAGTCGAGTGGGTGTCCTCGGCGGAGTCCCATTTATTAGCCCGTAGAATTCCGAACGATTGTAGTGCGACTTTTCGACTTTTTTCCTCTTTTTACGCTCGAATGACGAACGGGTATGACGTGCACACGAAGACGATGTCGTACGTGATTGTAAGTATAACAACAAAAGGACGTCGGAAGAACGCGGACGAGCGATGGCTACGGGGGGTGCAGACTGCCGCGCGAAAACGACCGAATTTATTCGCGTTTCGTGATTATACGTGTGCCGCTGTGTGTCTTTGAAAAGAACGGATTCCGTATTTGATACAATCGAACGGTTCCTGGACGAATGTTCCGAGGGAAAAATGACGATACTGTTTCGCGTTCGCTTGATTTCGTATTTGGTGTGTACACGACTGCAGCTGTAATGGTCACTCTTAACCGACGCTTCGAATGCGTCCGTTAAAGCGTACCTACGACATTGTCGATGTCCGATTTAGTGCTTGATTTTATTGTTTTCAACACGACACTTCCATCGACCAACTGTTTGCCGCCAACTCGAACACTGTTAGCACCACCCTGTATACTCCTAGCTCTTGTCCGACGCTTTCTCCGGCGACCATCGCACGAAACCTGTAATGGGATTTTAAAGACCGTCGTTTTTTCATTTTTTTCTTTTTTTTTTTTTGTCTTTATCCGCCTTCCCCGAATCGATTAGCAGCGACTCTTTTTATCGCGCTCCTTCGACCGACAAAAACTCGAACGCCGCCGAATAATCGATTCAAAACGCACAAACCATTAATGTATTAGTACCTTTGAATGTACCGAATCTAGGCCATATAATACTTACTGCTCGCGTTCGACGGGATTTTTTAGTTTTCGAATGTCGTTTTTGTGGTGCCGAACGTTCGATAGGAGAAGAAACTATACCGACAAACCTTTTTCAAACGGTTTTTTTTTTACAGTCGGTCGATAAAAAAAAAAATTTACTAAAGTCTCAAAATCTTGGTTTTGAATTTTCTCATTTGAATCGTGTATTTTCTAAGCAATTTAAACCACTAAAGATTATTAAAAAAAAATCAGTCCCGTTGCTCCCTATATTAACAGCTGTTCTTCTCGGAGTAGTAAATCGATTCAATAAGATTCTTGTGGTCCTAAGACCGCGATTTTACGTATGCAAATCTCGGTGATCGCTTACGTTTTATCTAATCACTTCCGATTGAAAAACTCAAGAAAGATACGAAATCGTGTCTGCACGCCACACCGCCGGTGGACATTTTTTGTCAAAGAAGAAAAAAAAGACCCGCTATGAACACATGCGTTTCGGCCGAGTTCCGTTTTATTTTCTCTCGCCACCGTGGGATGGTAAATCGATCGTTGGATTTTTACACTTTCTATATCATCTAACCGATAATATGGGACGTTCACAAATCGTCCGAGTTCCATCGGCTCACTGCCGCGGGATCAGCTCGATCGAAACCACGGAAACTTACAAAAGGAAGCGATGTGAATTCGGGAAAAATAATCAATTTCGATTCATAACTACACTATAGGTACCAAAATGTATTACAAAAGTAGCTCTAAAACCGCGGATTTCGTTCTCAATGTTCGCGCGTCCTTACCGAAAAAAAAAAATAGCTTTTTGTCGTACTACACACTTTTGACCCCTCCGTATAAGTGTATCTCTGACGCTCGCTTCAATGGCCTTCGGATGCGTTTTTAAGGAGTATCGAGAGCTACGACAACGCGGGGATGAAAGTTCCGGGTCGTTCTGACGTTTGTCAAAAAAAAATTCTAAATACGAAATCGTTATTGTATTTTATCCGAGACAATAACACTGTTTAGTAAGTACCTTCAAAACAATTTTGTAAACCGTCGTTCGTCTTTCGTCCTCTTTACGTTGAGTACGAACCGGTGAACTAGCCGGTTATGTAAATGTGCGCATAGAAATTCCGAAAATATCCTGGTAGAAACATGTTTGTTACCTGTCGTATTAGAAAAATTAATCATACTACCACCGAACACATTTTTTGGTAGAAAAATGTACCTGCAGAAAACTATTTAACTAGAAATTAAATATTCCAAAT
The DNA here is from genome assembly GCA_017140985.1 of Hormaphis cornu. Classification (NCBI taxonomy): domain Eukaryota; kingdom Metazoa; phylum Arthropoda; class Insecta; order Hemiptera; family Hormaphididae; genus Hormaphis; species Hormaphis cornu. Next base: position 21,419,983 of record CM029360.1, read on the forward strand.
TTAAATTATACCGAATATTAGTAAAATTATTTTAGCATATTCTAATAAAACAATATTTTTATTTCGGTAAAATATTCTCAAATAAAATAAGTTCTTATAATAGAAACGTATGCGTAGAACAATGTTTAAGTAGCAAAATTAAATGTATAGAAAGTAACATTCCAGAAAACATATTTTAAGAAAATTATTTCTATCGATGAACTATAAGTTTTTAGAAAAATATTTTGATAGAAAATGATTTCATACCCGGCGTGGACAATTTGTACGGTATTAGTTGGGTTAGCTTGCAGAAAACAAAAAAAAGGTTAGGCGGTCGTCAGCATTCGTCGTTTACAATGATTTACTTATGCCGTACAATAGATTTACGGTCGCACTGATAGTAGTATTAAGCGCGCAGGCTCTGTTTGTACGACTAATTTTCTGAAAAAATATTTTCCGCGTAACTTTTGCGCGGTTTGCTCTCACGCGTTTCATTCGTGTTGTCGCACAATTTTTTGGTGGTATATTATAATATTGACATCGATACAAATCAACACATTATTATACGTATCGCCGTAATCATCTGCGCCCGTAATTCGTTTTTTTGAAATCTGTCGCGAACCGTTCGTTTCGCAAAGACGAAATTATTTTCGTTTCACGTACTCTCGATTGGAATTGAAAAACCCTTTTTTTACGGTCCGATCTCGGAGAAACGTGCACGCCGAGTAACGGTAAAAAAAAACAGTAGTTCTAACAGCGGAGATTCCGTCCGCGTGATAAGAAAAACAAAAAAATCAATACTTTACCTTCCGTCGACCGATTCTTCGGTAGCATGCAATAACAATTTAGAATGATGCGCCGCCGACACCGTACTGTTTCACACCGTACTGGCGGTGTCCAAAATTTTTTACACTCAACTTTTGTGTTCTTAAAAAAAAAAAATGCGTTTACCGATGCGATCACGTAAAGACGTTTTTATGATTAATGAAAATATTTGTTTCTCTATTTACACGATACGCGACGATAACACGGATAACGGACGGTCCGCTGTCGTACGTTTTGGTCGTAAACACCACCGTAATTTTAAACGTGAATTTGTATTGGTCAATTTGTATTGATCACTGTTTCTTCGATACGATTTCGGTAAAATTTTTAAACGTCTCGATTTTTCGTTTGTTACCTTCAATTTATCCCGTACCAGGCGCGAGCGTGAAAAATTTCGGACGTGTTTTGACCAATCAATTTCCTTCGGCTCGACGTACTGCTTTAATCTTTTCGAACTTTTACATCTTACACGTTTGCTATTATCCAGTGCTAGAAAACGAGACGACGAAATCGTAAATTTCAAAATTTAGTTTTATTTTGTTACGGACGGCGGCGCTTGGCCATTCGTATAACCGACAAGAAAAATCATCGACAAAATCGTTTCCCGAAAGTCTTGTTCGACAACAGTCCAATGCGATCACAAGTTAAATCGAGTGCAATATTATATACCGCACCGATATTACAGATTTGTAATACCGTTTGCTTATTGAATTGCCTATACAAAACACCTCAGAAGTCGTCGTTCCAACGAGTAAAACATGCAGCGTTACGCGGTGAATTTACGGCGCAAAGTTACGCTGTGTGTGTTTAGTAAAATATATTCGAATGCTTCAAACACGTTTACCAGTTTATTTCCATCAGCATTCATTTTAACGACTTTGTTCGAAAAACGACATCCTAACGGTTAGCGATCGATTTCGAGAATAATTTGCAAACCGGTTTCTTCTTTTTTTATAAAGTTTCTAAACAAAACGTTTGTGACAGACACAAGTCGACAATACTTCTTTTGTTTGAACAACGTATCTGTAATAGAAATTTGATGTTTTAAAAGAGGAGCAACTGACTTTATTTCGTTCGCATCGATTGTTTGCGATTCGTATATTGTTTATGCGATTTCGCGTATCACATACGGTTAGCAAAACAGTGGTTTAAAATACATAATTTTCGTTCGAGGTTTACAATTGTAGACTGATTTTTTTTTTAATTTACACCGTCAAACGACACGATAATCGTGTCGAATATACAGTGTACATGTTACACACCACCATCAACGTTAGTATATTATTCTCATGATAACTTGTCATTCGTTTTTCGTTCAGTTCTTATGCTTTTGTCATATGAAATAGTTTAAGAACCACAATCACATTACAAAATTGAAAAATCATAATGTTTAAATTTCTATAAACGAATCCAATATTATCGTTAACGACTACACGTTTTTTTTTGCAAAGTCTTGTCACAAAAATATATATTTACTGTTAAAAAAAAGTAAAACCGTTTTGTTCTGCCCGTATTTAAATTCTCTAAAACTTCCAGTCAACTATTAATTATTTGATTTTTTGTATCGTCTAATTCCGACGCGGTCTTTTAATTATTATGTTATTATTATTCGAATAAGTTCACTTTAAATAATCACGTGTTTGAACGTTTTATAGCATTAAACTCGAGCACTTTATTATACTTTACATTTATACATATTATATTATACTCTATCGTGTTCTAACGGTAAATAAAATAGATTGTTTATTATAAATATCGTACCGGTAAATTGATATGATATGAAAATGAACGCCAGCAAAACGAAAACGATGGCGATAGCAAAGACTAATAAATAAAGGCGGAAATCTCAGCGGATGGTTGTATAGGATATTAGAACCATTTCTGCTACTTAGGCCGAACGATCACAGACGGTGCAAGATGTAAAATGGAAATCAGTAGAAGAATATTATTGGATTGGTGAATATTGCATTTTACAAAAAAAAAAAAAACAGATCCTCTCATCAAAGAAGATAAACATTAAACTAAGAAAAATGACACTGAAGTATGTATATTTATGGCCACTGGCATTATACTCGGCGGAGATACGGACGTAAAATGAAGAAGAGTCGAGAGAATCATTGTGTTGTTATACCGACGTAAGCAAACAATTAACTTGGGTAGAACGAACGATGCTTGAAGTGAGTAACTGAAAAAATGAACTATGATAACTACAATTAAAGCGAGAAAATCACATTGGCTAGGACATGCTTCGAGACACGATAGTCCTAGAAAGAATTATCCATGGGGGAAAAAAAAAGGAAGACCTAGATCAAATTGTACAGCAGGAATGCGGCCTTAAAATATGTAGACGTTAATGGGAAAATAGAAGACGGAGAAAAACGGAGCAGAGTAGTAGTAGCTGGAAGGTAATACCAGTCGGAAGACCGAGCAACCTGAAGAAGATGATTTATTGTTTAAAATTTTCGTTCGAGAAAACAAATTTTGAAGTCTTATTTTTTTTTTTTAACTTAGAAAACTCGCATACTTTTGTCAAACACGACCTCGCGGGTCGTGTGGGTACATCGAATACTTGAAAAAACTACGCGGTTAGTGGTAGTCGTATTGGTGAACCTATATGAACGATAGGTAAAACAAACATTACTTGTAACTCATTTTTCGCAAGTAAATTTTAATATAAAAAAAACAATTTTTTTTTTTTTTTTTTGATACTCAACGTCATTAAAATTTCACAAGATATAATATATAATATTATTATACGTACTGTACAATATTTTCTCAAAACATTATCGAATTAAAACAATAATGTACTATTTACACGAGATACAAAGATGTAGGTAAAAAATAATAATAATAATAAATAATAGTACTACGATAAAGTCTAAAAGAAAAAAACATTCTAAACATTTAAATAACAAGAACATGGAATAAAAAAAAAAAAAAAATAGGTATCGATGTAGTAAAATATATAATGAATGTACACGTTAAAAAAAAAAAAAAACACAATATAAAAATATATATGTACGGGGATAAAAACCTATTCTAAAAAGAAAACGTTCCGATTCTTCTGCGATTCGTTTCCGCGGCCGTTCGTAATCCTCTGCACGCCGCGTCTCCACTCGACATTCCCGGGGGGACCGTTCGGGACGCCGCTTTCCGTGGAGTTCGCGACGTCCTGTGCGGCTGTCCTGTGTGAAGCCCGAGGAAAGAAGCGGATTTTCTTAGCGCCCGTTCGAACACGATAAAATAATTCTCGGCGTTGAAAAAAAAAAAAAATTTAAAAAAAAACGACAAAAAAAAACTCGCGACGGAGAAAGACGGATACGGATCGGCGGCGAAAACCGACTGTAACATTCGGAACCGGAGCCGAGAGAGGCGGGAAAAAAAATTAAAAGATTTCTCTAATTTCTTTCCCTTACACTGTTCCGCTATGTTGCCACGTCGAGAGAACTCCCTTTAAGAAGATTCGTGTCCGGTGGCGATGAGCGGAGATTCACACTCATTGTATCGTCGTCGTCGTCGGCAGCCTTTGCCACAGATGGGTTTTGCGACGTGCGTGCGAGAGAGACACAACGACGGCGGCGATGGACACGCGGTTCAAAACACGTTGTTTTTAATGGAAAGTTTTTTAAACAAACGGAGAGAGAAAAAAGAGATATTTACGTTAAGTCGAAAATTCGACGATTAGTCGAGAGAGCGTTGTGAGCTGCAGTAAAAGAAGAACACGTCGCGAAACAAAACACGTTTTTTCTGTACCACGTCGTTTTACCGCCTTACCTAAGTACGCTGCATCGTCGTCCGATTATTCCGCTGCTGCTTTTTCAAAATAGACGTTCGCGCGTTATGGCCGCCACACAGCTCGGTACGTAGACTAGGAATTTTTATTTTTTTAAAAACAAAAAGTACACGGCCGTTTCTCTTTTTTTTTTTTGTTTCTTCTTTCATTTTCCCGCGCGTGTCACTTACGAACCGCTCCGTTCGCGATGAATGTTTCTCGACCTTTAGGTAATGTTTTAAACCAGAGCAACGTCATCCGGACAACGGTTCGTCGTCGTCGTCGTACTATTATCGTATAATATCGACTAAGAGGAGTTCTGCAGGCGTTGTTGTGCGCGCAGTGTCGTTCGGAAAAGAACGTTTGTAAACGACGCGTTGCTGCGTTTATGTCAAAAAAACGAAATGTTCTCGTAAGGTTTACGTTTATTAAAAAAAAATTAATTATTAATGTTAGCAATAAAAAAAAAAGATTAATATACGTTTAAGTTGAGAGTAAAAGAGAAAAATAATATCATTTTTGATTCGACGTAAGTAAATACATAATAATAATAATAATAATGTTTATAAGATAATAATAATAGTTATAATAATAATATAAATAATAATGATAAAAATCGATGATGATAGAAAAAAAAAATTAATTTTAAAAAATAACGCGCCGGCGGTCTCTTCTTCGATCCGCGCGATTATTATATGTATTGATTTTTGTTAATTGAAAATAAAATGTTTTTTATAGAGCGCGAGCGCGAGCGCGATTAACGCCAGCGAGAAGATGGCGAGACACGCGAAGAACAGCAGCCAATACAAGTAGTGGTGGCAGCAGCGCCCGGGATCCTCGTCGTCGTAGTTGTAGTACCCCTCCTCCACCGGGCCGCCGCGGCGCGTCCACCGTAATTGCTATTCGTCGCGGGCGCCGGCCGGCACGCAGTAGCCGCTGTACGTGCGGATGCTCTCCTCCGAGTAGTTCTTGCTCTGGATCACGCCGCCGTCCGTGTGATGGGACGGACAGTCGTGCGCAGGCGGACACTGGCACAGGGTGTTGGTGTTCACCTCGTCCACCATCTCCTGGCGCTTGCGCACCGTGAACAGGCGGCACGGCTCCTTCCGCTGGCACCGCAGTCTCTGCGAAAACGCGCAGACAACAGCACATCAGGCGCACGTAGTAAAATTGTTGTGTTTTTCCACCCCGTCCCGTTTTGTGAAATCGGGACTAGACCTGTTGTTGTTGCGCACGTTACCGGGGGGGGGAGAGAGACGTCGTACGGAGAGCGAGTGCAGGAGCGAGCAGAACGCGGAGACGGTCCGCGGGGTCACGTACGGAGAGATCCGAGTTGGGGGTTGTAACTGCCGGGGAACGAGAAACCGAACGGGCAAGACGACGAAGGCGGGACACTTTTATATACGTGTGTACTACACTGTAAGACTTTTGATCCCTTTCTTTTGCGACACGAGGCGAGCAGTAACGACGGTTGGGCGAGTGACGGAAGGGGTATAACTTGTAATAAGGGATCGAGTGTGCGGTCGTGTCGGATGAAGCGTCGGGCGTTTCGCGTGGATTCCAATGAGGTCACAGGAGCAGAGTGTTGCGTGTGTGATCCGGAAAAACAGAAAGATGAGCGTGTGGCGGAGACGAGAACGCTTGGACGAGTGGAGGGTGTGTACAAAAAGAAACGAACGGACGTGAAGTACGAGCGTAAGCGTACGGCGGGTGACAGGAGGAAAACTAATAGACTACGTTTCGAATGTGCGATGAGCGGAGAAGAAACCGAAACTGTAAAAATGAACGTTTTGAAGGGGAACAGTATAGATGTAGACCGAACGTGTAAGAGATAACGCGCGTGTTGGAGATGCGAACGACCGCGGTGGGCGGAGGGACGTGATGAGCCGACACCAGGCTAGTTTGGGCGAAACAAACAAAGAGAACTAGGCTTTTGTAATGTAAGATTGACGACTCGGACAGCAAAAAAAAAACGATACTACGCCGATTAACTAATCGACATCAAGCACATCGCATCACACAGCGTTGGAAACTGCCGACACGAAACCGCCCTTCATAAAAACGGCCGGGTTCAAGTGCTCCTCCGTCACCGCCTGCAAGACGTTTACGCATAAACTGTTTTTATTTCGTAACACAACAGCCGTCGATTCGATGCACCCGGATCCTTCTATCCGATCTGTACGGATCGTCCGCTGTACCGAAATATTATAATAATTCTATCGCTTTGTATCGTCCACCCGTCGATCGAGTCCGTCCCCGTTAAGTGCTCCCACACTCGAACGGACGTTTATTCGAGCACGAAAAATAATAAAAAGACCTTTTGTTACGCGACACGCGCAGCTTTGTCGTTTCCGACAAAAGAGCAATTTAATAAACCGTTGAAAAATGTCTCGAGAACGTCCCGTGATCCGGCACCCGCATGGGGGTGAAATGTCGCGATACTGTAAATTTGTTATTAATCTAACGTAACGCGGTGCCCGTATAACACTCGTAACAATTAGCCTAACCCAAGCGAAAAAAACGAAATGCGTTCGCCTCTTCGAGCGAAAGATTCCGAGCACAGTTATCTAGCACGTTCTTGGTAAAAACTGAGTTTGACAATCAAAACGGTCCGAAAACTCCGACGGTCGTATGAAAGAATCGTATCGATTTGAATAACGCGTGAACGTTTCAGTACGGTCCTACCGATCAACGCGGTGTCGATCGGACCAAATATGTATGTTGAATTCGGATCGAAATAATGTACAGTTTAAAGCCGATGGATCAACAATTTTGTGGCGTTTGAAAGTGGATACACGCTTTTTCCACGAGCGAAAACGACAAACGTGAAAATTTCAAATCTTTAGTTCTTCACGCGGTCCTCGGCGGCGTACTACTACTCCGGAAGGTAGCGAGATTCGAAGGGAACATCGCCGCAGCCAATAAGCCAGGCAGGAAAAACCTAACTGGTCTCAACAATCGTACCGAACTCGATCGCGAATCTTAAGATTTCTTCGCCGCGGAATTCTCCAAAACCCCCAATTTTTTTTTTTTTTTTTAATTTTTGGGGTATACTCGAAACGTATTAAAAAAAAATTCAACCGGACTACCACCGGCGTCCGTATCATACACTCGTGGGTTAGAGGGAGTTTAAAAATCCGAGCGTTCTACCCGAAGAGTGGTTGACGTATGAAAACAAAAACACCGTTGTAAAAAAAAAACGCTCAGAAAAGGGTTCTAAAAATTAGAAAAACTCGCTCTGAAGTGTTTCGTAAAAGGGACTGGCGAATGAAAAACCATTGATGTTTACACTTACGCTCTGCGGGGAGCACGCGAACGCGTACTGGTACCCGATCTGCATGGTGTCCGGAGTGAGGTACGCGTGGCGCTTCAGCAAGTACGCGACCGATCCCTTGGGACAGTGGCAGTGGACGGTCTGCAGCGTTCCGTTGCCCTCGCTGCGCAGTGTCCAGGCCATGTCGCGGAAGTAACGGCACTTGGGCAACTTCTTGATGGGCTCGCACAGCTATAGTAGACGGATAAATCATCATTAATGTCGTCGTCGGGTTAGGTTAGGCCGCGATGTCATTTTTGTACACTGCAGCGTTGGTTTTTTTTATTTTATCAAACAAACGTTTCGTATTTTCAAAATAGTTTTGTTACACGGGGCCGAGAAACGCGCGTTTCACGATACGACCGTCGCCGTAAGTTATAAAAACGTTGTTTGAATGTTCTTCGAAATACTTCTGGGTGGTAACAATTAAAAAAGATCGTGAATTCCCGTTATACATACGTAAAAAAAAAAAAATAGTACATCATACCCGACAAAAAATTTTTATGGCTTATCAAATATAAATTCGGTACGTTTGAAAACGAGACAAGGAATAAGTTTTACGACGATCTGTGTACCTCGCCGTTTTCGGCACACAACTCGGAAAACAATCGAAACGTCAGAAAACGCTTCAAACGAAAGAAAACCGAAATCCCAACTTTTGTGTGGTGTACTCGACGTAGTAACGACCGGGTGGAGCACAAACCTTTTTCGTGGTTTTCCGGGGCGTAACTCAAAAATTTTTTTTTTTCGTCAACCAAAGCACCGCCGGAGTTTATGCGCCTTTTGAGAAAAGTTAACGAGATTCATTACTATTTTCAGAGTCGTTACTCTGAAAATACTTCTGTACGAAAAGATGTTGACCGGGGGACAAAAAAGATCATCGTAAAAACAGTACACGACCATTGTGCCGAATAGACGTGCAAGTTTTTTATACCGGCCGCGATCATCATAATCTCGTGTGCGCGACGTCGAAAACTCGAAAACTCGCAGTGTTTGCGTACCCATGGTTAGTGGGCGTTATTTTTTTTCGACTTAATCTTTCTTCTTCTCGAGTGCTGTAAAACGTTCGGGGTATCGCTCGCACAAAACGCAATCCGATGATCCTTTGAACGTGCCGCTCGCCTCTCGTTTTACGTATACGTATTTTTTCGGTGATGATTTTAATCGCTTACGGACGAATGATCGGTGTTAAAGAAACATATTTTTTAACGCAGCCGTCTCGACGGATAGTGGTATTTTTTAAACGTGTACACGCCGCCGCGTAATACGCCGAGCGGCCCGTATCATCGGCACTATATACAGACGGTTAGGATTTTTAATTTGACTCGTGTGTAATTTGTACCACGTCGCGTATTTATTAAAATTCATCGAAGGAGAAGAGAGGAGAAAAAAAACGTCAACAACGCGCGCGCGTGCGATCCACGTGTACCGTTTTAAAACGATGCGAAATCGCCGGTGGTTTTTCTCAAACACCACAATTCCGATTGTTTCCGAACGCGTCTGGTGTACGCGCGTGAAAAACGTTTTTATCGGATTTTCGTCGAGTTTTCATACCGGTTGAATCACGACGACGCCGTAGGAGGTTTGGTTCGCTTTTTTTTACCGTTTTTTTTTTTTTATGAATTTGGCGAGACCGCCCGAGTCGGAACGCGAAACCGTCACTACGTATAAATTACGTAAATACGTTTGAACAAAGAATCTGTCGGGTTAAGTAAGTGTTAAAACGGCCACTGCAGGTACATTGAGCCCTACAGTTGTTAATATTGTTGTATGTAATGCGAACCTTTACCTTGAACTGCCTGGTCTTGTCGGTGATGGTGTGCCCGTCGGCGGGCGTCAGCATTTGCGAGCACGGCGGCACTCCCGGTGGACACCTGCACTGTCTTTCCACCCACGGCCACTGGTACATGTCCACCTTGCTGCACACCGCCCACTTTTCGCACACGGGCAACTCTTCTTCGGAGTTCTGAAAACGACGGAAAAAATGCAACTGAAATCGTACGGGGAAAAAAAAAAACAACGACGACAAAATAAAATAGGTACCCGACGGCGGTTTCTACTGCCGTGTGACGCGAAATTAAACGTCACACAGAACTGCACAAGTGCATCGAAACGCGTATGTGCGGTCAGTTTGACGGGGTAGCGGCGACTGCTCTTTGGGTGGATCGCTGGTTCGAGAACCGCGGTCAGGAACGAATAGTTTAGTATACGAACGGATCATTTATTTCGAGAGAAAAAAATGATTCTGAGCGACCTAGGAATTTCGTCCGAATGGCCAATATTCAGCACGCGACGGATAGGACAACGGGAGGCGTGTCGAACGTCGGTAAATAAACGATGGTTATAAGACTATCAGTTGCGAATGACCGGGGAAAAAAAAACGTTCACGTGTTCAAAAATACGTATCGCCAACGTTGTATTAAAATCGAGTAAAGTTTTTACTCGAAAATCAAACTTGTTGTTGAACCAGAAAAAAAAAAAAAATTTTCAAAAATTTTCGGAAAATCATCAAAATATCAGAAAACGCTTCAAACAAAATCGATAATGATAAGCCGGTACCTCGGTTTTCACGTGGTATCCAATTACGTAACGATTGGAGCACTCCATTCAGCAGAAGAAAACGTCATTACTGATGGTTTCAAATTTTTCGACGTAAAATTCTCGGATTTTTTTTTCTTTCGGGTTAAAACTCAACAAGTGATCGAAATATTTTTTTCAACCAATGGTAACCGGCGGAGTCCATAAACCTTTTAAAAAATGTCTTTCGTAAAATCGGAGCGTTCCTTCCGTACGGAAAAGTTGTTAAAAAAAAAAATACACCATTGTAAACACAATTCATTCCTCGCTCAGAATCCAAAACGATAATTGTTTCTTTGTGACGCGTCTTATTTATTTGATTATTTTTTTTGTATTCCAACGGTATAGCAGCGTATGGACCTTTTTCAATACGCACGTGATTCCGTCAAATCGAAACAAACCACTCGCTTTGTACCGCTTACAGCATAAACGCATACGTGCCACTTTTTAAATTTTTTTTTTTTTTAACCGATTCCAACAGCAGGGGTGAAAAAAATTTTAAAAGATAAATCATAGGTAGCGTGTATTATATATAATACACTATATATCATATACGCAATCCGTGCAGTTTTTACTCAATTAGTTCGCCTGTTCGTTTCACGGTCATTTTGTTATCAGCGAAATTATTTTATGCGTTGTACATCTCGTGATGTGAGTTTTTTGAAGAAAAAAAAACCCAACAACTGACGTTCATTGACTCGGATAGTGTGAATTCATTTAGGTACTCGAGTTTCAAACAAAGTGCAAGCGACAAGTAAGAGTACGCATTGAAACTCGACGATTTAAAAAGAAAAATTATAAAGAAAAAAAAAAACGTGTTATCGTGTTTCTCACGTGTTGTTGTCAGCCGAATCAGCAGTGTTATAATTTTCAACTGTAAAATACCGCAGTACTTAGCTAGAGAAATTTTTGAGTGTTTAGAAAACAACAATAGTTCGAAATACTCGTGCGGTGTGTGGCTATTTTGCGGCGGAGCGTTTGAAAATAAATTTCTGTAAACTATGCACAGGTAATCGATTTCTCCCATCGAAAACGAATTAGTGTATATTTATATACAGATTAAACAGTAAAAATACGAAAGTTTACCCACGTTATTACAAATATGCAGTGTACAAAATATACTGTCGAACACGTTTTCGAATACTTAAGCTGCAAATTACTTTTGTACTCGAATACAACGCGTATGATTTTTGTGGTATTTTTTTACTAAAACGTAAAATATAAAATCAACGTTATGGTAATTTTCGCAAGTGTTAATACCTATTACGTATAAAACGCATGTTGCTTTTGATTGTTAACAATTGTTGTTTGTGCCGTTCATCAAAAACGTAAATTAATACACAGCAGTTACTCATAATTTTGTTAGTCATTCGCCGAATATTCATTGTCTCGACGCGCGTGATGTTGTACCAGTTCTTTTAGGTATGACTAACGATCATATTATTTTAAAATCAAAACAAAATTTTGTCCGGAAAATAATCACGTACCTAACTGAAAGCAAAAAGACATTCTTATCGACAATATTAACCGTAGATATATAAACATACGAGTAGTACGTAATAACCGACGATCAAATAGCCGTAGGCTGAACTGTACAAGATTGACCGTAATCGCGTGTAAGTACAACATATTATTATTGTGTATGCGTCGTTACGCGTTATCTGTAAAAATACAAGACGGTAAAAAACAAAAATTTGGTCGTATTTTATTTTTAGTTATACTACGTTCAGTAATATTATTCATATATAATCGTCGGTCGTTGTATCTGACGTTTGCTTCCCTTTTTTTGGGGTTTCGTTGTGTATTTATAGCGTATTCGTCGACAAACAATATCCCATATAGTTTAATAGGTAATCATTACTAACGCATATTTCGCAAAAAAAAACGCGCGTTCTGCCCTATTATTACTATGTATGATAGTAATTTTTTAAAAATTTTCCCGCATTCGATCGCTGTATCCAAGACTATTTACGCGTTTGTTGTTCACACCTAACGCGAACCTGCTGCAACAGCAGTTGCAGACGATTCGATGGGAATTTCAAAACACCGGTTAGAAGTATAAAAGGGCTCACACAAACGCTGTATTATAATAGTCCCCAAACGATTGACCCTAGATAACCCGTTCAGGCCCAAACTAACCCAAAATAAGGAGAATTCGTGTAAATTCTGACCATTTCAGCGATTCGGTTTTTTTTTCTTCGTCGTTTTCTCATCGGTTTTCCGCGTTCGAGTTATGCGTGTTAAACGGTTATTATTAAAACATATCGATCGTTATCGTCGTATAATTTATAAATAGTTGTATGATGACCATCAAGCAAAAATGTACAGTTTCTTTGTGGTTTTAAATATATACTGCGATTACCAGACGTACAAAATCAAAGCGACCCGCGTCCTGCGCGATTATGAAACAAAACCGAAAAGCGCGAAATTTTGAGGGAAAAAATTTAACGTTTTATTCCGTGAGAATAGAGATGATTGAAATATTTTAACGTAATATTGTTACAACCTTATAACAAATTTAATTTGTTTGCTATCGTGACATATTACCCACCTACGTAAAGACGAATCAGTTCGTACGCAGTTCTCACGATTCAAATTTTAAACCGAACTGTGCGACTATATCATAACTGCAGTACAGTAATGATGATTACAGTGTAAACAACGGCGCATTAAAATAATCAATAAAACGGAACGCGTAAACTATCGCACGAATATTGTTGTATTGCAGTTTTTCGTTTAAACTATACAATTTTATATCGTCGGTTTTCAAAAAAAAAAAAAAAAAACCGAACATCAACAAGGAATTTGTTTGTAATATAATAATACGTACACAACATAACATTCTGTACAACAAACGAATTCTCTATTCCCCCTCGGTGTATATTTTCTTCTCTCTTATAACACACACAGTCGTATAAGAGTGCAATAATAAAACTGCAGCACATCGTTGTGTTTGTTATTATTTACTGTACAAGTTGTTTTTCTTTTTAAACAATCATAAAAAAATAATAATAATATTACATACGAGGGGTTGTACGTTATAATTTTGTTTGTGTTCCGACTCGATCGAAACGCGTTTTGTCGCCGAAAACGGCGGCCGCGACGACGACGGCGCGATTCGTATTTTTGTCGTCCGACGCGAACGCGTTTCTCTCTCTCGTACGCGTTATATTACGAAAAAAAAACAAACAACGATATACGTTAGAACAGCGTCAAACACGTTTCGTTTTTATTATAATACTTACTTACTTATTACACCGGTATCGAGACAAGCATCCGGGCTAGCGAGTCGCGACGGGCAGCGGACAGGTAGATAGTTTAAAAAAAAAAAACACATGCGGTCGCCGTTCAACAACTAATTTTGTGTAACCGAGTTATATACGTACGTAGGTACACCGCGCGTTCTCGTTGAATAAAAAAACAAACTCTCGTATACAATATATATAGTAATTGTTAGTAATTTGTGTACGACGATCCATTCAGGAAAAATAAATCGACAGCGATCGGCGTTCAAGGTAAGCGCTTGGAAATACTACGTCCGTCCCGAACCGACGGTGCCTATGACCGTTTTATGTTGTAATATTATTACGTCCGTGTATTATAAAACACGAATGCGCGGCGTAAAGTGTAATCGTCTTCTCTATCGATAGTACGTATAGTGTAAATTCATCTCGTATCGTGTGTATCGGTGTACCGGTATAATATCGTATACAGCGGCGAAAATAATAAATTCACCGCGCGCGATCGGACGAATTCTCGGTCGGAGCCTATATAATCCGGATATCGTATTATAGGCTGGTAACGCGTTTTTCGAGAGTGGATCAGAACGCATTATACAACACAACGAGCGTACACATTCGATTAAACTCACGTAATTTCTCGGTTTTCCGGAGACACACACACATATCGGTCGACTAAAATGCGAAAACAGTGACTTTAACGTCGCAATGCTCGTTACGTATCGTCACCGAATTCTATTCGCGATGTACTGTCGCGACTTTTTTTACCGATCGTTATGACACGCGCGTTATGATTATACGAATCGTGTACTTATAAAGTAACGTAAAACTTTCCTCTCGTTACTAAGAACGTGTTGTGTACACAACTATATACGTAATATCGCGAGAATCGAGTAGAAACGCTAAGAGTAAAAAAAACTTTTCGTAATGTTCGTGTGCTCAGATTCGTTCACCGCGTCGCGCACCTTCTACAACCTACGCGCGAATAACGTTCGAAAAACCTACAACGCGATGTGTACTTGTCGTTGTTTTTTTCTAAAGTGACTGCTTCTAGTCCAAATCTTTTTTTTTTTTTGGTCAACTCGTGTTGATTGCCAGAGTAACCGGATTACGTTACACAGTCGCATCGATAGTATTCCGTTAAGAACTTTCGTAGCAAACGTTGGGTACACGCTGCAGACGGGAAAAACAGCAAAAACAGTGAAGCCGTTTCATTTAGATTACACTTTATAATACACGTCGTGATTCCGCGTGTGAACAACACCACGCAATAACGGCCGTCAGAGCGCAGAAACGGTTATTGTTGACACGATATTTGAAATGATATACTAAATTTACGAACTATTACGCATAATATTGTAATTATTTTTGCGCGAAATCAATCATCTGCACGTAATCGAAGTAATCCGAGTTTTTAATTGAAAAAAAAAAAGAGACAATCGGTGCGCCGTGTTCTGCGACTTACCGAGACGATAACGCGTAGACGAGCTGCAAAATTCGAAATATTATCGGACGACGGCTGTTATAGTTTGTGTTATTATAGAGTGGTGACTCGACGCGATTCGGGACGGATTATAAGAATTATAATTCAAACTGGAGGACCCGCGGCGGACTGCAATATATTCATTATAAATACATATCGAGTCCAATTTTAAGTGTTAAACGAAGCGTTCGATTGAAATAGTGTGCGGCCGAAAACCGCAGTTTTTCATCGTCGGTGTGTTACTGTTATAGCACAGCCCGCAAAGTACCGAAAATCGCGAACAAGAACACATCGTACACGACGGTTTCGTTATCTTATAGAATTTCAAACGACGTTCTAAATACGGGCGGGATGGTTTTTGAGTGTTTATTTTTGTCCGCGATCCTCGGCACGAAGTGATACCACTACGGCTGCACAGTATCACGATTTCGCGCTGACGTGAAATTCGCAAAAATGATTTTTTATACGAACCCGCGGTCGCAGTTTGCTGTGTACACAGGGTGTCCCGAGTTATATACAGCTGGATGTTACAGCAGTTGGAAAGTATTGAAAACAGAGAAACAACAATGTTCGTATGAAAGTTGTTTTATTTTATACGGAATACGACGATTACAAATGTTTTTATGTTCGTCGGCGTGTGCTTTCTGTATTATCGACTTTTAAAACTCGAGTATAGCGCCCTACTACACGGTGGTCAAAAAACGATTTTCCATAGAAAACTCTACAGAGTACGAGACGTTTGAAGTAAATCTAAAAAGTAGTATATCGTACTTTGACGTAGTATAGAAATCGACTTGTCTTACTGTTCATCAGTTAGTATAGGAGATCACCTAGCGTTTACATAAATATCGTTTGCGAACTGAAATAATAATACAGTGCATACTTTTTAGAAACTTTAAACCTCTCTAACTTGTACAACAGTTTACTGTAGAAAGTCGTTTTTCGACCGCCGAAATTCATTAAAAAATTATGCGTGCACGCAGCACAAAAAAAGCGTCGGGTTCTAGTAGTTTTTTAAAAGTCGTTACGACGCACGTACGAAAATTCGGAACCGCAATTATTGTCGACCACGTAAAATAAAAACAATGCGTACATAATATTCGAAAGTCTCGGGTTTTCTGAATTTTTGAGAAGTATGACGCCGTGGACAGTCATTAACGACTATATAAATCCGTTCGTTTCGAAATTGTAAACGGTTAATGTGGCGTGTACTTATTGAAATAAGTGCACGCGAATTGAGGTCTTTAATGACAAATTTACGGCCGATATCGATAAAAAATAAACAACGAGTCGGTGCACGATCTGCACCTGTGATGGTTGTCGGTTTACTGAACATCGCCTGAATAAAAATTTTAAAAAAAAATCCAAAACGCAATGCGATTGATTCGTTTGTTTTTTTAAACGGCTTTTGCGAAATCGCACGCGTGTAACGTGAGACGTCGTAAATATTGCGTCCGTTCGGTATAATTATTATCATTCGCGGGCGTTCGAGGCGATTAAAAATTAATTAATTAAAAATTGGTTTGGCGTCCGCCCAATTTATTCGCGACGACACACAATAAGTAGCTGCTGCTGCTGCTGCGCGAGACGAAACGACGTATGATGATAATTTATTAATTAAGACGATTTTGTCACGTGTTTCAGTATGCGGTATATACGTATAGTTAAACTCGGGAAAATTTAATTTCGGGAATAATCGAAATCATAAATGTTTCAATATCGATTATATCCCCGTTTTTGATCGATTACAGAATCGTTCGATTTCCACGAAAAAGCTGTATAGATCCATTTTCGTGTGAGCGGAGCGACAAACTCAGTGTGACAAGACGCGATTTTATAGATTATTTCTAGGTATGTGCGTTGAATACGTATGAAAATTCAAAACGAGTTTTGGCGGCCGGTGCGCGTCGTATAGTTCGAATTTACGTTTTGTAAAAAAAACCGTTTGTATAATATTAATAACAGGATAGACCATTCACGGTTATTATTGAACTTACGAGAATGAATTGTATTTATGATAGTACGACGACGACGACGACGATGATGATGATGATGACGTGCGACGTTCGTACATGAAAACACGTATTTTTTGTGCTACGACTAATGCACTTCGTCGTAAATGTCGGATATAATATTATAAAAACGAAGAATTCAAAACCGTATACGCACAGCCATTAGCGCGAAACGGGCCTAATGAAAATACATAAAATGCGCACTTATACCCGTGTTATACGAAAAAAAACTATCGTTATACACCGTGTTTTGAAACCGTCTATCAAGTTGATAAAATAATAATAATACGAGAAACGATAAAAAAAAAATGTACAATAATAAATAACTTTGACCGTGCAGTGTGTATACAGACGCGCACGTATCGTAATATAATAATAATAATAATAATAATAGGTAGTACAATCGTTGACCAGATGGTTGCTGCGACGAAAAACTTGGAGAAACGTTAAAAAATGTCGACGGAGCGGAAAAAAAAAACCGAAATGGACATATAGGTACGCTGAACAAATCAATATATATATATATAAATATTAAATCACGGTGACAGGAAGACGGGAAAAAAAACTCGACACGGTCGTATAATACTATCATACTTATTTGGTATACACCGGAGAAACGAAAAAAAGTTTATTATAGTCTGGACGTCTAGACTGGAGATTTTTTAAAATTTTTTTTTTCCATTCTGTTTCGGAATCTAGAATATTATATTGTTTAAAAAAAAAAAAAAGCCTATACGTATGCAGCGTTAAGTCAGGCGGCGAACCGGGTTTTTCAGTTTTCATAAAACTGTAATTTTCATACGGACAAATACAATCGCAGGTCGAAACGATTTGGAAAAGTTTCCTACGGCAAAAACATGTAACGCGGACACTGTATCAATATAATATAATATTTGTACGTCGGATTTTGACGAAATGTTGAAAAATATTCGTAAAACCCGTACGTAACATAACATACGTAGAACACTTTTAAGCTACGAACGACGTCTATTCGTTACGAATATTAACGTACACACCGGTAAAAAAAAAAAGTCAGAAAATAGCAGAATGTGATTATCGCGTAACAAACCAAAACTCGCTCGTATATTTCTTAAGCTCTCTGGCGCAAACAATTCGATTTATCCTAAAATTATAATAGACTCGCACATTATTACGACGAAGTGTTTTTTGTTACAACCGGCCGTTTCCATCGGATACAGCCGAATCGTATCGTTGAAGTACCCTTGTACCCATCAACAATCTTTTCGAGTAGTGATTACAATTCGCGTTGTTGTGCACTTTGTTAAAAGCACACCGCGAAACGTATTTTGAGATCTAATTTTTACCATTTCGAAACTGAGAACGCATTCAAGATAACTAATAATAACAAAATCATCCAAATAATCGATCTACAACGTTAGTCAATGCGCCGTGTACAGTGAAATATTCGTCGGGAATTCGTCCAAACACGATTTTTACATTTTAACTGTCGACAAAAACCGTGTCTATTTATTAAAGCCCCCGAGAACCTCCGGGGAAGTTTTAACTCTAGTTTCGCGTCTATAGGGCGAAATCGGTTCGTAATATACAGTGAGAACACGCCGCACTACCAACAAAACCACACGAATCTGGGTATTTTTCGCCCCCTGGGCCATTTGGTCGAGATGGATCCCTGGCCAGTCAACCGCAAGAGTCCATGGGGGAGATCAATGCAAATAGCGAGGCGTCGTGAGCAAGCCGCGGTGCGCACGCTCTTTACCACCACAGGTACTTGGTAAAAACGATTCTTCTTGAATCGCTCGGCCACCCTCGTCTCCACTTATCGTTCACGTCATCCCCTGCACACGCATTAACGTACACATTTTTCCATTGTTATTTCCATTTTCACAACCGGTCCTCTCCGCATCACGGTCGCGTCCAAAACACAATCTCGGCACGCATTTTCCCCCACACCGACGCGGCGGCCGTCACTGTTGCACAATTCTCGCTCCGCTCCGCGCGCGCACCGTTAGCCTGTCGACACTGCGGTCACACTCCTGCGAGACTTACTACCACCTCTCGCTCTCGCGTAAAAACGCGCTTATCTCCGTTTCGTTACCGCACTCGATCAAACGTTGTTTATTTACACCTCTTTCTACGAGTTGCTTCTACGCGCGTTCTATCGCGTACAGTAAAAAAAACGACGATTATTATTATAAAATCGCGTCGCTGCGTGTGGATTTTCATTGATGACGCGGTAAAAAGATCGCGCGTGAGCGGCGTACGCGGCGATAATAATAACGCGTCTGTGAATGAACACGTCTGCGGCGTGCGGCCTTGCGGGCGTACCGATTTATTATTGTTATTTTTTTTAACGAACGTCCGACGAACACGGGGCAAGGACGAGAAGGGGAAAAAAACAACCGCCTATCGTCGTCGGGCGACGTACGAGAGCGAGAGAGCGAGAGCGAGAGAGCGAGTGGCCGCGCGGGATGCTGTACGCGCGCGCGCGCGTCGATCGCACGTGACACATTCCGTTCGCGGAAAGACCGCGCGTGCGCGTCCCGCGACGGAAGGCGACGGCTTGACCGGTTCCCCAGCGCGCGCGGCGAACGGGGTTTCCGTGCGGCGCGCCGCTCCGAACTGGTTTACCCCCCTCGTACCCGCGGTTCGTCACCGACATCCGTCGCGGTATTATTATAATGGTCCTTTTTTTCTTTTTTTTTCCCCATCCTCGTCTTTGTCGACGGACCGCGACCCCTCGATGCGCGCCAAAATGAGAGAGAGAAATAACAACCGGAAACGCGACGTCACGGTCAGCCTCCCGGCCGGCGCGGCAACAGAGCGGCTCGCCCGCGCCGCCGTTATTCCGGCCTCTCGCGGAGCGCGCGTGCGGCCGTCAATCAATCCGCCGCCGCGGCCGCCGCCGATCGACATATTCCCGTGGGACGCTACGTTTTAAACGTTCTTCCTCCGGGGGCGACGACGAAAACACGGCCGTTGTTTACGTTGTTTAGTACGGGGAACACTGACAAAATTTCACAGAAAATCCCCGACACGTCTGAAGTACCCGGACCCCGGACGGTCGCAGGAGTGTGCGAAAACTCCGAAACACGAGGACGACACGCGTGGATTTCTACGCTCTCGGTCGTCTCGCCTCGACCGCGTAGGCGCGACGATCGAAATTTTACAATTGAAAACGTGCGGACAAACCGCTTTCGCAGTGTGTGGACGACCCCTTCGAGAAGCGGAGCTCTTTCCGGCCCGTCATGGCCCCATTTTTTTTAAGCAGCGATCCACCGTCCCCGCGGACTGTCGGAACTCGGAAATAATACGCCGGAA
>CM029360.1:21440882-21455216 GCA_017140985.1 Hormaphis cornu
CGTCGATTCTTCTAACCTCGCGTGTTATACTTTCGTGCAAAACACCCGTTCAATCCACTGTCCAAAACAGTACCCGTACGCGTAACGGTGTATCACGCGCAGTCTCGAGAGGCTCACGCGCGCGTCGAGGCGGATCAACGACGACCGTGGGAGAATTTTTCCCCCTTTTTTCGCCCGCGCAAACAACAATCGGGCAACGTTAAAAACAACGCGCGCGCGATGCTCCGAGGGACGGCGGCGATCAGGCGCGGTGACAATAGCCGTGTACCATATAAAAACGCGTATAGGTTACCGGAGGGTAAGACGAACAACAAAAAAAGAATACAATATCTCGCGTGTGTGTGCGCGTATTATTATCGTTATACGCTGTGTGCACGGGTCAACAACAGGTGTGTGTGTGTGTGTGAAACGGACGTGTATAATACGTATTTTTTATTCAAATAATATCGTATTATTAGAATAATACGCGAACAATACACGACGCGCACCGGCTGCGCGGCTCCGCTGCAGGGTGCGCGCGATTGTCCCGTCTCCAGTGCGCAGCTGCGTCGTATTACGATGTAGTGTATACACGATGATGGTGTCTACCCCCGACGGCACCCTCCCGCCTGCTGCTGCAACAGGTCGCGCGTGCGACGTTCGGGGTGGACCACGTGATGATCCGGCGGGGGCGTGCTCGAGGGAACGTAGAGCGAATGTGATTCGTCCGGCCGGTCGCGTTATGAGCAGCGGTCGATGGATGGTTTTTTTTCTCGTTTCGCGGTAAAAATTCGAGATATCAACGCGGTCGAAGACACGGAGAACCAACCTGGTGTATCGAAACGTGGTAAAACGACGAAACACTATTTACGAGAACGACGTATACGGGTCGCATTACACTGTAAGAGTTTTTTTAACAAATTTTCGAAACACGTACGCGTTACAACGTTTTTCGTTACGCGGCGCACAGATTTTGTCCGCTCGAGACTATTCCGCGTCGTTCAACCGTAACGTTGTACACCTAACTTGGTAACGGCGGATGTTATATTGAGAAGAAAACATTCCGGTTTCCCGCCAAAGTATAATTTAACGTATCTTCAATGTTTACATACGTCCGCCTGCTCCCTTGAAACGCGCCCTCGGCTTTTATAACCGTCGAGTACAGCAAGCTCGAAATGTTTTTTTACCGCCTCGATTCTCCTGCGCGACGTCTTTTCGCGGTACACAACACGTCTCACGATCGTATAATACTGCCGGACACACGCGATCGGAACACACCACCACAACGTTCCGTGCGAATCCCGGATTCATAATATCCCGAATATATTTCACGGAGTCAACGACACCGATTCGCCCGGTACACCTCAGACCACCGCGTCCGTCGTACGTGTATAGGTGTAACATAAAAAAACCGATTCCGGCATTCGGAACGGTCGAATAAAAATACGATGTATAGATGTTCCAGTCAATTGACGCGTGGCGTCAGAGAGCGGCTGCAGAGAGAGAGAGAGAGGACTGTAGGCGTCTTCGGAGAAAACCGTCGCGGTTTTCGACCACGTTCCATCAATCGTATGTTAAGAGACGTGGTTTTTACCCGGCGAATTCAACGTGACATTTAGGCAAAACTCACGATCGATCCGTAAATTTTTTCGATACACCTAGGTGTATACACGCCATCAGTTCGATCTTTCTCGTTGTAGATTCTGAGCGTGAGCGAATTGGTCTTACAATGATGTTTTTCCTGCGTTCAAAAGTAGAAAAACTGCACCGTGATACCTTAAATGACGGATAGCGGATCCGATCTTTATTTGAAATTCTGACTATTTTCAAAGTTCTGAGGAAAAAAACGGGCCGAATAAAGTAACAATTGTATTTGTACGTGTCACTCGGAAGGGTATTACAAGAGTGTTAAATTTCAACCGATTTCGATCATTTTCGAGGGAGTTGTGGAATTTTCGTTATTTTGGGCGGCCGTGTATTTCTTACGGGAGGGACAAAAATTATCACACAAAACGTATTTTTTACACGTCGATTTGGATTTTTTCGATCATAACGTCGAAAGTAAAGATCGTAGCTACCAAGCTGAACCTTTTACATAATACTAAAATAAAAATGATACAGGTGCGAGTTTTCATTGTTAAAGTTGTGTTTTTACCGCGACGTATACTATAGGCAACAGCTGAGCTCGCTCAATATCGTATTTTCGAAGGCAATGATTAATCGTTGCTTTCAGAAATTTAACAATGCGTTCAAACCGCAACGTCTAAGCTATAGTGACCCGCCCAAAGCGTAGTCGCTACCCGTGTCAAACTACCCACGCGACCTAGACTGGCTCTTTTTTCTTTTTTTACTATGGAACCAGTATAACCACAGATGTATACAAAATAAAAAGAAAAAAAGTTATTTTGTACACCTGTTTGCGGTTTTTTCTTTGGTCCGGGGGCCTTTACTCTCTCTCCTCATCACACAACCAAACAATCCTTGTTCCATGATCACCCCACGGGAATCGGCGGTATATACCAGTTATGCTACACCGCGATCGGACCCGAGGAATTCGGCCCATTGTGTTTTAAAGATTTACCAGTCCAATACAACCGACCGAAAACGTAGGCAACGATAGAATTTAAATTATCGAACACTTGAAATCCTATCATGTAATCACTAATTTCGGTAAAAAAAATTCATTACAAGTCGGGCCAAAAACGAAATTCGGGTTTATCTCGAGCGATCCGTCCGGCCGTGCTGTCCACGTCGCGTTTCACTGTCATACAGTGGTGGCGAGCTCGCGGGGGCCCGTCAAAGAACATAACCTGTAAGATTATACTTTGAATACCAAACAAATTTTAACATTGAACATTTTTGTTTTGCCCCAACCCTTCATTTGAAACGTACAAACGTACCGTGTATAACATTGTTTAAGGAATGCGCTGTTCGTGCGAGAGTGCTATAGAAACGTAACATTTTTGGAAAAAACAATGATACCGACAATGATCGTTGTGGTTTTGAATGCTCGTGTATTGACCCCGTGGGGTTAAAAACGGTAATAACTGGCGTTATACGCGGTTTTGTGAATTTTAGACGCGCGTAGGTACGTCCCGGAAAATCGGATAAAACCGGGTAAGATACCACAAGACAACGTTACGGTCTTACGTACGCGAACATAATTATATTACCTAACCTGTATATATTTTTATGTATATTATAATACACACGGTCAGCGGTTCTCGCGATAGTAATAATAACCAATATAAAACAACACTATCAATCAATGACTTTCACTGTACGCGGCTGGCGTACGAACGTAAATATATCACACGTAATGTAATGGATACACGCGTACATGGCAAACTGTACGTCGACCGGTTTGAACATAATAATAATAATAGTTATTGATGATTTCAACTATATGTTAAAAACGCAACAAATCATAAATTACAGCAAGTCGGCGCAGTATAATACGGTGTACCACCGTAGCTATATTGAGCAATATCATGTGTGCGATGTTTCCTTGTGTTCGCGTGTTACACGATGAATGGACACGATGAACGTAACCGCGATTCTCGCGCATAAATATTGTGCGATCAATCTTATCAAAAAACAAAAAAATCGCCGTTTTCTCAACGATACTGTTATCGTTTACGGGACCGGAACGTTGTCGTCTGATCTTTCCCGTTTCGTCGAGAAACTTTTGTTTGATTTCCACGGCGAAAACACTGGACAGTGTTCAGCCCACGACCGAACCTGCAATCGGAAAAAACACGGCGCCCCCCAACGCTGCGCACACTCTCAGATCGCGTTCGAGTGGAGCAAGGGGTTCGTTCGACTGACTGGCGGGGGGTTGTTTTTTTTTCACCAAACGGACAACGTCCGAACGACCCCGCGACGTGCCTAGAAAGTAACCTATCAATGTTTTTTTCACCCCAGATTGCAGCAAAAACACCGAAAAAACGTACGTTCGGTACCAACCTACGTATCGTTTCCGACTTTTTGGTGACGATTCGCGTTTGAATTCTATACTTTGGCGGTCCTCCAGGACGCCGTATCGTATAACGCGCGCGTATATTTTCATATATATTTCTGTTTTGCGCGGACACCGCATACAGTAATGGTTTACAACGTTGCACGCGCGGTAATAACGTTAATGTGTGCGAGACTCGGTCGATTGTACACGATACCTGCAACGCTGACGTGATGGTATAAAAAAATAGTATAGGAACGCGCGTGTGCTTTGTTTTAGGGTGCTGACACGACCGGTGAAAAGGAGGGAAAACACAACAACAACAGCGTTTCAGCATTCCGACCGCGCTGCAGGTATACACTCCTTTTGTGCGATCGTTCTCCTGCTGCACGTGTATCGGGTTTTGCCCCCCGAGGCGCGAGAGGGCACGGACGGACGGACGGACACGCTGTTCGGATCTACTCGTAAATCAATATTCCAAGGCGATATCATCGTTATTATTATAATGTCGCAGCGGATAGCAGTATTGAAAAAAAAATATAATAATAATATGGACGGAAGAAAAGAAAAAAAACTGTTCGAAATTAACTACTGTCATTCTTCTGTTCGGCGATAATAAAAAAAAATACTTTTATTGTGCGGGGCCAAACGGGAGCGTAAAACGAATCGTTAATATTATTACGCGCGTGAATGCAGCGGCTGCCGCTCGATGTTTGCGCGCGCACCTGTTGATTCGGCGGAGTGATCGGAGGAAAAACGCGTTCGAAAAAGTCATCACTGACTCGGGGGCACGAGTTCTTAATTTTTTTGATGGGGTGGTTGGCAGCCAAAGCACCCACAGTTAAAACTCTTAATGTTTTGCCGGGTAGCCGGGGGGATTTTTGGTGCATCCCGCAAATGTTTGACGGAGTTAGCGGAGAACAAACAGAGAAATGGAAAAACATCGATGTCAACGGAAATGAACGATAAAATCTAGATTTGTTCCACTCGAACTCCTCCGATAGATTTACTTCCGATTTACTTCGGATTCGTAGTAATAAAAGCGGAAATGAGTCTTTTGAAACTCCGAAACGGAACTCCCTCACACTCCCTGCGCGCGCTGTGAAGAGAGCTTTAACGTCAAAATCCTCTTACGGTGATTCATTCGCTACGCTTCCTGTATGAAAACGGTAACCTCGAGAAGATCGAAAAATTATACGCGCGCTCTTACAACGACCGAACGGCTTTGCTTTGTCAAAATGGACGTAAAGACTGAGGTGTCGATAAGTCTCTCTAAAAACAAAAGAACAACGCGATTAGAATACAGGTACAGTATGACCGGTTAAATTAAAATACGCCTGCACGTCGTTATCGTCTCGTCTTGTTTGTTACGAAACATCATGATACCCGCGATGTTTGTTTAATCGTAAAAATCTACGATGTCTGTCGATTATTATTAGTTTTCCTAGCCGGCATCGAATGTTTCTCTCAGACCAACCGTGCAGTACTTCATATAAGTGTTTCTTTGACTAGCACAATAATATATGTATACAGTACCCCGTTCGGCCGCCCTGAAAAATCCTAGATCACGCTGGCAGAGGCCACGAGCGTATTAAATTAAAACGTAACGCGCGTTGGGGGGCACTGAAATGTAATGCACAGACGAGTGCGTCTAATATTTTTTCACAACGCCCGGTGATATTCGAAAAATGGTAATGATAAAAAAAAAGAAATGAAAAAACCACGTACCGGCCGTGTGTATAGTGCGACGAGTGTAAAAACACGACGTATGACCGCATAATATACGACCGAAGGAATGCGCGGTGTAATAATATCGTAATATATTACGGTTGGACATTTCGTTTGATTATTATATTTGATTTCGTTGCTTGTGGTCACGAGCTGCCGTGTATATGCACACATCGGTATTCGGGCTAGACGAACAAAACCAGTTCAAAATAGAGAACTTGATTTTGAAGAGCGAGAAAAACGAACGTACGTATATAATACGTATCGTATACGCATATCATTATCTTGGGAGTGCGTCACTGCGGCCCAAACACGGTACAGCCTGTGCTGAAGTCGTTAATAAACGACGATTCTATATGTAAAAAAAAAAACGCGTTTTCATATTATACGCATTATACGAGTATTTTGACTCGAAGTGTATACTATGCAGCTGCTGTATATAATAAAATACCTATATGGCGAATGTCCAATGTTTGACTCGGGCAAAGTATCCGCAGTGGTATGTATTTACCAACAAAGGTTAACTACGGATAAAAAGTTGAACTTGAAAAGTTAATTGTTCTCATCAACTTCTACCGGTCGGTCGTATTTGTTTTCGAGTTATTATTGTGTTATTCGGTTAAAATTATAATTGTGTTGCATTAGTTCAACTTTTTACGGCTGATACAAACCCGTGTTTATCTAACCTATCGGAGAAAATCACCGATTTTGGAGCGTTCCTCCCGAACAAAAACTTCATCACAAGTTTTAACATTTCAAAGTTTTCGCTCTAAAATTCTCCAATTTTTTTCTTCGGTTTTTTTGGGGGGTATAACTCGAAAAGAAATTCCCGAAAAACATTCAACCGAATTACCACCGGAGTTCATACACCTTCTATTAGGGGTATATACCGACTTTGAAAATCGGAACATTTCTTCTGTACGAAAAGTTGTTGACAAACGAAAAAAAAAAAACGGAGTAGCGAATACGCTTTGGCCGGGACACTTGTTTAATCGCGTTACCAATTTTTATATCTTAAAACAACGATAAATCGTTGTCTTCGAAAATACGATTCTGAGCGAGAGTTTGTCCCCCCCGTCCGTCATAAGAAACACGCCCAGAATGACGAGTTCAACGACAAAATAACAACGTAAAATCGGCTGTAAACCAAAATCGTGCGAACCAATTTTCTGAATTTTTTAACCACGCGTGTAAAACTGAGTATCTTGTTTATGATTGTATTGAAGTTTCGGGACATAAAAACTAGAGGTCTTACGGAATAATAGCTGCGTAAAATAACGAATTCGAGTATTTCAAAGTTCCATGAAAATGATCGAGATCGACCGAAATTTCGGCGGTAAACTCGTTTTGTGCGCTCTTCTTAATGGCGTGTATGAATCTCCAAAATCGAAAAATTCGACGTTTCCGTTTTAAAATTATTTCAAAAAACGCTTCAGATAAAGCGTACCGTCTCGGGGCAGTTAGACCTACATCTTTTCAGGTACTGCATTCTTTCTACTAGAAAAAGCGATACGATAAAAAAAAATACAATACGTCCCCCCCAGCTCGTCGCTCGAAATCTAAGAAAAAACAGACGCTAATTTTTTTTCCAAGTCTCCTTTCGTTTCCGTCCCGACCCAACGTTTACCACAACGTGCACAACATCAGTGGCGTATTGACCCGACCGAAATGAAAAACGCGATTGTTAAAAATGTTCCTGTTTTTGACGTGGTGCAGTATTGTCCTGCGGCCAATCCAAAAATATATTACACGTAATCGGCCGCCTCCAAAATGAATACCCATATACGCCGCCGCCGCACAACATAATAATAATAATATGTGTGTGTGTGTGCAACAACTGTGATCGTTGCGTCCTCATACACGAAAAACCCATTGACCCTATCCACGGGACCGGATGTTCCTTATCGCGCCCGTCTATCCTGTTCTAACCGCATTCCTTACGTACGCGCGACGACGTCGGATGGAAAAAAACACAACATTATATTATGTTAGCGTACGATGTACTAAGCGTGATGGGCCCGTTGAAAAAACACAAAAAAAAAGGGCGAGGGAGAACCGACGGGGGGAAAAGAACGGGAAAAAAAAAAACGAATTTTACGCGCGATATTTTCCTCCCCGGTCCGGTTCTCTACCAGATTCGTCCGGCAAACCGACCGGAACGGTGATTTTCCGTTCTCCCGATCGTATAATCACTGTTCGTTATTCGCGCGGTTGTTATTGGTTCGTTTGTTGTATGATCAAAAAAAAAAAAGTGTACTGTCCAAAGCGAGTTCTCCGATTGCAGTACGCGCGTTCGGGGTGGTGTCGCGTATGATCGCGTTTTCGTACAATCAACGAATAATGTTGAACAAAAGAGACGACAACGTTTGGTGAAGTTCTCGTCTTCGTCGGACGATATTTACACTACTTCAAAACCTCTCCTCCGCGGTGTTTTACTAAAACGGGAACGAGAACGTTGCGCGGTACGGGCGGATCACAACGGTTCTTCTTTTTAAACGGACCGAACCGAAAAAAAACAAAAATTCGGGCGTTCAAGCGAAAATGCGAGGCTTACGCTGTACAAACGCGTGTAACAACACGTCGCGACGGTCCGACCGGTGACACATTTTTTTTTTTTATTCGTGCGAATCTTTCACGAGCCGTATATATCGTATAAATAACGATCATCTTCGCACACAAAAAAACGCCCCTGTCGTGTGAGACACGCGCAATCGTTTTTTTCTTCACTCTTTTCGATCCCCGAGTCCCGTTTTTTGTTCGCTCGCTCTTTCAGTACGACTCTTTGGGGGACTCGTCGTAAAAACCAGTAGCGACCGCTTTATTTGAACACGATACCGTCGCCGCGCACGGTAGCCTCTTGATGCCGGTGCGGTGGTCCGCGTCGCGTACCGAATACATAAAATGGTCGTCCCGAGACACGGACCCCGAGAGATGAACAAACTGCTCTTATATATATATATTAATTTCTTTTTTTCTTTTTTTTTCCCCCGTTGCTCGCGGACCGGAAGCGGCGGCCGCCGACGGAATCGGAACAAAATAATAAAGAAGAAAAAAATTTTTTAAACACGACCGCTGTTTTTACCCGTCGCCGCAGCAGGAAGTGTACAGCAGCGAAAAATGAATTGAAAAAAAAATACGTTGTGAAACTACCTGTCTACGTGTATGTTGTGTCATGTCCGTCGTACAAAACGAAAAAACGCGCACTCAATAGGTAGTGCGCCCAACGCTGTGCCCGCAGAATTCAATAATTTTATTCCGTCATAATAACGTGTAATATTGTATTATGTATTATAGGTGCGTAAAATTCCGTCCGTTTTTATTACGCCTTTTAGACGAAACACAATAACAGTATACTATACGTAGTCTTATAGTCTTATTTACATTCCGAGCGAAACGCGCATTGACGTGCTATAAGCGTCGACTCCTTCGATGCTCCGGTTTTTAACGCGCCAGTACTGTCGATAGGACACTGCATGTGCGTGTATCGATAGAATGAAGCGAAAAACTGAGCAAAAATTAAGGTGAAAAACGTTAAAAACTTGTTTTTGACGCGACCGGATTTAGATTGAACGATCGGAATAAGCTGAAACATTCGCGCACTATTGGGGATTGATACACGTCTGATACAAACTTCGAAAAATTCTGAACAGAGTATAGAACTTTGAAATTTTCGTTTAGTTTTGTAATTTTAGTTCGACAAAAATTTTTGAAAATTTATCACGACGTTTTCAACACGCAAATACATGCGCTACTAAAAAAATTCCGTAGTCACGAATCTTATTTCGAGTCGGAAAATCTTCGAAAGTCGGTCATACCTTTGACTATTTTTGGCGAAAAAATCGTAACTCACACGTTTATCGAGATTTGAACGCGTCACGTAAAACGTTAAACATTTTCTGTCTGAAATTTTTCCAAAAAAAATCCGCCTTGTAAATTTTGAAAGCGCATAAAAAAAAGTGTTGAAAAACGGTGGTGTTATTTTGACAGTGAGCACCGTTTGATGAAAAATTTTAAAAATAGAACATTCAACATTACTCCGTGGTATTTGATATTATTTCTCGGTGGGTTTTTTTTTTAATATTAGTTTAAAAATTATTTTCTCGTGACGATAAAGTTTCGATCGTAAACAATTTTTAACTGTTTTCACTGCTTTTATTTCTATAGCGCCTAATAAAAAGAAGACCAATAACGAATTCTACTGTTACGGCACAATTTTTATACTAGTTTAACTGAGCTCACTAATAAAACGTTTATTTTCGTGAGCGCTCCGTTACAGATTTAATGTATACAACTTTTGTACAAACCTCCCGAAACATTGACCCACAGCATCAAACTACCCGCGCGACCCAGGGTGATTCCGGCTTTATATTACACATACAGGGCCACCGGACGCGTGACCTCGAAGGGCCGATCGTCTTAGGCCTGACTTGGCCCTTTGACCGACTTACGTAGTTTCAAAAAAATTCGATTGTTGGATAGTATAATAGGTTTTTTAAATCCTCCTCGTATTGTATACACGTTTTTGGGCCGTTGAAATGGGCCAGTGAAAACTCGGTGGGTCGAATCTCTCGGGTCCTGCATAATACATGGCGGAGACGTTGTAATATTATCGTGTCTCCTAGATTCCTGTATGATATTGTCAGACACATTTGGTTGGTATTGCGTAGAAGAGACACCGTGTTTAGACACTGCAACCGCTCGAGTTTACCGAAATTTCATGTTTCACGTCGCAGACGGAAACGATTAACAGTTTTTTATATATAAACGCATTAACTAAAACTTCCAATCGCAAAACACCGTCAAAACCGATCGGATCAAGGTTGTTTTACACTATTAAAAAACCGTTACAGTACAGACAGCGTCGTTTGTGTTTGTACACGATATTGTATTATACGTATTGTTAATTCGGTGTACGGAATTAACGATGCGGGTTACACTCGAATTTGTCCGATTGGGCGAATCGATCGCAGGGAAAATTCATTTGACCGCTCATAGTTTGCTCCACGAAGAACAATCAAAAACTTTTTTCAGCGTGCGCGCAATCATTCGTCGATCCCGCACATATCAGGTGACGTTGTTTCGCGGACGTGAGTGCAATTTTTTCGCGGTGTTCGACGTAGAGATCGAAGCGTCCCCCGATGGTTAAGGTTGTCGCGAAAAGATTCGAGCCGTTCGCCGCAATCTAGAACTTTTGGTTTTTGGCCCGCGGTTCGAAAAATAAACTTTTCGTGAAAAACTAGAAAAATTGTTATCGAACAAAAAAAAACTTCTGTGCTCAGCTCGGAAGCTTTCGAAATTTCTTGAAATTCGCATCGGACTCGTCGTCGCGGAAGATTTTTATGGCTAAAAATCCGAACCGGTTGTGTCAAAAACACGTAATTTTTATTAACGTTGTTGATTTTTTACCGTAACTTCTCAATTTTACAGCCGTCGCTCGAGCCCACGACCGCTCAAAGTGCCGAGCAGGCAATAGAGAAAATATATGTGATTACGAAATAAAAACAAATAAATAAAAACCACGCTCGATTCTCTTCGTTTCGCTCGGAATCCGAGAAAAAAAAAAAAAACGTCCAATCCGCCGACGGGACCGAGCCACCAGCATGATGTTATCGTCGTTTGGAAAAAAAATATGTGGTGTTCCGACGAAATTTACGTTTATCCGGCGCGGAACTCCGCCGGCCGGAACCGCCTTCGCCCAGAGCGCGATTACGAGAGGAGTATATATACATTATTGTTGTTGTTACGCACAAAACTCTGTGCGCGCCGCGGATCCGGTCAAACCAGCTTCCTATTTCAGCCTACACCGCCGGTTCGTAACGTCGTACAGACGGATTTGTGTGTTTTTTTTAACATGTAAATAATGCGCGCACAACATAAAAGTAGATATAAACGTGTGCGGATATATATAAAAAAACACACTTGTGCGCACGATCCTCGGGCTGTTTAGAATACAACAATTTTACACGGGTACACGTTATTATTGTACACGATCGAGTGGCGCCTGTCCGCGACAAAGTTCATAAAGGCGCACGGTATAGACGCAGCCGGGCTACTATAAAAATTGCCCCGCGGGCCTTCTTTGCACGGTTAACGCTGCACCACTACTTGGTGGTGCCGGGGGGAACACGACATTACGCCCCAGTGGTGCCCAAAGTGCTGTACAGTGAGAACAAACAAAAAAAATCGCGCGTTTGAAAATCGCGGTTCAGAGCCGTAACGTCACGTTTTGTGACCTGCACACTCGATGATACACATTTTTTTTTCCATTTTCGCGCATTCGCGTCGTATTTCCCGCGGTATTCTATATTAGATCGAAAACCGGCTCACCCCGATCTGGTACAGGATCCTGACGGCGGACGCCTCGTGTCTGAACCTCCTGGACTGCAACTGCTGCTGCCGGTCGCGCGCCCTCTCCTGCTGGTACAGCTGCTGCTCGGGCCGCAGTTGCAAGTCGTCGATCAGCGCCTGGACCCTCGCGTCGTCCGTGCCGTTTTCCAGCGCCGACATCAGCTCCTCGACCGCGATCGACAGATCCGCGTACGACGGCGGCGGCCGCCGCTCGTCCGCGTTCGCGCCCGACTCGGCCGCGATCGCCGCCGACCACGCAGACGTGACCGCCGCCATCAGCAGCACCGCAGCAACAGTTACCGCGCGCGATCCGACCATCACGCAAAACCAGCGGACCAGCCCTGTCGAGATAAGTGTAATAATATTCACGCGAGTCGAGCGGATCGTCGGCGAGAACAGTGTGTGTGCGAGTGAAACGCGGGCGCGCGCGGTTTTCTCCTCGTGCGCGGGACAAAACTCCCGGAAACGTTGGTGGGAAAGAAAAAAAATAATATCGGACGGACGCGAGCGAATTTACGCGGCGACCTGGCCGTTCTCCGCGTAATTCTATCGAAGTACTACTCTGTGGTCGTTCGAATATATAGGTGTTATGATGATGATGTTGTGTGGATCGTCGTCGTCGTGGTGGACGAGCGTGACACACGAGACCTGCGTGCGTGTCCGCGGACGTTTGCAGTCGATGTGCGGAACGACGCCGGTCCCCATTCAAGAAACCGACACGGCGGTGTCGAGCGTGCGTGCGTGCGTGCGTGCGTGCGTGCGTGCGTGCGTACAGAGGAGGCCTCCGGACGAAGACGGACGGTAGTAGGGATGTTTTTATGAATGAACGGACGAAGGACGGAGGAAACGCGGCGGCGGCGCGGTACAAGCGCTGGGTGGAGAGGGGGGGGAGCGGGATAGGAGGTGCGGCTCGTCGGAACCGCGCGTGCGGACGGGCGGGGGGCGGGTGTCGGCGAGGGGGTCGCTGCCGCCGGTTCGGTCGACGGCGAGAGCACCACCGCCGCCGCCGCCGCCACCCGGTCCCCGCGCGGCGCGAGAGTCCAGACTCCGACGGCGACCACATCCTGCCCGGACCGCTAATTATTATTAACGTCCGTAATTCTTAAAGTTGTTTTTTCATTCGGACTCGCCGGAATACAACGAATCGTACACACAGACTCTACGTTATACAAAATATCGTATTTTACACTGCTCCACTCCTTTACATAGTGTAGCACAAAAACAGAGTAGTTAAAGACAGTCGAATGAGGAACAGAGAGGTATACTACTACGCGGACGTACGGGACTCGGGCGTCCAGTCGCAGCTCTATGGATGCCTTCCATACCCCCTTCAAACTTCGTTTCTGAGTTTCGATGCGGGTTTTTTCAACTGATAGAGACGGAGGTTTATACGACTGGCATAGTAGAGAATCGCCGATAATTTCAAAGGTAGCGTGATGTCGTAATCGAACGCACTTTTCGCGATTGCACTGCGAACGCTGGCCGAACGGGATGTATCAAGAAACAGGGTACTACGGCACCGTAAAAAGGTCTACGAAATAGTCCGCTACGGTGTAATATGTCTCAGGGACGACCCGCGATAACTGTCCGTTATCCTTTACGAGAGACAGTGGCTCGTTGTTTACGAAACGATTTTAAGCAGTAATCCTTATCCGATCAAGTACCTTGTGCACATTTCAGATCATGTACGGCCCTTTACGGTACGTAAAAAATGAACCCGGGCAACGCTGGGTCGGAGTAACACAAATGATACCAAAGTGTAAAAGGATAAACTGAGGAATCGACGCAGAACACCGCTGCAGTGTCTAAAAAGACTTCCACAGACGCTCGTCGCGTACGACGGCCAGAAGGAGGAAGGATTTTTCCGAATTCAACCCGTTTTTTAACCCGTTTTTTAACTCGAACGTGTGTTTGTACTGACTTTTTTACATTTGATTCGAAATTTATACTTCCCGAGTCTATGTCGACCAACCAAGTCCAAGGGACAACGCCGGTTAGGGCTAGTATTATATGGCCCTGTTCACTCGTCAACGCACAGCCCGTACCGCTGGGTCTAGAAATTCTTCGGCGCAAAAGTTCCTTAAACGCGAAAAAATGTTTTTCGAAACTCCCCAAAGGGGTTCGAGAAAGGTTCGAGTGTCGATGAACGCACAAACCACTGTGTCCGGACACTTGAAATCTCGCGCGCGCGGACGTCCCTTATACAACGATTTTTTAAACCCTCCCGTTGGGGTGGCGACACAACAGGGTTTTCGTGTGGCTCGGTGTATAACCCGCTTTTTAAACTCGATTCGGAATTAACTTACCGAGCTTTGGCCGAC
>CM029360.1:21465216-21592515 GCA_017140985.1 Hormaphis cornu
TATTCTGTAATTATTTTTTTGTACTCTGAAGGTTTAAAATTTAAACATAATTTCGGCTTATTCGATAAATTTTAACTTTAACACAAATATTGAATTTATACTAAAAATATATTTCAAAAATAGAATAAGTAATATTTTTCTGCAAAGGTCAGCAAAATAGTTGGGCACATTTTTTCTGCATGCATAGGTATTAAAAAAAAGAAACGATACATTATTGTGTTTTAATACGTATAATGTATACATAATATGTGTATACTTTTGAAGATGTTTTAGATTAAATTTTATTAAATAAATAATTTATTTTAGAAAGACAATTTAGTTAGTACTTACTAATAAACTCAATTACTTTTCTGTTTGAACATGATGCAAATAAATGAATTTTGATGGTAATTTTAACAAACTTTTGTTTCAAAATAAAAAAAAACTCAGCGCTAGAGTGCCTAGATGTTTTTACACAAATATAAAAAATGTAATGTAAGAGTTTAAATTTTAACAAAATTATAGCTTAACGAGAAATCCGGCGATGAACTTTGACCTGTGTGACGGATCGTTTTGATTGGCCGGAGTGCGGTTGTCCACAATTATTTTGTATTTATTATAATAACGACATGTGGGTTTTTCCGGCTCGACTTTCCCCGGTAACGGAGAAATCCGGCGATGAACTTTGAACTATGTGACGCATCGTTTTGATTGGCCGGAATGCGGTTGTGGGCAATTATTTTGTATTTATTATTATAAACGCCGTGTGGGTTTTTCCGGCTTGACTTTCCCCCGTAACGGAGAAATCCGGCGATGAACTTTGAACTGTGTGACGGATCGTTCCGATTGGCCGGCCGTGTGCACGGGCTCGTTCGTTACACGATTTTTTTTTTTTTTCTACAAATCGAAATTCAAATATTTTTGTTCGAATGGTAAATTTCGTTTTACACAACACATTATTTAATTTTAAAATGTTAAATAACAAATTTGTGGGATTGACGGACTATTATTCTTAAGGTACCACTTAGAAAATAGAATCGAAGATTAAATTATTCACATAATATACATTTATAATTATTTTAAACGAGCGTCTTTTCTTCGTGTCGGTGTTCAATTTTTTTGTAGACGTGAACGGTTAAGATTTTTTCTGCGATCGCTTATTATTAATATTAATTTGTGCGTGTGTGGACTGTGAAACGGTTTCTTCCATGATATTTCGAGATATTTGACAAGAGTATTTAGTATTGTTAAATTTGTTTTTACCACGACGTATACTAGACAACTGAGCTCGCTCAGAATCGTATTTTCGAAGGCAATCATTTATCATTGCGTTCAGATATTAAATAATGCGTTTGAATCACAACTTCCAAACCACTGAAGCACCCAAAGCGTAGTCGTCACTCCGAAAAACTATCAACGCGACCTATTTATTTTTAATTTTTAGGATTTAAAATTCGTATTTGCGCCCCGTTCGGATTTTTTTGGATGGACGTTCCTGGTCGTTTTTTGTATGATTGAAATCTAAAAGCTGGTTGCCGATGTGTGCGGGATCGTGGCAAATGCGATGTCGTCGATTGCCGTTGAACCATAATAACTATCATAGCCAAATACGAATGGAGACTGGAATAGGAAACTCAAAAATAAATCATTTTAACAATCGTTTAGTAGATTGTAAATGAATATAGGACGGTAATATATATTTTTTTTAAAAACTACGTGACTTAAACGCCCTCGTTCGTGTAGTACTCGTGGCCCGTGTCCTTTGTAATTCAACAGTCATATACTTTTAAAACGTACACAAATATACATTACAAAGAGTAAACCTACCTAATACAATTGCGTTTGTTATGGTTGTTGTCTTCTAGAAACAACAATACTACGTAATTTGCCACGGGGATATAACTTCGAGTGTTGAAAAGATGAAAAAAAGTCTTACACGCTTAGCTTTAACGGACGTAATACGACCATGACGTGAAAACACTGTTAGAAATTATTCAGATAGCTGTTACAAACCGTTTATCTTAAATACGTACAAAGGTACACGTTAAACAACGTACACATATTATTATTTTTTAACTAAGATCGAACTGGACTGAAACTGATAAATTGTTTTCTCTAGACAAATGATTAATACAAATAAATATTTTTTAACATTCTATTTTTTTCGTAAAACGTCGTAAACGGGGAGTGAAATGAATAACGATTGTTTCGGCTGAGCGTTCCTTCTGAAAACTATTGGTTAAACGCGACGCTTTCGTACCGTGATCAGAGGCAGGGTGGTCCCCCACGTCCCCCCTCGCTCTGGCCCTAGCCACCCCCAAAAACGGCTGCCCAGTATGTACCTGTGGGCTGTATAGTGTATAATACGTGCCACAGAAGGCGACTCATCAAACACACGAACGGCACATTACACACACGACGGGGTGGGCGAACTACAATAATTGCCGAGTAGGCAAAGAGAGAGAGAAAAAAAATAAGTAACAACGCTTGTTATTGTATATTATACGTGTACATATTTCATACCTATATCACGAAAAAAAATCTATTAAATGGTTGGGGGGAGGGCGAGGGAATGAAAAAAATAAATCGTAATCAATTTCGTGCTTACGAGTCGACCGGAATCCAAAACGCGTGCGCCGGAAACGACTAATTTATTGTTATTATTAAAACGTTACGTCGAAAAATCGGAAAAATCGCATTGACCTTGGAAGCGAGAAATCGAGTTGGTGGAGAGAGAAAAAAAAACGCTAAAAAAATAATATTCGTAACATAATTCGTTCGATAATTTTTTAGTTAAATCCATAAAAAATCAGCTCACACACGTCCCCGAGCACAAATACCATTAGGCGATTACGATTCCTGCACGTCTCGAAATTATCATTTCAAATACCGTAATATATTTTCGTTTTACGTATCTATAGTATACCGCCGTTCTGTTGTAGCGCATAGCCAAACCGCGGTCTATCTTCTACTATCTAATATTACAACGCATTTTTCGCGTCATTCGGTCATTTGATATTTCCTGTATCGTTTTCTATTTTTTGTGAAAAAAAAACAACATGAATTCAATTATAATATTAATTCAATAGATCTGATACCCGCGTACATACGCATTTCAATCAATTTAAATACTTTTTAGATTCTGAGCGCGTCAGCGAAGAATGTATTGGTTTTAAAATGATGTTTTTTTTTTCTATGATCAAAAGTTCTTATATTGTAAACCTGTACCGATTTTAAAATTAATTAAAATTAAAAGAAACATAATGGATCCGAGATGCATTGTTGTGATCAAAAGTTCTAGTTGAAAAATTGCACCAATTTTAACGTATGATATCTTAAAAGATAGATAATAGATACAAAATGGTACTTTATGTCGAGCGTTTTTTTAAACATTTTGATTATTTTCGAAGTTCTGATGAAAATTGCTCCGATCGACTTATAGTTTCTATAGTATGTCATTTAGAAAGGTATTATGAGTGTTTCGCTGAAATTTCAATCGATTTTGATCATTTTTGAGGGAGTTATGGAACTTTGAAATTTTCGTTATTTTGGGCGGTCGTGTATTTCTTATGGGGGAACAAATAATTACGGGAAACGTGTTTTTACACGTTGATTTAGATTTTTTTTTTCAATTTTTGTGATCACTTTTTCTAGTAAAAAAAAAATGCTCTAATTTTAACGTACAATACCTCAAAAGATAGATAATTGATCCGAGATGGTACTTTATTTGAAACGTTGATTATTTTTTAAGTTCTGATAAAAAAACGAAAACGGTCAAATTCCCAAAAGTGCTCCGTTTGACTTGAAATTAATATGTGTCATTGAAAAGGGTTTAACGAGTTAACTGCTTAGTTTTCAAACTATTCTGATCATTTTTAAGGGAGTAATGGAACTTGG
Organism: Hormaphis cornu; assembly: GCA_017140985.1. Taxonomy (NCBI): domain Eukaryota; kingdom Metazoa; phylum Arthropoda; class Insecta; order Hemiptera; family Hormaphididae; genus Hormaphis; species Hormaphis cornu. Next base: position 21,469,093 of record CM029360.1, read on the forward strand.
GGGAAACAAATAATTACGGAGAACGTGTTTTTTCCACATCGATTTAGATTTTTTTTGATCATAACATCCAAATTAAAGATTGGACCAAGCTGAAACTTTTACACAATACCAAAATAGGAAAGATACAGATTTCACAAGAGTATTTATTGTTAAATTTGTTTTTACCACGACGTATACTAAACAACTGAGCTAGCTCAGAATCGTATTTTCAAAGACAATGATTTATCATTGCTTTCAGAAATTGAATAATGCGTTTAAACCACAACTTCTAAACTAGCGACCCTCCCATAGTGTAGTCGGTACCCCGTCAAACTACCCGCGCGACCTATTTTTTTTTTATAACTGTTAATATATAATATGTGTGTGTATGTTTTAAATTATAAGTTTTATCGATTTTTATCCATACGTTGTACGTGATAACTGATACGTAAAACAGCTAAATGACCTCGTTATTAACCCCGCAAACGTATAGGATCGAGTTTCGGTCGAAAATATCGAATTGTGTGCGCATTGATTTTCAGACTTCACAGTATACCGTGTCTACAAGTCAATGTAAGCGTATACGCTGCCGATAATAAATGTACGCCAACGGGAAAACTTCTACAAGAGCAATCGACAATTCTGCAACGACAATATTTTATACCCAACAAAATGCAACGGCGGTTCGACCAATGGAGGATATTGTAATAAATCCCTCGACGACTACATCGATAATCATGTAACGTTCTCGAAAATATCGAAACGCCAACGAAAAAAGCTTAAAATCCACACAATTCATCAATCAAATCGATTGGTCGAGAATCGCATACATTTTATTCGTTTTAAAAATAATTTCTGTGGTATTTTCGTATTATTGTTTTAGTGTCAAAACGACAACACAAGTTTCCATATATTCTGTAGTTTTTTTTTTTTTTCATCAATATTGGAACGGACGAAAATCAAACGTCACAAGACGGTTTTTCGAATTCTGTTGAGCATTCGATTCACTGTATAGTGACGGAAACGTGATATCCGTACGAAACGGTTTATTATTTTATAAAACTTTCCAAACAATCCAAAACAGCGATGTATCAGCTCAACTTTATACTATAGGGGTACTTTTTAGATTCTGAGCGTTAGCGGCGTTTTTACTATGACGTTTTTTCCGGTTTGTTGTAATGACGTTTTCGGGTAGTGCTGCTCCAATCGCGTTACGTTAAATACCGCATAAAATCTGGAATTTGAATGCTATTTTTATTTCAAGCGTCATTCGAGGTTTTGATTATATTTTTCCGAGTGATGTATAATGGCGAAACTGCCGAATCCAGCTTCAGAATATACCTGTTATAATTATTCCACGTCGATATCAAACTTTTGCGTGCTAAATAAATTTATTGACGCGTAACAAAAGATTCGAAAGAGTTTTTGCTTTTCAACGATTTCCCGAGTGTATGTTTGTTAAATGTGGTTTTACTGTAGCGCACCTACTAGGTACACTGTAGACGACTGAGCGCGCTCGTTCTTTCGACGATTCATCTCAGATATCGAACATTTAATACACGTTTGAACCACAACTTCCAAATCCGCCCGAAGCGCGTAGTCGCAATACTCCGTCAAACTACCCACAATATCTGGAGTGAATTTTATTTTTTGTATTTTTCGTTTTAATGTCCGCCGCATGACGTACCTACACCCGCCGCTTGCGAGCGTAACGTTTTTCGGCTGCGTCGTCGGGCGCGCATGCTATATACCGCGGCCATGTCGGACGGCGAACGCGCGTATTATTACACGCGATGAAAGAAGGAAAAAACGGTCAAGTGATACACTTAAAAGCGTACAGGGGCTATACATATTACAGCTGCAGGTATTTACGAGCGGTGGTCGGACTACTAATTATTTTTTTTTACTGTGGAAAAACGCTGAAACAAAACCCGACCCTCGTCAAATCCCGTCCGAATGGTGATAATAATAATAATATACGTCGTACGTATAATGTTAGTACGCTCCGAAAATGGGCTCTCGCAGCATCGTTGCGCGCCTTCGTCGTCGTATCCGTTTATAAATCGGAGTTTTATTACCTGCTCCTGTCAAACATCTGTTTTTTTTTTTTTTTTTGGTACAGGTATAACACGTATGGTATTAAATTTTTACGTACGATAATATCACGCATACACAGAATCAGACGCGTATATAGTGGCTACAGTGGCGGGCGAACGGATTTTAGGTAACAACGAATCTCGTGTTTTTTTTCGTGTGTCTGTTCAGAGTCGTAAAATTAACGTCGTGTTACGGGGGACGCTGCGGGTACGGGTTCGGCGTTACGAGTACGTCGCGATTTTCTCGCATACGATACAACCAACACGTAGGCAGGCAGGTAGGTTTTGGATTCCGAGCGAAGCGAGGAAGCTCGTGTTACATCGTTGTTACGATAATATTTTCTCGCGGTTCGGGCACGTATCCGACCGAAACGCGTGTTTTTCGAACGCGTATAATATCGCGGCGTACGTCGCGATAATAATATCGTTTTTACGACGTTCGCCCGACCGCGTTTGTTAACGAAACGTCGGTCGGATACACCGCAGACCACTTCCCTCCGCGTCAACTACGTCGACAACGGTCGAACGGTCGTCTTGGCTATCACAATGTAGAAACGACGGCAGTGAGCGATAAACAAACAGCTTACGAAATTCCGAGGCTCGTCCAGTTTATTTTCTCGAGGTGCCTAAAAAAAATTACAAACCCGACTCACCCGTACTACACTTTAATCCGTAATTCGCGTAAAACATTACAAACAATATGTAACTATACGTGTTATAAACGCTCCGGACGTTTTCACGTGTTGTTAGGAAACTCTTCGAACGAGATTCAAAAAAAAATTTTTTTTTAGTCGGTACCCACTCGTTTTCCAAATGCTTGACAATCGTTTTCCGAAGGCGACGGTTTATCGTTGTGCTTTCATAATTTATACGTACATTTTTTTTACAATTCATATTTTTATACCAACAATTACTTATACACCGTCCAAAATATTGACTCTCCCAGAGCAGTGCGGCCTACTCCACTGCAATAATCGCCGATTTTGTTTTCGCGTACCCTTCTAAGTACGCCCCTATTCAGTATTCGTTATAACACGCCCCGTGTACGGGGGAGGGGCGGTTTTTTTTCGTACAATTTTCGAGAAAACAAACGATAAATTTAATTCAATTTCAGCGTTCGGTACCACTCCGTATCGTTAATATATATAGCTGTAGAATATACTGACCTGTATAATCTTCATCGGACGTACAATAAACTAACATCAGAGTTCAACTAAAATACGTCGGACAGTTTAGACACGTTCAGTACGCATAAATATACTATGGAAACTACGAAAATTCGTTAATCGCAAATGGGGGTATTTACAATTATTGAATTATTGTTCTAGATAACGCGAATAATACACTATAGTCGTGTACAACACAATACGACGTTAAAATACGACAAAACTCGTTTAACAAAAATGCCGGTCTATACGCACGCAGAACATATACAGAATTCGGCTGCTCTGTACGCACAAATGGCTAAGATTTCAGTAGGTAGTCCGCTGTATTTTGACGATCATGACGATTGCTGTGCCGCGTACAATTTTAACTCAAAAACCATTTAGTTATCGACGAAGAACGGATTGTGCGCGCGCTCGAGTAAAATATTTTTAACGTTGCGCGAAACCTAACCACCGTCAATACGACGCCATTCGGCCGCGTCCCGTTCAAATAGTTCGGATAAAACGGATTTTAACACGCGAAAAAGAATACTTACACCAACTGTAGTACCTCCTATTTTACAGCGTTTCCATTTCGACTTGTTAGATTTCCCTAAACGGACTCATCGTTATGGCTATTATTATTCCTCCAGGTGGTACGTTTACGGCGCGCAGCGATTCGTCTCCGTTCGTCCGTAATTGGCGGGTGCCGTTCCCATGTTATGTATTGCCCGCATAATAGTATCACCGTTTCCGGTCACCCCGCGATTCGAGAGCAAAACCCTGTTTCACAAAGTACCTACCTACGTTTTGATGGGATGGTAAAAAAAAAAAAAGTTACGATTTTCGTACGTAACACGATAAGAAAAAAAAAAAATGGGTCGTAAAACCATTAGTAGGTACCGCGGCCGTCGCTTCTCCGTTCGTTTGGCGTTTGGTGGTCGGGTAGGAGCTATTAAAAAACAAACGTGAGGCGGGTAATAATAATACGTGCGCGCGATAATAATACGATATTGTCATTACGAAAACTATTTTAATTGTTATTACTCGTCTCGGCGTTGCAGCGATCGTCTCAAAAACCGTTCGGGACGACACGGAAGCGTCGGTGTAACGGAGGAGGAATAAACGAAATAAATAAATAAACTCGAATACTTCGTGTTTTTGTATTGTGCGCCATAACGTGTAATAAAACGACACTATTATATTACAACGCGTACACAATTATATTTTTGTCGTTGTTATTATTATTATTATTACGATTTTCTTTTAACGATTCTGTACGTTATACGTATGTACGTTCATTGTGCGGGGGGGAAAAAAATCGTTTAAAAAACTCAGGTGTACGCACTGCTCGTATTCATTCAAGAAGGACGCGCGCACCGTGCACACTGCATTATACGACCGCGTGCAGTCTCAGACGAGTGAGACCACGTGTGGGTGAGTGCGTGTACGCGTCGTTTTAAACATAAAAAATATCACTGTACAATAATACTAACACGAGAAAAATAAATTGTTTAAAAAACACCGCCAGTGCAGCGTAATAACGAAATCCGACGAACAAATAAGTGGATTGTTTCGTATCGCTTTGAAGATTCGCGCGGCGTTACACGAAGAAGAATTAGGTCACTATATTATGTATGGGGGGCTATGTAGACACCGGAGATCATATACGTATCGATAGACGGCCGGAAATCTGGTGAGATATCTACATAATATTTTTTAATAATTGAAAACTGTACCAGACTTCCGTTCACACGATAACGCGCGATGCTGCGTAAGCCAGAAGCACCGGGGAAAAGGCGCGGCGTTCCCAGGGTTCGTAAAGTAAAAAAAAAAAAAAATGGTTTCTAAAAAAATACCATTTCATAAACTGTAGGACAGACGCGCCGCCGCGACAAGAAGCGAGATAACGCGTGACAACTACGCTAAAGTATTGTGTCATATTTTCAATGTGAAACACGATTGATACAGATTTTATAATTTTTTTTTTTTTCGAATAGAGACCATTTCAACAGCGCGGCTTTTTTATTGTATGATCACGAGTTATCTACACGCCAGTTGGCGGCGGTATTACATACACGAGTCCGCTCATAAATCAACGCGTAAATTATATCGGAACAACGATATCGTGTTTCTGTCGTACAGAGAAAATCCCGTATCGGATGAAGAGCGATAAAACTATACGGTTCAAAACGTGCACCAAGCCCGTCGGGTTTGTACAGTACGACGTTTCTATGTTGAATCGTTCTGAAAATACAAACGATCTTGCGCAATTAGAACGTCAAAACGAATAAAAACCGAGTGAAAATGGCCGCAACTTTGAGCGAACTTTTGCAAACCAGTGAGTATAACATAGTTGGTACCTATACTCAACGAATCTTAAATCGTAATGTCTATTATGTTCGGCTAGAATATTCTTATAAAATTTTAAGTTACATACATTTGTCCGTTACACGAGTAACGCGTTAAAAACCTGAAATTTAGATATAGGAGTTGTGACTCCAACAACGTTTGTAATATTATCGTATGGTACCTACCACGAGTTGCCTCTATATCCGTCATTGCTGAGTGACATGGGCTATTTGAAAATTCCACCCCTAAGGCTTGTCTCAAACACAAATTTCGTTGAAAATTCCATTATGTTTTGTTTATTTACGCGGTTGCTATGTGTTGAATTGTATAGCTGTTTCAGGAGACGTTTCTTCAACCGTCAAGATCGAAGCAATATCCAAGCATCTATCTATCTCTACGCATGTCACATACAAAAAAAAATTTAAAAAAACACACATCTTTGTGAAATCAATAGCTTCCTCGCAAACGCTTAAAGAATCTAAAAGGGTCCAGCCCGTAGAAACATATAAAATAACCTCTATATATAATAATATAGATATTTGATTCTTTTCGAGATAGCTTCTACACCGATTTTTCCAAGGCTTTTGACCGTGTGGATTACAACCATCTTACGTCAATACTTGACTCGTTAGGCATCGGGGAACCTCTACTTTTCTGGCTTCACTCGTGTATTATAAATAGGATCCAACGGGTAAATTTTGATTCCTCCTCTTCCGATTACTTCACACCATTCTCGGGTGCTATTCTTTTCCCACTTCTGTTTGCCCTATTTGTAAGCTCAGCCGCTACCATCCTCCAGCATGTCAAACTCCTTATCTTCGCCGACGATATGAAATTCTTCTTCCGTATAAATTCCATCTCAGACTGTCGTCTTCTTCAAGACGACCTTTGGCGATTTGTGATACGGGGCGAATCTTTGGGACTTGCTCTTAATCTCCCCAAATGCTCGGTTATGACTTTTAGTCGTAATAATATTTTAATCGAGTATACTTACTCCGTGAATAACCCCCTTGAATACTTCTGATAATTCAGTAAAGGACTTAGGATATATGCTTACTCGTAACGTATGCCCCAATGTGCGCGTCAGACAATCTGTTGTAAGGCACTTAAGCTGCTAGGTTTCATAAATCGCGTCTCTGCAGATTTTTACTTGCTCACTCCATGAAAAACCAACCGTCTTCTGTCCCTTAGTTCGTCCCATCCTTTAGCGTGGCGTCATACTCCCCGGGGACCACCCGTCCACTACTCCTGCTCGTTTACAATCGCGCGCGCGGTATATGCGGACCGGACGCGTTCAATCCAGAAACACCAGCACAGACGTGCGAAAGAAGAAGCGACGAAAGCTGATTCTCTGTACAACAAGTCAAACGCGTACTCCGTTTCGTTGGGTTTGATCCGAAAACGTGCTAACGGCAACAGCATAAACGAGACCACCAGGACGACCCGATGGATGGACAGTTGCCGCAGATGTAGGAGATAATACGATGGACGCGTTAGAAACAGCGTGTCGGAGATGACGGAGTGAGATTTCGATGGCGGGTCCCGAACGGACCCCGCCGATGAAGAAGACAAGTACAAGTGCGCACTGTATATACACGCGAGCGTAGTACAATGCACCGTGTATTACGGAGAAGTGACGATTACGGTGCATCTCTCGTACAGGTGCGTTCATAATACGTATTATTACACGTACCTATAATCATAATAATAATAATAATACGTGTGCATGGGTGTGCTGTCGTGTGCGTGTGTGCTCCCGTCTTACGCGATCCGCGTGTTTATTACGAGCGCTGGGCCGGCGAGAACCGGCGAGCTGGAAGAGTGCTGCCGCCGGGAAGCGGCAGTGAGGAAGCTGCGATGCCCGAGGAGACGCGACGTCGTCGTTATAATAACAATCGTCGTCGTTGTTGTTGTTGTTGTTGTCGTCGTCGTCGTCGTCGTCGTCGGCGTTGTTGTTGTTGTGCACCGCGTGGACGGGGAAGAAGAGATGAGATTTTTTTTTCCTTTTTTTTTTTATTTTCCCACTATATTCTCACCACCTGCCCGCTTTTCCCACGCTTCTCTCGCGCCACACACTCGCGCGTCTCTCTCGTCACCGAATATTATATATTATAGCGTTCTTCGCCCTCCTCGTCATAATAATATACATAATAATAACAACAACAACAACGCTGCCGCACCAGATGGCCTCCACCCCGTAATTAAATCGGACACACATACACACACACGCACCATCTGCACACGCGCACACACGCGTACAACCCTTAATCATAATAATATACGTCACGTTTGTGTTAATCTCGACGAGTAATCTCTCTGCGTGCCTGCACACGTAGATATTATTATACGCAGTACCCATATATTTTTACGGAAAGAAAAAAAACATCGTTATGTACTACGTGCTAGCGTGTGTTATCGTCTCCTGCAGCAGTGTGTACGTAGGTACACATAATATACCGCGCGAGAGATGACGGTGACAGAGATCGGATGCTGCGCTCCTCCTCCTCCGCGTATTTACGATGTTATTATACACGTCATCCCGCGTTCGCACGACCCTTCGACCCCGCCGACTGCGCCGCGCGTTTGGCGCGTTACAGGTGTCTTCCGCCGCCGCCGCCGCCGCCGTCGAGCAGGGGGACGTCATACTCGAAAATGTAATATGGTTTCGAAAATAAAAAAATGGTACACTTGATTTTACTGCGAACGGTACACGTTATATTATACATTACATGGTGTACACGCGGGAACGTGTATGAATCGTACGTGTTTGAAAGAGGAGTATGCATAGATCTACCGCCGCAGTCACTGCGATTTTGGACGGCCGAAAAATATCAAAACGTTTCGAAACATCGCGATCGGCATTAGCGGGGCGGCAGAGAGTTTGAGCTTCGCTCGGCCTGTGCCCGCGTTCTCTATCGCTGTGTACCTGTGTTCGACTCGGAATTTTCGTTAGTTTGTATACTAGTGCCTGAACAATAACGATTTTCGATGCATCGTCAAACCGACCGTCGAGATTTCGTTTTCGTATAAGTACAGCTTATTTGGTACACCTCAATGGTGGCCAGCTGCTCTGCAGGCTGGTGTCGATTTTTTCGAAATGTAGACGATACCACTTTCGTTGTCGGACGGACGAGATTATATGGTTCGCCGGAAAATCGACGTAGCGCTGAACGGTTTTTTTTTTCATTTTTTGTTCGAAATTCAAGCGCGTCGATGGGTATTTTAGAGAAGGCGGCCCGGTGGTTCTTGCCCCCGGGCGCGTAAAATTCAAGGTGGTCTTAATACGCCAAAAAACACCTATTTTTTTTTTGTGAAGGATGAGACGTCACCGCGGGTGCCAAGATTTTGTTCGTCTCTGCTGATCATTACACTCTAGGCACCGCAGATTATCGTCGCGGTTTAGCGGTAATATTTTATGGATTCTTCACTATAGATTTCGTCACGGTTGATTCGGTGTTCGGGAGTTACAACTTTGAAATGTTTCGATAAAACGTGTCATCACGGGTCATCACAGCGGATTCGGTCGCATTAATTTGGGCGGGTCGAAAATTTGAACTCGATACTGATACTATTCTGATCGAACTGAGAGTCACGCGTTAAATTTCAAAGTTTTATACTATTTAATTTATAAAGAGATAGAATTATTCGGAGTTTTTATCGTGATTACAGAACTTCATTTATCGAAATCCTATGAATTTCAATTGGGTAACTGAAAAAAATAATATAATACAACGAAACAAGTTCAATGTCACAAAACGTTCGTGATAATTTTTTTTGATTTTTGACATTTTTCAACTTGGTCGAAAAAAATATATTGTTTGGATTATATACCGCCTGTATAAGGTTTAGATATTCTAGAATGAAAATTATGAATGTAAAAATATATCGTCAATTTTATTAAAAAATGACCAACGAAAATAAATCGCTTATTATTACTAGGAAATACATGCGGATACCTGCCTGTAATAAATGAGCGGAGTGACATGTCTACATTTATTGATGGAACTAATTAATAACATCGGTATATTTGCAGGTCATACAACGTATGTAAGTAGCGTGAATGATTATAATTGGAATATTCGATATAAAATGAGTTTGAAAATGTGAGTGTCACAGTAAATTTTGCACAGGGCTTCGCCGGCATAGAACTATCGAAAATTCTATTTTCCATTGTTTACATTGAGATAGCGCGTGATTTCACATTTTACAATGGAAGTCAATGGGGATCAGGTTTTTCGGTGATTATTCCTCCGTGGTACGTCCGATCATGGACATTGACCATTCGTTTTGCTCAGCGCGCGCTACTCTATCACCGTTTAGAATTTTATGGCCATCGATCCAAGAACCACTGATTTATCATTGAAAAACTTTTTTTTTCGGTGATTATTCCTCCGTGGTAGGTCCGATTTTTTCATGCGACCCCTTACGACAACCACCATTCTACACTCTATCATCGTGCCAAGTTTGATTAAAATCGATCAAACCGTCTAGGAGGAGTACAGTCACAAACGAAAGACACGAGTTGCCTAAGATTGAGCTTCGCTTCGCTCCGCTCAATTATTATTATTATGCTAGCAGGTACCTACTAACAGTTTACAAATTTTGTTTAAACTTAGTTGAACGAGTTCAATCTACCTAACAAATAACAAACGACTATAATGGGTAACAGAAATTAAAAAGAAAAAAATGTATTTATAATAAACAATACTTTTAAGTAATAATGTAACGTAAAACACCAATTTCTTTTAAACCGGGAGAAACACATCTGCTGCATTCAGTGCTTGCGTTCCGGCCATAATTTAATACAAAAAATACTTCACGATTTCGTGAAATTACTCAAAACACTTCAAACGGTAGTACACATTTTAAATAGAAAACGCTGGTTTATAAACGTGTAACGTCTATACAATACACGGCTTTCGTTAGAACTGTAAATACCAAGTGGATACAATGACGAGCGTTGTTAATATTTATCTACATATTTATACATCCTGTTGATTCTGTTGTTTGGGTTTGTAATAGGAAAAAATTGTTTACAAAACAATTTTCCGTGTCTAAACAACGCGTACAGAACATTTATTGCTGCGATATAAATGCTTTTATACGTCATACATTTTGAGTACCTACATGATATTTTCAAATAAATAAATCTTAAGATATATAAAACATCTCTTTGATGTTTACCGGCCTGTAAAGGCTGAAGTCGTTATACATATTGTGCCGAGTTCATCTGTTGTAATCGAGGTCCACGTATTAAACGGTACAATAAAAATATTGTGTTTTGTTACGCTATACAGTTTTCACACGATAAGTTTGTCAACATTTTAGGGTTTTACTATACATTATATTTTATGACCGCGACAGAAGATCGCACGAATGACAGTTATAATACTGCGCATGCAGCTGCAGTTTTGTCGACAATTTTTGAAAAGCCGGAATCACTGTAGATCACATGGGTAGTTTGACGCTGTGCATCACTATTTTGGAAGATTTACTTAGATATTGTATACTATGATTGTAAGCAATCAAATAAAAATTGTGCGGTAACTGTAGAATTTATTGTTAGTTGCTAAAATTAAAAGTAGTGGAAATACATTATACGCTTTCATAATCTAATGGACAGTTGTTTTTGAAATTTTTTATTCAGACAGCGAATTTTGTTTTACACAACATGTATGATTTTCAAGTCTTAGATAACGAATTAAAGCAAATTACAAATTTTTTCCAAAAATAAATCAATGGTATGACTAATTTTCGACAATTTTCCAACTTGCAGAAACGACTAAACATAAAAACATTTTGACCACAGGGATTTTCGACAATTTTTTAGTAGCACATGCGTATATTTTACATGCTGGCAATCTTCTATTATAGATTCAAAACTTTTTGTGAAAAATTAAATTTTTTGACTTTAAAAATCAAAATATCATTGAAAAAGTTATCGCGGTGTCATACAGTGATAAAAAAATAAAAACACATCATGTTAAAACCCGTCCATTCTTCGCTACACTCTAAATCTAAAATGTACTGATTTCATAGTGTTTTACGCAAAATCGATGAATAAAAAATTTTTGACTGTTCGGTTATCTAAATATCGTTGCCTCCGTGGTATACGCCGGCGGAAAAAGTCCCCTAGGGTATGGACCATGGATAATTTTGATTTAATTTGTGTCACAATTCGTTTTGATTTTACAATATACAAATCAATATATACTTACACAAAATAAACCTAATACACGGACAGTTTGTATGGGTACGGGAAAATTGCGTTTTATGACGGTTATTTTATACCCGTGTAACATCGTAAACACTTTCCTAACTTATAACATTATGTTATATTTTTCGACTTCCTGCAGCATCCGCGTGTGATGTAACGTTGACGAAGACAAAAGTGATGAATTACAGCCGGCAACATTTGTAGAGTTATAAATGTTCATCATTAGTTACACGCTTAATGAATAAACCGTGTAAAATTAAGAATGTCAATTATACCGAGCAACACGAATAAGATGAAATTAATCAACAGCTGCGTATACGCATTTTACATTTTTAACCGCGTTCACTTAGTGGTAATTAATTATGTTGGGTGTACCTATCAAAAATGCACGACAAAATCGTGTACAGTGTAAGTACACTTTCGCTACAGAAATGTGTATAATACCTATAAATATAATTGTTATTATATTATATTCGACGTTCGTAAAAATCACCTCTTTTCTCGATTACCGGTATGGACACACATTATTTCGAATACACGATGCAAACAGTAATAGTTTAGTTTATAATATTTTTTTTCGTAATATTTAACGGCTCAAGTAGGCGCCCTTTGTTTTGTTTCCATTCAAACCGGATAGTTATAATGACTGGTAAATATTTTTGAACTAGTATATTGACTTAGGTAAGTACCTGTACTGATCGGCTTCGGCCGTTTCCTTTCACTCGTCGCTTGACATAGGCATAGGCGCGCTAAGGAAATTTCAGAACTGCTTAAGCGTCTTAGACGCGAGCCCCGTTTGTTTTAAAAAAAATTATTGTGAAAATAACTTTTTAACGGGGGTATATGCGTATTAAAAAATCGACAAAAGACACTCTCGATTCCGATTACACAGCTGTGTTTAAGAAGATTTAAATAATACATTTTCGGTTCACTACTGCAGTGGGTTATTGCACGTATAAGCGCGAGGCCTGGACGTGGTCATAGCAATACTGATCAACAAAAATCTCTAAATAAACAACCGTTTATTCCGTATTATTTATTTTTATTGTTGTTTCGATACGCGTTATATTCTAAGACCACGGACATCGGAAATGCATGTGAATGATCGTTTGGAGAAAGAGTAAAAAATGTTCATGCGTTACGTTATAACTCGCAAAACGCATAGACGGATTCTTTTTGCAATTTGTTTACTTTGTGCGTTATGTGGGGCATGTTTATGTGAACGAAAATTTTTGAAATTCCGACCCTAAATGTCTTGTCAATCACTAATTTCGTATGTTGAATACAAAAACAGAATCATTTCCGGTCGCTATTGCTATTCGGGATTAAATTTTTATTCGTTTACTCGGAATGATGGCTGCCCGCGATATTAAAGGTAAAAGTGAAAAAATTTTTTTTTTTTTATCGAATTTAAAAAAAACCAAATTTTTTTTATGTAGTTACAAAAAAACTAAGCGAAAATCAGATGACAAACGTTAAAAATTACGGCAAACGTGTTTCTGACATAATCAAATACGTTCTTTGTCCATAACTTTCAAAATATTGTTGAATTAAGCTGAGATTTTCACATAGAATTAAAACACTGATAAGATACAAGTTTCGAGAGGCTTCAACATTTTTTTTTAGCTAAGTAAAGCATTTGGAATTTTCGAAAATTTCAATTTTTTTTGTAATTTTTGTTCGATAAAAATTTAATCTTCTAGAAAAAGTTCTGAAATATCACTACAAGGATTCCAAAATATAAATCGATATGCTACTAGAAAATCCATAGTCGCATTTTTTTTTTTTTTTTTTTTAGTCATTTAGAGTTGGAAAATTGTCAATCCGTCTAGTATATCAATAAAGACATCTAATACATGCATGTGTAGGCTGTAGAATGCAGCCGTGAGGAAATAGTTCATTTGATGTTGGGAACGGGAGCAGATTACAAGTGCACGATCAAAAGTGGAACCTCTGCGTTCCAATCAGCGACAAAATCGGGCTCAATCCCAATAATGTTCATGCTACTTGAGAGATTACAAAATGCTGTGAGCATAACGTGTCACTTTCACTAACAAAATGTTTATCAAATAGTTCTGTGAATAAAATTACAACTAGTTTTAACTCAATAAGGTCATCATTAAAGTAATGTTATTATATACGTATTGTTTTATATTCAATTTTATACTCTTTTTTCGCAGTGATTTATAAATAAATCAATATTAGTATTAAATTGTAAATAAAAGCTACGGGACATCAGCGTCAATTTTATCGTACGCGTACGTCTAAATTTTACGCGCATTCGTGTACAATTAATGTGCCATGTGTATCTAACATAAGTTTTGTTACTTGGTATATTAAGTAGAAATAAAATCCTATCTTATAATGCGGATGTCGATGTGTGAAACTGAGGGGAAGGAAAAAAGATTGCAGCGGGAACGAGACTCTGAAGAATAAGATAAGGAAATAAATTATACATAATACTATACTATTTACGCACTGTTACACAACTGCATATTTACAATTAACAGTATAAAACGAAAAAAAAATGCGTATTGCTCCGTCGTATTGTCACAGGTTATCATAGCCGTAATCACAGTATTATTACGGTCGTGTTGAATGAGAGGACCTATAGTAAGTTAAGTCAAACACGACAGCACGACCGTAAATCATTTTTATGACAGAGCGTATCCCGGATACTCCCCGAACTAAGAACGAAAAGTCGTTCAAATAATTTTGGTTAACTAAAAGTATATAGTTTTGATTAATTTAAGCTTCCGAGACAAGACGGTACTATGTACTGGTTTTAAAATTTTAAATTCTGACCGTTAGCGAAGAATGTATTGGTTTTACAATGATGTTTTTTTTTCTCTGTGATCAAAAGTAAATTATAAATTATATATTATATACTCTATGGTGGAATGCGCTTAGATATTATCGAAGGTCGAATATTCACTGACCGTGATATGGATATCATAAACCATAGAAAATTACCATTTATTGTTCTATGATATCACTACAGATAGAACAAAAATGATAGCGCGTCAATGTTTTTTTAGAATTATCAAACTGTTATGGAATACAATATACGAGTATACAAAAAAAAAAAAACGTTTTTTTATAATCCCGTTTCACATTGAAGATCGTTGTACGAATTTCAATTACAATATTTCCATTCCAAACATCATATGTACCCATCTGTCCCTTTCCCAAAATTTCCAAGTAAAAATCTCCTCGCGCCGTGACTATGTCCCACTGACTTGGTAACACGTGCGTTAAGTGCACGATGTAAAACACGTTACCTACATCGTGGATAAGTGAATACCCATCGCGTTTAAAAGATATAATATGTATATATATTTACACTGTACTCGCGAAAAAAAAAAATTAGTTTCCGTAGTATATAGTGAGTGATATCCGTGCAGAGAGGAGAGTATTTGCCGATCGATATTTATATATACTTATATAGCTGTGTATTCCACATCGTGCACCGGAAAACCGTTTAAATTAGCATTTATAGGTGTATACCTATATAATATGAACGCCGTACGTCTTCTATACTGTTATTGTTGTCCTGAATCGTGACGCCAAACCGGGACCTACGGTTCATTGAAAAGTATCCGACATGTGTTTAGATAGGATAACAATTAATAGTGTATACCCTATAATCTAGACCAAATTATCGGGCGAATACTCGGAACCGAGGATCCCCTAATCCAATAATTACTGAGGTTCCAACCGTTAAACATAATCATTATCGTGTCAAACCTTTCGAATACCCATTTACCAGTCAACTGCATGCAGGCTCCATACAAATAGGTGGTAGTTACAATAGAAAGAATAGTAACGAGGAGTTGGAACGAAAATAATTTTTTTCTTTATTCCCGACGAGTTTTATTCGAGTTTACCGCGAACTAACCTCGATCTTAATGATAAGGGTCAATAGTCGGCGGGACAATAGTTTTTACCCCATCTGGAAATCGCGTGTTGGCCGCGAGTTTTTTTTTTTTGAAAAATAAATCACAAATATTATGTCCAACGTATTTTACGAGCGAGTAAAAAAAAATTACTACTAACGATTTTTGAAATTTTTCAGTCGCGAATAAGGCCAACCTTGTATACATATATATCTTAATATTACCGATATATATATTTTTTTTTTTTTCGGGGGGGAGGTTACAACTTTTTAAGTATTGAGAAGTGAGAATTTATAAAAAGTTATACCTTCATAGTAACATTATAATGCACCAAAGCTATAAGCAGGGCAGGAGGTATACGTGACGTGGACAAAAAACAACAACACATCTTCGTAAGATCAATAGTCTTCTGAATAGGTACATTTAAGTACCTAGTTTTTATTGTAAATTTATTTTTGGTACAGTTTTACCTGAATAATATACCTAGGTACCATTATTTTTGCTCTCGTGTGCGTTGTGGGTACATATGCGTCTTTCACATACCTAGTATGTTCGTTAAATAATAAACAACAATAGTATTTGTACTATATAACTGTATGAGAAACACGTATACCCTAAAGCCGATTCGCTTTAATAAGGGTTCCAAAGGGTTAGCCTTAGTAAATATATAACAAAGCACGTACCTATTTGTACACGTCTGTATTGTGCGGGGACTACACTAATAAAAATTATTGCTTTAAATAGGAGAAGACGGATAGTTTTTCCAGATAAGTAAAACATACACACAAAAACAATCCTGAGAAATATAAAATTTGACAGTTTCTCTGAAGGACCCTGTATGGACGACATAAACTCTATATTATTGTTGTACTAACGGCCAGACGACCCCAACGGTCGTTATCTTATCTATTTGTAATCAAAATACGTGACCGTCTATCGATTTTACATATTATTGTTGAAATTGAGTGTGTACCTTTACCCGTATAATCTGTACCTAACACGTATCTTCATAAAATATGTCCCGTGTAGTATTTACACCGTTCTTCTCGTAAACGTATATTCGTGTCTGGCACATGGTTATAAGAGCAGTAGCAGTACACACTACAGTGTACAAACTATACTGTTTAAATACAAAAAATATTTTTGGAAAATATTTTCGATCTTATCAAAAGTTAAATATTAAACACACCTAGCTTACAGTACGCAGTTGTATCATAGCTGTGATTATCATGACTGAACAACAAGATCACGTATGCCGTACGCGCCTCGCTCGGAATCTAAAAATACACTTTAAGTGCGGATACCGACCAAGTGGCAGCCCGGGTACACGCGATAAACGGTGTAAAATATAATGTATATTCTATACAGACGGACGAACGAACCGGAGAATTTGTCGATTTTCAGCCACTCCCGTGAAAAAAAAATCCTACAATATAGTTACACCACCACTGCAGGTACCTCTGTCACTACAGGTACACAACACGTTTTAAGGAATTCAAAGACTGCCATCGGATACGATCGCGGTTCGCCGAGTGTGATTATTTTATTTTTTTCTTCATTTCAAAAATAAGATGATGTTTGTTGTTAAACTTGAAGGTTATGTTAAATTTTTTATTCAAAACACGTTAATCAATAAGAACTAAACAAAACAGTCGCAGTATACAAGAGTCACTACGACGTTACGCATATCGTTTCCTATTTTACGTAATTTTTCTGTACGATTTAGATTGAAGCGTGTTTAAAAAAAATGCATTATGCATTAATGTCTAGCCTTTAAAAAAAATATATGATCGTTTGTTAAAATGAAATTGTTTTAATATTCTCAATATTCGACATTCAATAACAGTTTATACGCAATCCTCGTGGCGCGTTAACGTGTTGTTACGTTTAAACATAACGCGTTTCTCACGCGTCGGGTCTGTCATACAGCTACCGGATATCTCGAACTCGCAGGGATTATGCCGAGATTATGCTCGAACAACTTTTTTTTTTTTTTTTCAGCAGTTTTTGGCTTCTCTGCCGTAGTTTTGTCCACGGAACTTCCGAATGGATTTTTGTCGACGGCCCATTCACGGACACCCTGTGACAGATTTCTCGCGCACGCCTGTGATTTCCGGACAAAGTCGCGAAACGATCGTTGTTCGCCATTATTGAATACGACATCGCATTGTGTTATTACGTATAAAATGTGACTTCCACCACAGCGATCGGAAATAAGGGATGCGACGCGATTGAATTCGGGGGGTGCGCGTAATGTAGAACGCGTATAAATAATACGTACGTCGCGCGACATCCGGACGGGCAATGTAGTACAATGTATTATTGTGCACACTGCCACGACGTTATTTTATTGTGTAACACACGTTGTTACAATAACACCTCGCAAGTGCAGCAGCAGCCCGAGTCCGACGAAGAAAATAATATGAAATTTCCTACTTTGGAAAGAGAAAAATATAACGCATCGACGATGGCTTTTGTGCGCTCGTACATTTTATGCGTCGGGAGTTTGCGCGTACACGCGTACACCGTGTATGCACAACGTTATTATTATTTTGCTTGAAAAACGTTTGGTCACGCTAAGACGACGGGCTTTGTGAAATCTCCGCGGACTATTATAATACTTACACAATACGAAAACGAAAAAAAATGCGTTTTATCCTTTGTGCGCGCAAACGGAAACGACGTACTAAAATATAGTATTTTGTTGTTACAAAAGGCGTTTCCGAACGGGAGAGAGATTGAAAACTCTCGGCGGGAGATCGCCATCGCCAGGAAAACACATCTGTGCGCGCGGCGCACGTACGTTAAACACATTGTACGATAATCCCTTGCAGTCGGTTTCGGGATCGTATTTATTAATTTTATTTTCACTCGATCCGAGCAATATAGCTGTCGCAATATTAGTTATATTACGGGGGCGCGTGATTCGTTAAAAAAACGTGTGGCGTTTGTTCGCAAATTCGGAGATGACTGCAGGAAGCTATGCGTCCAGAGAGAAATTTGGCGGAAAAAATTACTCCGGTAAACCGCGAGCTTTCAAGCGAATGGCGTTAGGTGTTATTATGTTATTATTATTACTCGGAAAACAACTACCGTCGAAAACGCCAGTAGTAATAATGCCAACAATACTGTGTTTTGTTGGCAAAAACATTGCTGTGAAATGCGAGCATTTATCGTATTTCTTCGCGTTGGTGCACATTACGAATCGTAAACAACGCGTTTCTCACCAACTCTTTGTTCGATCTGTTTGAAATCACGTAGGTTTTTATCCACATTCGATTGTAGAATAACGTCATAAGACGAACAAAACAGTACGTAATTGAATATTATTATTAAACATATTGTATTATTTTTAAGGAGATTAGAATAGGCAACAGATCTTACAGTATAATTACGAGCCGGTCGGATCGGTTCGCGGGGGGATGTGCAGCGATTTTTTTACTTTTTACACAACTGTTTTGTACGAGGGTGTGATACCGTACTTAAGAAAAGGTTGACAAATCTATACGACCGTGTACAAATGTGTTGTCGATTTTTGGTCGTGACGATTAATACGGCGAAGACACTTTGTTTCACACACGATTCAGCGCGATGTCTATATTATATGCGACTGTATATATAGGTCAATGGAAGCGGTAAAAAAATGTTGTCCACATAATATTGTATGTGTTCAAAAATTAAAGAGTAGACGTTATTTTATATACGGGTACGGTAAAGTGTAGTACACTATAAAAAATTTCGTAAATAATATGTTGTACCGTAAAACAAACGCTTGTATTATTACAATCCCGTCGCGCCGACGTCTTCTGCAGTCTGATCGTCGTTCTATATACGTCCGTTGTGGAAACGTTTTCAAAACGCATTAACCGTATAATACAATATAGGAAAAATTATAATACGTGTAATAATAATATTATACTGTGCGGTCAGAAAACGAATGTCTCAAATAACGCGTCGCGGACTAAACAGAACAGGAAAATATGGTACATTTTAAACGTTCGTACATAATATATTGTATTATACTCGAGTGCCGCCATTAAAAAGGGTGTTCCAGCGGTGTTACATTATGTTACGTACAACAGCGCACACGAAAAAAATAAAAAGCGAGAAGATGCGGTTATAAACTCTATTATTCTTTTAATATTAATGGTGTCTCAACCGACGAGCATACCACAAATAGTGTGTTATATAGAAAATATTTTTTACCTATATGGGTGTAGTAAGTGCGTTGCGGCCGCGGCGACGACGAAAAAAAAAAATACGCACCGGAAACGCGCGTAAGTATGTACGTTTATACCTGTATACGCAGGTACTCAGCGAGAGAACACGCCGATTTCGACGACAAGTTCTATAGACGTATCATCCATGTTCTATTCTCCCGGACGCTGTTCGTCATAACACCTCGGACGATTTAAAGGGCGCGATTTTGAGGTGCCAGAAGCGGCTCCCGTAGCGTTAAAGCCTCCAGCTTTATTAAAAAAACAAAAATACACTGCGTAAAAAGCCTACGTCAGGGAGGCTTTTAGTTACAAGTACAAATTAGCCTCCCTAAATAACGGGATAGGCTTGAATTACGTTAAACTTTGGGGGGGTGCCGGGAACTGGGACTTGCGGGATTGGATTTCGACATGTGCGTGCAGATGCCAATAATTAGTTTTTATGAATTTCGAAATGAACAAAATCATTCGTACGTTTTTTTACTCTGCAGCTGTTGCCCGTATCGTCAGCTATAATATGCTCGTAAGAGGAAAACTAAATAGAAAACAGACGAACTGCGTGACGAAAAATGTGAAAATGTTTGATTACGATCAATATAATCAGTATAATTAAAGCGTAGTGTCAGTTTCCAGTGGCGTGATCCGAAGGTATCACCGTACGTTGTGCGGCGTGTATACCTTTGTTTGAGAAAAATAAAAACGCAACATCATAGAGTCAACTCTTTTTGAACACTTTAAAATACATTATGTTTTGATGACGATTATTATTTTGTTTTTTTATGACGATTTCTAAGGGCATAATATATTATAATAGTAAATAAAATCAACGGTTTTATTGGTTTTACCTACGTCGTGGTATTTAATATCGAGGTGGATCTCAGTAGCGGTGCGTGCATAAAATTTATGGGGAGACTTAATTTTTTATTATTTTCAAATACTTTTTTTTGAAATATTGGAGTTTAATCAATGGTATAATTGGATACATTTTACTTACTAAAATAATACCTTTGGTTAATTTTATTTTTATAAATTTAACTGCAATATTAATTATTTTAAACTACTGAAAAATGTATATATTTTATATTACATAAAAATAATGTAAAACGCACAGTACACATGAAAAACGATTATAGCGACGCCCGTTGAAGGAGACTAGTCTCCAGGACTCCGTATAAAACCATTATGGCAATGATTCCCCCCCAACTTTGTAATAACCTCCTACCTATTAGAATTGAGACTGTCGTTCAATCGTCTCTTCTATATTACATCTATTATTACGGGCCGTAATTTACGGCACACCGCAGATTGGTATCGCGTTATCGTCGTTATCGGCAATTCTAAGAATAGCTCAGAACGTATGTACTGAACGTAGTCAACAATAGATGTATAATATTGTATATTTATATTCTAAGATTATTTAAAACATTTGTGAAAACATTTAGACAATTTTTTTGCCCGGCTATAATTATTAGGGAGACGCCGTCTCAAAGTTTACCCTGACGCACCGCCCCTGGTGGATCTATAAAAATAATCTACCCCTATTATAGGGTAGAAAATATATTATCAAAGACAGATTTGATAAGTATATTTATATTATCAATCTTGACGAGTACGTAATATTTGAGGTTATGTCCAAAAGAGTGCACGACACGCGTACATGTGATAGTGGGTTTTGATAAGAACGTTTTGCTTGTTAATTGAGTTGAGTAAGTACCTGAGTGTAATTGTCACTTGTCGTTTTGTTCGTAATAATCGTTGAATGTTTAATCAATGGTAATAACGCTGTGTACTCGCTACTCTTGAAACGTTTTTCTCTTCTTCAGTCCGTTTCGTTAATATTTAATTCTGTTCATACTTTGTGCAGGTTGATGACATTATTTGTTACACATTATTGCGCTGTAGTAACCACAGCCGATACTAATTGGAGTACCTATAACTCAGGATGGCGGAATTCGTACATCGACGAAAAGAAAAACTGATCGCCGAAGTTCCAGTGCTCCAGAGTCATTTTAAACCGTCGACTGTGAAGTAAGTAATCCAACAACGGATGTCGTCTTAATAATTGTTGTTGTCCCACCCATTTCTTACAGACGCATATTGAATCGACGTGAGAAATTCGAGTACAGGCTGATGCGCCGTACCAAACAAAAATCAGATTTCTGTGAGTACATTACGTTTTTGAAGTCGATCGTCAAGAAAGTTGAACAGGTACATTTGTTTACGCTTAACGCGTTCAAATTGTTTATGTTATTATTTTTGTTTTGCGTCAGACGAACCTGCAGAACACCGAATCCACCAAGCTCATTCGCCAGCATGTAAATCGAATCTCATCTCTTTATCAAGCGTGTCTTAAGTATTTCAAACACGACATATCGCTATGGAAGGAGTTCATAAAGTTTTTGATTAAATACGTGAGTGTTAACCTACTAAATATTTCATGATTTATATCACCAGTTGAATTGTGTAACAACCACATTAGTTTAGTTTGGAAAAAGTTTATGTTCAGGACAGTTACTATGAATACTACAAAACAATCCAATACATCACTGATCTTAAAATGTACGGACCTATTTGTTTGTTGATGAGGACTAGATCACCAATGCGACTGATTGTTTACACATTTGACAAGACACACCCAAACTAATGTTACATTTATATTTTATAGTCTGCCTACTCGTTGTATTTGCACAATGTCATTCTGATAGCTACGAATTTTTGTATTTTTATCAACTGTGCAACAGTCTTGTTGTTTTATGGCCGTATAATACATTAACTTGTGAGTCGTATAAGGTGGATTCAGTTAGTATCCAATAACAGATGTGTGTTAATGCAGAAAATAAATTAACAGAAAAATACCTTTATTTCCAATGGTAATTCATGATTGATAACCTTGAACACCAGCTTTCTGGTTTTCAAGATTTCCTTGCAGTATTTTCTGGGACTTACTAGGAATTCTTTAAGATTTCCTAAATTTTGTACACCGATATCTCTTCAAGAAAAACCTGCAGATTGTTTTGATTAGCTTTTAAAGAAGTAATTTATTAGCAGTAGTTCACAGTTGGGGCAGGTCACTGTTATACCCACAGAATAATATCATTATTACCTTAAACGAGATAAATTGATCTATGATAAATCATTGTCTACAAAAATCATGATTCTGAGCTAACTTGGTTAATCAATCTAAAAAATACTATGCATTTGTCAAACATTGCCAATTCTCAATGTAAATGTTCTATAAATATCAATTATTTTAAAAACAAATTTTTTAAATTTTTCAAAAAAAATATCTTTGTTAAATTAATATAATATACTTATCACTGAGCTCTTAAATTAAAATTTAAAAATGTCTTACAAATTTGAAAAAACATTAAGTATACTTATACATTTTTTTAATTATTGAAATATGGGTAACAAGGATATTACTATTTTTTTTTCTTTTGTAATGTCCAAACGCTTACCTAATTACTAGGAATTGTAAAAATCGCAAACACAATATATATATAAATTTACAACAATCTTGGATTCTTAAATACAATGTAATTTATATATTTTTTTTTCTCAGGATAGGAGAAGATTGATACAAAAAACTTTAGATGATGCTTTATTATTACATGGACATGTTTCGGATGAATTGTACGTTTTTGCTGTAAAACAAGAATTTGTAGATTTAAGAAATGTTCGAAAAGCAAGAGAAATGTATACTGTTGGATTGCGCACACATAAAAATTCATCTTCTTTGTACTTTGAAGCTTTTAAATGTGAACTTGCTTATTCAGAAATACTTACTCAAAAAGTGTTAAAGTCGGGTAATTTTGATTTTAAATGTTTTTATAATTTTGTTGTTTTGTAATCTAATATGTTTGTTTTTGATTCTAGGAAAAGAGTACAACCCAAATGATGCTGCATTAAACGGAAGTATAGCAAAAATAATTTTTGAATCTGCTGTAGAAAATGTAAAGGATGATTTTAGTCTTTATTTTAAAATGTTTCAAGAAACTACTGCATATTCATTTGCATCAAGTCTATCTGAAGAAATAAAAGTGTAATTTTTAATTATTTTAAATAATATAAAATGTTTCTATTGTATTCTGTAGATATTAAATAATCACGCCATTTTAATGGAATTGCAAATAAGCTAATTTTATGTGGTTTATAAAAGCAGTTTTACATTGGAAAAATTAGACATTGAAAGCATGTTTGTGCAATCCACATAATCATAGTTTTAAGTATATTTAATACAAGTGTAATTGAGTGTATGCAAAACTTCTCCGTAACATTGCATGAGCTGCTAGACAAGGTGTTACTGCATTCCTACCTACGTAAATTATCTCTGCTACACACCACTTGAATTCCCCTTAAGGAGATTTCAAATGCGCGCATTTTTTATATCGTTGAAACACTAGAGTTTAGATTAAAGAAAATTAACCATAATTTTTGCAACCCAATTTTAATTTTAAGAATATGATTAAATTTGTACACATTTTGACTAGTTTTGTTTGGATTTGGCCCAAATAAATGTTAAAAGAGTTTTTGATTTTAAAAACTAAAAAGACTATATAGAAACCCCAGTAAAGAAACATACAAATTCATCCATAATTTCAAATTTAAAATTGTACCCCAGAAAGTATGTTTAATTTCTTTCCTCTTGAGTTTAACTCATACAAATATACGTGTTTGCAGTCCCCTTATGACAAATTATTTCCAAGAGGATTTAATAATAATTGTAGATATCTTGTAGAAAATAATATAAAATATAGTTAACCATTTTGTAATTTGTAATCTCAAAAAAACAGGTTGTCTAATGAAATAAATACTATGTTTATTATCAAACAATTAAAATAATGGATGTACTTCTTTTATTTTTACAGTTTTATGACAAAAACATTTAGCACCGATCCAAATTATTGGGATGCTTTGGCAACAAATGAATTAAAAAATCCATCCAACAAAACAGAAAAAGTTAAAATTAAGTATGAATAAAATTAGTTATGAAATAAATTATGTTTATAATTTCAATGTAATTGTTATAAAACACATTTTTTTTCACAGAAATTGCCTTGATAGGTACGATGAAGCTTTGTCAATGATTGATACAGACTTAATGTGGGACAAATATGTGACTACTATATTAAATTTATTTTCTGACACTGAAAAAACAGAAGAGTACAAAAGAAATTTACTTCGACGGTCTATGTATAATGCTCACAATAAAAATAAATTAACGCCAAATCATTATATTCAATGGGTAAGGTAATGCAAAAATATATTTTTTTTTATCTCTAATTTTTGTCTGTACTTTTTGTTTAGATAAAAAAAACAAACAGTTCTTCGATCAATGAAATTGTAGAGTTAGCGTTAGAAAAGTACCCAAACAATACAGACATTTTAGAACTGAGACTGGCCAAATTAATTGAAACCGACAAACAAGCAGCTTTTGAGTTGTTTAAACAAAACGCTAATAAAGTTTCTTCCAGTTTGTGGTTTACTATGGTTCAAAATTATTCAAATGAACCACAGTTGAAGGAAATTTTCAACATGGTATTTGAAGACAGTTCATTCCATTTGAAAGAAATAAAAAAAATCCTTGGAAATGAGTACCTGTTATGGTTGAGCCAAACCAAAACTTTGAACGATGTTCGATATGCATACAACAAATTAGTAATGAATAACGAATGTGATGTAAGCTTGTGCAA
Organism: Hormaphis cornu; assembly: GCA_017140985.1. Classification (NCBI taxonomy): domain Eukaryota; kingdom Metazoa; phylum Arthropoda; class Insecta; order Hemiptera; family Hormaphididae; genus Hormaphis; species Hormaphis cornu. The sequence continues at coordinate 21,494,688 of CM029360.1, forward strand.
GACATTAGTAACCATTGAAACTAAACAAGAAAAAATTGATGTTAATAAAATCCGGCAACATTTTACGGTCGCGTGTATGCAGTTTGGTAAAACCGATATCGGTACATAATATTTTGTATTTATTTATTTTTTAATTTTATCAGATTATACCTTACAGATTTTTTGATTTTTATTTTATAGACTTATGGATGGACCGAATACATTTTGAGTTCAAGTATGGTTCACCAAAAATAGTTTCCACCACATATCATCAAGCGTTGACAACTTTAAATAACGAGGAGTCTGATAAATTTGTTGAAGAGTACCCGTCAAAGGCACTTACATTTAGTCAACTATAATTACTGTTTTGATAGCCGTGTGATTTACAAATGATCTGAAACTTGTGTTAAACTATGTTTCTGGTGTCAAAAAATGTTAACTAAATATAAATCGACAAAATTAAATTAATAAAACTTTTTTTCACGAATATTCATGAGGAATTTTTTCTCGTCTTTGCACGGGTTTTTTTCTTCTCAAGTGCATTTTTGCCCTGTCTGAAATCAAAATCAAAATTTATTAAAGCCAACATAAAAAAATGGGCACGTTAGCAATCATCACCTATAAAATATGCAAACACAAAGCCAAGTACGCATAAACTAAATATGAAAGTCGTACAAATCCAAATGATAGTTGTAGACGATTTAGCATTCCAGAATATCGTTTTTACAATGGGATCTTGCATTATTCGCGTCCACGTGGTCGATATTCCAATCACTTTTTAAAATAACAGTGAATTATTATAACCTCATACACGCTAGTTAGTTTGTGCGTAAAAACGTAGTACAATGAACCTTTAACTACGATAATATTTGTGACCCAATTGCTGTTGATTTCGTTACTCTTGCTTACACATTTCCAAATGCCTTGGAATTTCTCGTTTTCTATCGTTATTGTGTCCGCGTCAATCTGCAAAATTGATACACGTTTTGATTAAGTATCGTGTAAAGCGTGCTCGTTTTTATCGATCGTACTGATGCCAGAGAATTAAGTCCATAGTCTTTAACAACATAACTGTCGTTTACAGTCCATTTTTGTGACAGCTTCTTGAATACGTATCCCAGGGTCACTGCGTTGCACCTCACTGAAATCCTGTCCCCAATGTAAACTGATATCGGTCTGTCGTAAACGGACAGTGCGATTATTTTTAATACGACCCTTTCCGAATCCGGGGGCCGCGCCGTAAATGCATACACGCCGGAATCTTGAGTCGTGCATGCGTTTATGACTGAAATTTATTTTTTGTTTACAATCGACTTCGTTGTTACGTGCGCTGAGCAATTTTAAATTTTCGAGTTCCGTATCATGCGTTTAAAATTTATAAACAATATTTCACTGGGCCGCTCTGTGTATTTATTGTGTATTTTTTGTTATTGGACATTACGGAAATGGTGAAAGATAAAAAACAGCACACTAAGTATGGTATTCAGTTACGTTTTGTAGATATCGCTTAGAAAACGCGGGCCTTTACTGCATTTGACGGCCTCCAACATTTTGTAAATAAACCGTAACGACCAGCTCGAGGTAATATGTACGTAGCTGTACGTGTTATCTATTTTAAAAACACGGGTTTTCCCTAAAGGACGGTCAGCAACACCGCTAACGTATTTTGATAACACAATGACGGACTGGAGGTGATAAAAAGCATGGAAGAAAAAATTTCATAACGGGAAGAACAAAAATCAAAACGGCCAACTTAGAAAAACGAAAATTCCCAAAAAGTTTTTATGGTTAGACCAAAACTTAACTTTTTCCCCAAAAAATATTTCCCCGTTATCAGGTATTTTTCTTATCAATAGGGAGAACCGACCCCATCCCATATAATAACACTCATGCGTGATTCGATAAGCAATAAATAATAATTATTAAATAAATAATCGGCCTATAGATTTAGTAAATTACCTTGTGTAGTTGAGTCGGTAGTTCTGTGCAGTGTGTAGTTTTATTTTTATGACAGTAATTATTAGTTTTGAAAATCATAGTTTTAAAAACATAAATCTTTTTGATTTTTGACAGTGAAATGACAAACTCATACAAATAACAATATACTAACAAATACAGAAAAAATCTTAGGGAGGAGCGGAGAAACTTCGACTCAAAAGAAATGCTGAAGACATCAGCTAACAATCCAAAACAGAATAAAATACCTTAAAAGGAAGATCCGAGATGATACTAAATTTGAAGCGTTTTTTGAAATTCTGATTGTTTTCAAAGTTCTGATAAAAACAAAAAATGGGCCAATTTTTCGAACTGCTCCGATCGACTTAAAATATATATGTCATTTAGGAGGGTCTTATGAGTGTTCCGCTGAAATTTCAGTCGATTTTGATCATTTTTGAGGACATTATGGAACGTTGAAAATGTCGTTATTTTGTTTTTTACACGTCGATTTAGATTTTTTTTCTTTCGTTTTTTGTGATCACTTTTTCTAGCAGGAAGAATGCTCCGAGATGGAGACTTTATTTGAAGCGTTTTTTAAAATTTTGATTATTTTTTAAGTTCTGAGGAAAAAACGAAAACGGTCCCAAGAGTGCTCCGTTCGACTTGAAATTTATACGTGTCATTAAAAAAGGTTTAACGGATTTACCGTTGAAATTTCAATCGATTTTCATCATTTTTAAGGGAGTTATGGAATTTTGAATATTTTGAATTTTACGCAGTTTATTGTTCCATAAAACCTCTAGTTTTTAACGTTTAACACTCGAAACTTTAATACAATCTAAACAAGATAGATTTACATAAAGATAAAGGAAAGATACAGATTTGATAAAAGTTTGTACAGTTTTAAAGTAATGTTTTTACCAAGACGCTTGCTAGACGACTGAGCTCGGTCAGAATCGTACATTTTCAAAGGCAATGATGATTTATCGTCGTTTTCGGAAATTAAATAACGCGTTTAAACCGCAGCTGTCCTAAACTAGCGGCCCACCCAAAGCTTAGTGGCTACCCCGCGACCTAGAGACTGATCCCGGCGCTTAATTTTTTTCTTTTCTCGTTATTTCCCTTTTTTTTTTCAAACTCCTCACCCAAAACGCACGCGTCGGCGGTCCGCACCGGTTTGCCGTTCCGCAGCCACGCGAATCTGGCGCGCGGCGAGTCGTTGCGGACCAGGTCCGCGGCGCGTCCGTCGCACGACATGGACAGCCCTTCGCCGGCGGCGACCGCCAAGTTGTGCGCGCCGGCCGCCAGCGCTCGGCGCACCGCGGCCGCCGCGCCGGCCGACAACTGTCCGCACTCGTGCCGGTTGCACGCGCCCGCCATCGTGTCCGGGCCCGCGCACGGCCTGCCCGCCATGTTGGGCCTGGGACTGTCGCACCGCCGACGGCGCACGCCCGCGCCGCCGCCGCAGGCCTTCGTGCACCGCTCCCACTCGCCCCACGCGCTCCAGCCGCCGTCCCGGGGCGGCCCGTCCACGTCGGGCGGCTGCCCGTCCGCGTCGCCGCAGTTCGCCGTCCACTCGGTCCGGCCGCCCCGGTTGGCCACCGAGAAGTATCGCACCAACAGCGGCGGCCGGTCCACGGTCCAGCGCAGCGTCTGCCGGGGATCCGCCGCGCCGCCGTGGTCCATCGTCAAAACGTTTTCGCTCCAACTGCGGTGCGCGTGCACGACGATCGTGGGTAATCGAAGTAATTTATAGGAACGTTATATTTTTATTGGCTGCACGCGTCGTTACGACCCTCGTCAAAAGGTTTCCGAAACTTAGTATAATATAAACCCTTTGCAGCTGCAGGTAGATACATAATAGGTTCTTGAAGAATAATACCCGTGTATAATAGGTGCACCTGATACGATGCGTGTCAAAACAAAACAACATTGAAGATGTTATTTGATGCGTTAAGGTGTTCTTCAACGACTACTACGAACTATAGGAACAGTGTCGCGTTTAGAAAAACGGATTCCGGAGGTGAGGAGGGTTACAAATTACAATCGCAGAGCTTTTTCATCAACCTTTCCGCAAACACCGAAAGTTTACTACCTTAAAATAATCTTCGTCCAACTGCTCGCCGAAACGATGTCGCCCGTTTTCGACTCGTGCGACTCGAGCGTTTTCGCTCGTTTTCCCTCGCGCGACAACTCCGCTCGATCTCCTTCGATCTCCAACACGTACGGTTCGCTCAGCGTCGTCTTTATCAACGCTATGCGAGTGACGCCTGTTTAATCAATCACGATAATTTAGGTACAGCGTTGTGTAATTATACGCTTACTATTGTGTGAGCAATGATTAGACACGATCATTGACATAAATTAAACTGTATCGGCACAATTCGTTAACACGTAGTAGTACACGGTAAAAAAAGTTTCCGAAACCGGGACGACGATGAATCCGATCTGTATACCTAATGTAATGTATTGCAGAAACTTTAGATGAAAACAGTTTCGCGAAGGTCTTAAACACCCGTTTAACATTGGTTTGGCGAACCTATAATTTCACTTTTCGCGTTATTAACAGACAGCTGCGTCCCCGATGGCTAATTATCAAAGGTACTTACGCATAGTTGATTTCAAGACGACGCAGCCCGAATTGGCGTTTATGAGGTTAGCTAATGAAATATAGTGTGTGTACTTACCTACATGCCACCTATACATGTAGGGTATATAACGGTGCATCTTGAATCTAGGCCACTGGTATTGATACGTTTAAAAACAATTTTGATGGACTAATTCATTTTACTCTGGGCAGTGCCGGATTACCCATAAGGCGGAGTAGGCGCCCGCCTTGGGGCCCTACTCATTTAAGGGGCCCCGTGAAAACAAAAAACCACAATTTTTTTAAAGATTTATGTAAAAAATAATTTTGTTGGGGCCCAAAATTTTAATTGCCTAGGGGCCCACCAATGTTTAATCCGGCACTGACTCTGGGTAACTGCAGCGGGCGCCAATCGATATGATGTTATCAGACTCTTACAAGACTAATTTTTGACAAAACTTCAATTTAAACCTGTACACGAGCTAATACTTTTGTTTAGGGTACACAGCAGCAGGCTGTCGTTTACCAAAAAGTGTTGTGTATCAGTCGGAATACTTACATTATAAGCGAAAACGGTTAGGCTATTACCCGTATGTCTCATGCGAAATGTGATTTCGTTATTTGCGCTTGCAAGACTCGCGTTCGTCCGGACGTTTATCGGTAAGTACGCGGAAAATGTTCTGGATTCCGAACAATAAACTAGGCATTCTGTTTGAAAATAAAAATCGGTCGATCAATACGTCATTTTCAAATGCAGTGGTGTTAAAAAGTGCAAAATCTTCGTCCAGTATGTGAGACACCTATTATACGCTTTTTTTTTTTTATCGCACGATCAATGACTTATTTATATCATTACGTCCAAAAAAAAAAAAATTTAAATGAAAAAAAAATATCTTCAACCGAATGTCGGGCCCAACATCTTTTAAAGGATCTGAAAATTGAAGATGGATTTTTTTGAAATTAAAGAAACGTCGGCAAAATACATTTACACAAAAAATATATCATGATACTCAAGATATCGCCATAGCTATTATAATCACTACAACGAAGCCATACTCTTAAGCTGTACTGTTATGTATGTTTTTGCTTCTTGAATTTTTACGTCAATGCAACTTAGCTCCTATTATCAATATTAATTCAATTTTCACATGTTTTTCAATGTATTTACGTGTATATTTTATCTCAAACTATCTAAATTTTTGATTGTATAAAATCTAGCTCTCACATACTATTCCACCGACAAGAGGGCTGTGAATAGAGCTTTTTTTTTTTCTAAATTAATATTAATTATAGTGTACATTTTTTCTAGATAACAAAATAAACGATTTTTACTGTTTACCCTATTTGTCTGAATACTCCGTTGTACAAAAATCTTTTTTTTTTTTCGATAAAAATTAATAAAAAAAGCAAAATATATACCTTTAATTACGTTTAGAGACTATAGTGCGTAGTTCAAACTCGTTTGTGCGGTATTTTGAAAACTGATTAGCTAACGTACAGAAAAAATATCTATCATAAATAATCACCATTAAAAAAGCGTACGGTTTTCAAAACGTCCGAAAAATCTCTACGGTTGAATAGTTTTAGTGGTTCTTATGGAAAAACGAAAGCGTACTACAGTTCACGTTTTAGACGAAGGTCAGGATCGGCTGTTTGTGTTTTTTAGCTTTTATTCGTTGTGTGTCACAATACGTATATTATTTCGAAGAGAATAAAACCGTAAATTTCTACTCGATTTCGATGATTTTTTTTTTTTTTGTTTTAACAAAACGCGTCATATTGTAACAAAAATAAATTTGGGCACGGGACCTACGGTGCTAGCCGCAGTAATGTCTCTAATAATAATAATAATAATAATAATAATAATAATAATAATAATAATAACAACAACGTACAACCCACCTCGAGTCGGAAATCGAACGGCCGAGTAACCGTCACCGGTCGCGGACACGCCGACGAACACGACGCGGTCGCTGACGTAGTTGGCGGCGGCGGCGGCGTCTTCGATCGCCGCGTTCCACCGGAATATCTGCCCGTCGGCCGCCGAACTCACGGCCACGGCGCCCGTCAGCTCGCCGTCGCCACCGGCGTCGTCCACAAATTCAAAGTGCAGTTCGGTCCACCGGCTGGCCATCACCAGGTGCGGGTACACGAGCACCGCTTCGGCGGCCGCGCGGTCGTCCCGCACCCGGAACAGCGTGACGTTCTCGTGGCCCACCCGGAGCAGGTCGTGCGTGGACGGCGGGTCGCGGGCCCGCCGAAAGCGCCACGACACCGAGCCGTCGCTCGCGCCCGGCGTCCACCGCTTGACGGCCGCGCGCATCCCCGGCGCGTTCCTCCACTCCGGCAGCGCGTACATCCACTGGACGGCGTCCGCGCCGGCCAGCAGCAGCGCGGTGTCGGCCGCCCGCTCGCCGCCGCCGTCTTCCGCGCATTCGGGCACATCGCACAAATCCGTCTCGGCGGGGCCTTCCACGTGGCACCACGCGCCCGTCGGCGACTTGGTCGGGTTCCGGCAGTGGTTGGACGCCCGCGACACCGATCCGTCGGGGAAATCGTGTTTACCGCCACCGGTTTCGGTGTCGATCTGTCAACGACACATCCCCGGAAATAGATCATCAAAGCGCGTATTTACATTCATAACGGCCGTCGCTGGCATATTCGACGGGAGCCCCCTTTCAAATTAAATAATCGTTTAAAACTATTTTTTTTCTTTTTGCAACACGATTGACGCATTTAAACACCGAGACGATAACGGTGCCGTACGTAGGTGTTCGTAACAATACTTTGCAGATTTTATGTCTTAATAACATCCCAAACTTCGACTCATCGGCGTTGTTGGTTCTAAACTTGGCAGAAAAATCACGAAAATACAAAACGATGTTTTTTACTACACATTGTATTGGGCATCCTTAAACGCGATAAATTAAATTAAACGTGAATTAAACCTATTGAATTGTTCAACGCTCTCCTTTTAACTCTCTCCGTTAGATGGCGTTGTCGTTCTCTTTTGTACATAGTAAAAAAATAAACTTTTAAAAACATTTTTTAAATATCCATTTATGACGGCGGTCATTTATTATTGCGTCTTACGTCGATAAAAAAAAAAAAAAAGTTTGGTTTGGTATGGTAACGTGACGTAGTTACCTATAAATTATTCACTAAGTACGCATACATATGTGTTCAAACGTTGAGCAACAATTCCCGAACAATGGTGTATAATATTTTGTTGATCTGTTTATCACAGCTTGAAATTTAGGTAGGTAGGTAACTAATTGATTATAAAGTTTTGTTCCGCGTGAATATAAACACATAACGCCTATTATTCTTCCGAAGGCCGCAATGTCAATATTTTCGAGAACTTAGAATATTGGATTATTGATGATTATTATTAGTTTTCATTTGGTCAGAAATCAAAACGCAGCCGTTTGTATGCGCAACTATACAGTATACGGTTAGTAAAAACGTTTGAACTATTTTCGATGCAGAAATATGTCGTATATTTACAGAAAAACGAGATGAAAACACGTTGTAAAAGTTATACTCACCCATTTCAAGCACGTTCGATTGGACACGGTTTTGTTGAGAGTGCCCAAGTAATCCGTAGCGATCCCGGTTACATGACATCCTTTAAGAACACGTCGAGTTATTTAGATCATGATTGTTTAACCACGGAAATAGATCGATTTCGTTTTTTAAATACACCGAACGATAGTGACACTACTCATTAAATCAATTTTTTAGATTTTGTTATCGGACAGTATCGCCATGAAATTTATTTAGTTAGGTATTATAATATAACTAACACGCCAGATGGCATATTTACACAGAAAATTAGAGTAAACAAAATATCAGTGCAACAAAGATAATACTGACAAAACAATACAGAAAACAAAATTAATAACGTAACAGAGACAATTAAATGAGGGAATTAACAAATCTGAGTGTTCTATTCGTAGGGTGGTTATGGTGATGGGAAGTTGAATGGGCCGAGAGAGTATCTAAATGGAAAAAAGAGATTTCTTTGTTCTCGTGCTGCTATCGTCTGATTCGGAGAGCGATAAAAAATAAAAAACTATCGAGTGAATTCAAGTAAAAAAAAAATTGTATTTATTTGTTGACATCTGCCGATCAGCCGATAGAACAATCATCTGCAGAACATCTGTACTCAAAAACTCTCAAACCAACAATCCAGCAGGTATAAAACGGAATTTCTACTTATATTAACTGTGTAATTATAACTGATTGGCGTAAAGAACGCTGTGGGCTTTTGCTAGCCGAGAGGGAAACGTATACTACAATTAATACAAACTTTATGACAGTAGATCATATTATTGAGTACAAAAAAAAAAAAAAACACTTTTACACGGGTCCCTACATCTCGATAGATCCCTGCAAGGGACTTACTGGTATTCTGACATCTTCGGACTTGACACGATCGCTTCTCTACACCGTTTCCGTCACTTACAGCCACGAAACAGTAAGGTCCGCTCGGGTCCTTGGTCGGGTTTCGACAATAGTTCTTGGCTTTCACGTAACTTCCGTCGATCAGCGCGCTCTCCTTCAACGTCTTGCGATACGTCAAAATATCGCATATTTTAATGATGCGGGTCATTAATGCAATATAATAGTACTTGTTGCGTGAAAAAACGAAAAATTACGGATTTTCGATTCGCAATCAAGTCGGCTTTGTATTCGAAATTTTACATTTTCATTAATAATTATCATAGTAAAACGTTTTGCTCGCAAAAACACAAAACCTTGTCTAATCACCTTTCGCACCGACGACACGTTCCAAGGGACGCACGGTTCTCCGTCCTCGGTGACCCATTGCGTCCCACGATAGTTTTCACCGGATTTCGAAACTATGCACTCCGGCAACGTTGCTTTGGGCAGTGGGTAGTCTGTAAAAAAAAAAAAACAATGTATTAAATGTATTATTTTATAAATGCTCATCGCCTTGTAAATATTGTCAGTGGCGCCCAAGTATAAAAATGTATGATAGTATACCCGCCCTCCACCGAACATATTCGTCATAATCAAAATATTGTACTAATAAGAGTTATTAACAAATATACTTAAGGGACCCATCTCCACCCGTTTTGTACGTACAGGTTTTGGCGCCACCGAGTGTACGTATATAGTATTATGATATTGTTTATAGTATGCGTTTGGAGGAATCTCAGTGTGTTGTATAAATGAAATGTCAAACATTCGGATCCACTGCAATAAAGTGTCCAATGAGCAATCGTCTCAGACCCGATGGCAAACCAATGGAAAAATCTCAACTTGGAATCGGATATGTTCAACAAGACCGTTGCGGGTTCCTCCGACTGACGTACACGTAACACTTGCAAAGTTTTGTCTACGATCCTGCGAAAACCAACAATGTCACTAATACTGTTGAACGCGCCTGTATGTTCAAACAAAACAATTTTAGGTTGGCACTACGTACAGATTACAACTATCAAATAATATGATCGAGCTGTATTTGAAGGTGTAAAAAATATAACAGAAACGTTGTGACAATAATATCTACCTAACGTATACATCATTTTCGCTATCGACAGAAACTTTCACGAATAAAATACAATCATCATAGTAGGATCGATTGTAAAACGTATTACATGTAATATAAATTAAGTATCATACAGGTTGATTAAACTAAAATACATCCCGTCGTTTTTCTCTCGCGCGTCTTATTATGTTTGCGAAATGGAAAACCGTTCCAATATAAATTCGAAACGTCTGTTGTTATTTAATTTTAAACAGTTTTCAAATCCTCTGAAAGGTTCAAACTGTTGTATATTTTTCGGGTTCTTTGAATTTGATTCGTAGTTGGAAAATAAAATGAAATTTTTTTCACAATTAAGTATTATACAGTTAATATTATTTACTTTATACCGCGATAGCTAACTTATCAAACATTCAGTTCGGGTAACTAATCGTTCCCGGCGATTCACTAAAATACGTGTGGCTATACTATTTAGATTTGTACGTATTTGAGATTTTTTTCTCTCGTTGATTGTGTAACCAAAATTTGAAAAAAAAAAAATCGCGTTTATAATCGTTTATAATGCGCGAAAAATAAGAGCGCCAGCAATGAATCGAGCAATATCGATCATTATCGATCATATTATGATCTGCGTCCAAATATAAACCGTGCACAAAACCGCATTTTTGTCAAAAAATCTTACGTTATCGTGTATCGATGCCAGTGCCAATACGAAATGACGTCGGTGTCGTACGTCTGCTGGAAAATCAATTGTTCTTCGCCGGTTGACCGCCCTTTGTAGATTATTTTTATTTGTTGTACGGGCCGTGCTGCAAAAACCATCTGCGGTAAAACAACGCGAATCGAGGGTTATTTATCGCCAGGCCGCAGATTTTTACTCTTAAAGTCCGAGATACTTTATGGGCGAAACGCAGGCTTTTGAAGCCGGTTTCAGATAATATAAGCGCGTATAATTTAATCTCGGGTGTCAATTTAGTCACACGTACGAACGGTGTGTGTAAAAAAAAACACAATAACAGCAACGTTTACAACTACTGTTTGAGACGTGCGTGGGATTTTTTTCTATCAAAAAACAACACTCGTGACTATGTTGGTCGCTCAACTCTTTGCTGCCCCCAAATAAAAACGTATGGATAGAAAACAGTTTTTTTTTTTTAGGTTTTGGGGGTCGCGAAAGTGCGCAGTTTACGCCATCGTCGGCTTTACTCACTGTCAAACGCGGCGTTCGTTTGACGGGCGCCGCGTAGTACGTGACGGACGCCGAAACCATCGCTCGGACGGAGAAAGACAGTTCGGAACTGGACACGATCGTTTTCTTTAACGGAAAGATTCTGTACGCGTCGAGGCTGTTTGTCACGTGTTCCTCGTGCCCTAAAAACAAAAGTGTTTGTACGCTTTCGTAAATGCCGTGAAATTCGTCGTCGCAAACGTAATAAAAACCCTCTGCGCCACTCTATTCGGGTCGACGGGACCGTTGGCTCGGTCGTATTCTTCGATTTCGAAAAAAATAAAAACATTTTCCATCTCGCGTTGTACTTTCGCGCGGCTCACCCGTCGCCGACGTCCGACCGCCGTCGCTGCAGCGCGGAAACCGCACGGCTACCGGACCGTCCCGCGGGTCGCCGCCGAGTGCGAAGCTCGCGTACGCCACCGGCGAGAGGGCGTTCAGCTCGAAGCTCAGCAGTTCCCGGGGCTCCCCCCGGCCCGCGGCGGTGGTCAGCGCGACGAAACCGTTCCGCCACGACAGTTCCAAGCGGACCGGTTCGCGCGCGGATCCCGCGAACGCTTCGGCCGGCACCGGCACCTCGAACGCGTCGGAACCGCCGGGCGTCGGGTACGCGGACATCCGCACCCTGAAAGGACCGCCGGCCGAGGCGGCCGGGTCCCACACCTTCAGTTCGATGGTGGCGGCTTGCGGGCCGTCGCCGCCGTCCGAGGACGTGTCCGTCGCGGTGTAATGGCCGTGCGCGGACGACTGGCCGCCGTTGACCAGCGTCCAGCCGCCGCACGCGTCGTCGCAGCCGAACGTCTCGCAGTAGTCGGCCGCGAACGTGCCGTCCACGGTGACGTAGCACCACGGGCCGCCCGGGTCGCCGGTCGGGTTCCGGCAACGGTTGCCGGCCGCCGCCCTGCCGCCGTCCGGGAACCTCGAGTCCGTCAGGTTCGCGGCCCGCGGCTGCGGCGGGACCGCGGTCCACGGCGCGCAGCCGTAACCGGACTTGGTCGTGTTCGCGTCACCGCCGTACTCCGCGCCCGGGCCCGTCACCCTGCATTCTGCAAACACGGATTCGGTCGGTCGGGTATCCCGTTTCGACGTTTCGGGTGCAGTCGAGTGCAGTCGTCTTAAAAAAAGCATTACCCTTTTAACCGCAGAGAGCAGTGCCGGATTAAACATTGGTGGGCCCCTAGGCAATTAAAATTTTGGGCCCCAACAAAATTATTTTTACATAAATCTTTAAAAAAATTGTGGTTTTTCGTTTTCACGGGGCCCCTTAAATGAGTAGGGCCCCAAGGCGGGCGCCTACTCCGCCTTATGGGTAATCCGGCACTGGCAGAGAGTTGTTGTATTATTTTTTTATCTCATAGTGATGATTTAGATGGACGACTACTTGAAATGTGTCATCTTTGGATTATCGCTAATTTTTTGCCGGCTGAAAGTCGAGTTTTCGTCCGGTTCATACCGTGATTGTGATTTACAGAACATTTATCAATTATAGGCAGGTACGGTGGTGTTCGAATCGCATCAAGTCCAACGCTGGACGGTAAATACGTATTAGGATTATTATAGTGAGGGTAAAATAATATTATTGTTTCCGCTCGTTTATTGTTGTATCTCATTTATACAAAAGAATATCGTTTTACGCCAGTGACACCATAAAAGTTTAAAACTATTTGAATGTGTCGCGGTGTTAGATAGTCAAAATCAAATAAGTACTTCAAACTCTCTTCAAACACGACGATATCAGCAATACGAAATCGAACGGTGTCAGATTGTCGAATCGTGTGATAGCTTGACCTAAAAATGCCTGTATTTTATGACTTTAATGCATTATTATAGCGTACAATCCAATGACAAGTCACATTACGTTATGATAATCGACTTATCAACCGAATATTTTAAATTAACAAAAAACAATACCATTCCTCTGAATAACATTTGTATTGTATCACCTGTTATGATTACCTAAAATTTTAAGTACAAGAGTCAAAATTTCTGTAAAATTCTCAAACTATCCACGGTTTTTTCATAAATTTTCCGTTTAAGGTTAAAACTGGATGTATTTGAATGCGTTATTTTTACTTTTCAGACTGAATAGCAATTACTATTACTTTTAGAATTGCACAACGGTATGGCGCATGATTCGGTCGAACCGTCCGTGTCGTACGTGTAGCACCAAGGGTCGTCTCGCGTTCCATTGGGATTGCGGCAATAGTTTTTGGCCAACACCCGAGATCCGTCGGCGAAACTCGCGTCGGGCTCTGTCTACGTGAAATCGAACATTTATCAGTTAAAATCACTTGATACAGAAAACATCTTTTAGTTAAGGGCAGATTTTTAAGTGCTCCCCATTAAAAAATACGAAAATATAGACCGTTTAAAATGAATCGCCGCTGTCAGTTTTATAATTAATAGCGCATTAAGTCTTCTGCTATTTAGTGAGAAAATGTCTTGAAATCAAATCTCGTGATTTCTATACGATTTTTAGTATCCCCCGTGACTATTTGGTATAGGTGTGTCAACAGCAGATGTACGGAAGATGATTTCGAGTCTCGTTAGACGTGTATAGTAAAACCGAGACTCTCCCTGGCCAGTTTGACCATCGACATTTCGTCTAATTATATCATAGAGTTTTACGACTAATATAAATATATGTAGTTTGTTGAACGTTTTGATTATATCGTTTTAAAAATCACGTATTGTCCATACAGAGGAAAAATGAGAGCTTGCGATTTTTGTAAACCATGACGATGTATTACGACGTATACTCTTTAAAATTGAACATCTATAGGATATAATACAGTTGTTGTGTTATTCGTTATAGCGTTTAGAGAAATTATTTACGTACAAAGTTTGATCGCAGACGAAAATTTTAAACTGGTCGCTATTGAAAACGAATGTATAGTTTTAACAAAATAAATTCAACATTGAAAATATTATGTTAAAAAATTATTGCGATTAAAATTTACTGATTGGCTCGTGATTTTGATGCTCACATCATACCTAACTATTCCCCTTAGTAACGATTGTTAACGTAGGTACACATTTATTTGTTTCAACCGGATAAATTAATTGGTTTTTAAAGCGTTATGTTTAAGGGGAGATTTCCGAAAGAGTTACTATCGAATTTTGCCAGAGCGCGTTCTATACTGTATTTCTATAGGCTGTCTTAATAGTGGGGAATCGTAGTTTCTTCACAAATGAAACGATAATTAACTAATTTTCGTCATGAAAAATGATTCAGATCAGTAATACCTGGGTACTGTCATTGAGTTTTTTTTTTTTTTTAAATCTTGTTTATTGAAGTATTCATGAAGTTTAATTTTCTACGAAGAGGGTCGATTTTAAACCCTAATAACTGAAAGAAAAAAAAAATTGACTTTTAAAAATTGGTCAACGACAGTATTTCAAGCATTATGTATAGATTACACGTTCCAAAAGTTACAGACTTCGAACTACAAAACTTAACCTAGTAGGAAAGAACTCAAAATGCAAAATTTTGATTTTTAAACTGTAGTAGCCGACTAATTATAGCAGGCAATGTTTTAAAAATATTTTTAGGATCGTGGTTAACTATGTGTATGCTCAACCGAACTATTTAAGAAAAATATTACGGTATATTCCACCTTATGTATAGAAGTGTAGTATACAGAGGGTAGCGCGTTATTTCTTACTCCGATCGTACTCCACGGTCGACATAATGACTTTGACTTAGTGGTGAACACGTTTCCCCGATATTCGATCCCGGAATGGGTCAATTTACATTTTCGGAAATTCAATCCGGCCGTTAAACGATTAGCGCCGGTCGGAATTACAAGCGGCAAGAAGACGCTGCAGCAGACGTAGAACCGCAGTTTTATCGTAAACATTTCGCGGGAGAAACTAAAAACACGCTATTCTCCGTTAATCGGGGTTCTCGAAGGAGTAAAGTGTTGGGCAAAACGATTGGCATTTATGTCCGTTGAAATGAAATCAAAAATAGTAATTGCATTGTATTGTATTTAACGAAAGAATGTTTAGAGATAGTACTGTAACATGCGTCAGGATCGAACATAATATAGTAGGTACGAGAATGTAACGATTAAAATGATTTACAATAAACATAGGTACACCGTTCGAAAACCGTGTACACGTTGCTATGCTAAAAGTTCAGGCCAAAATAAAAAAACAATTAATACAAACCTAAAACTACAGATTAAAATAGAAAATACCTATATACGTATCTAAACAAATTATGTGGATTACATCATATAGAGAATAATTTTATATATATATATTCTTATTGATTATTATCGACTAAATACAAATTTAATAAATTCATCGTTACACTCAAATAAACAGTTCATCGACCGTAATAAAGCTAAACGAAAATCCCGGATTAAACCGAATTGTATTACATTCGTTTTTTTTTGTTATTCGCCAGCATAGTTTTTAAAGTAAAAATGTAAATTAATAAAAAATTAATATAAATAAATGAAAGGCGTATCGAGATGAGGAGATGTATCTGTGGAGCTCAAACATAGCCAAGCAACTTTTAAATTTTTATGACGTTTTCACTTCAATTAATTATTCTTAATAATTCACAAACATTTTAATTGATCTGAAAAATTTTTAAAGAAAATATACACGTGCAAAATAACAACGATATAATTTTATTATAATTTATAGACATATTAAGTAAAAATTGAGCAAAAAAATTTCAAAAATGTTTTTACCATAGGCGTGTTTAGGGAAATAGGTCGTTAAGCTCGTATTGATAATTCGGTTTTTAAAACTGAACATTAAAGATTTCACGAAGATCGAAAATCTGCAAAAATCAACAATTAATCCCGAAATTTAAAAATTCTATGTTTCGCGCAAAAATAGTCAAAATCGATTGTCGATTTTTTTACACATGCATGTTACGGCTCTTTCTAGTTTGACGCGAACACCCTTGGAAGAATTTCGAGTGAAGATCTAAGCTGTTTTACTGCTCGAAAAAGTGTTCACAGGAAAAAAAACCTTTGCGAGATCAATATGTTCTGCGTTACACTCAGGCCTCTGAATGCCAGACAAAAAAAAAGTGACAAAAAACAAAGTGCCAATCTAACAAGTTTTTAGTGATTGGTTTATCGAAAGTTTCATCTACGTTTAACATTGTATCTACATTGATCTCAATTTAAACGTAGCTTACATACTTCTTGTACGTCGCTAAAACAAAAATTATTTAGTGACGATGGTTCTACAAAACAGGAGAACTGTGTCCGCAAAGACAGTTTTGTTCGTTTAAATGCATTGAAATCGGTAAAAATCGCCTAAATTTTGCCTCTTAAAAAATAAGCACGAGTAGGCCTCTTTAACGAGTATTTTTTAACAACAATGTAACAAGAAATAATTAATCTAACGGTAAATTAAAAATTAAATTGATAGTCGCACTCAAATTTAAAATTTGTTCGAAAACCATTGCGTAAATGCAATCAAATTTACCGCCAGAATCCACGGCCTCGGAGGTTACACGTATGGTACGTAAAAACGTTATTTATTATACAGGATTACCGCGCCATAAACTTCTTATTATAAATCCGATTGTTATACCGCGCCACCGTGCGGCGTTTCATCCTGACAGACAATTCGACTAAACACAAAACTCGTGCTCGCGATTACAGAGCTTTTGAAATTGATTGTTGGCATCTGTTCTCGTACAGAAACCGTCAGAAAACAACTCGACGATTATTTTTTATACAACATTTTCCGTTTTGTTTTACGCGTTGTTATATTTTACTTAAAACACCCGCGTAAAAATATATTACGTACATTAGGCACGATTTCGAAGAATATGTCGTACGGTCGTTTTATTCGATGGGAAAAAACACACACACACACACCTACATCGTGTTAAAATACCGATTTTGAAGTATTTTTGTCCGGTTCGAACCGCACGTCCGCTTTCGCGCTGTTGCTGCGATCGAATTGGAAATGGGCGCTTTCGGACACAACCAGTTACGAACGTTCCGGTGTCCCTAACACGCCAAGGTGAGTAAATTTGAAGCTAAAAATATTTTCGATCGGTGCGTGAAAAATTGTAAGATCTCAAGGTGCCATCGTTGGCGGCTTTTCCGCTCGCGTACCATCGGCGTACCGCGGTCTTACGGCGCGATAAGCTACCGCGATAAATTGAAAAGTTGAACGCCTTTTTTTTGTTAAAAAGAAAAAGAAAAGAAAACAAAAAAAACGAAAAAGAAAACACGATCCTGCGGAATACTGTGCGGGCGCGGGGGGTCCCCGCGTTGTCGGTTATCGTTCCCCCGAGTATTCTCGTCCGGACACGCGGCGCGTTTATTACGCACCCGGGCCACGTCTGTTATTGGCCATTAGCGGCGCGCGAAACGGCCGCGGCGAGTCGCACAAGATTATAAATCGGTGTACATACAGGGATTCGTTTTTTCGTTTCGGCACGGTTTTCGTGTCGTATTTTTTTTTTTTATTATTTTCCACACACACACCACACATAATTTGGCCGGAATTCGCAGTAAAATCGCGCGCCACACTGTAGATTACGCGCGCGCGTTACGGACCGCGTTGATTCGCACTCGTATCTGACCCTTTCGTTCTTGTCGATCGCAACTCGTATAAAAAACCGTGTAAATAATCTTAATTTAACACGAGTACGACATTTTGCGCGCGCGCGTTTCGTCAACCATACGTTGCGAAGTCTACTCGTAATCGAAGTTTTCATTTTTCGTTCAATCACAAATACGTTAAACTTTTCGCTAGCCCGTTTGAACATAAACGTACCGAACGAAGAAATCAAAGTGCAGTATGAAACACCTGCGGACAACCTGAGAACTTCTGACGTCTTTCCACAAATAACACGTTTTGTAAAATGTACTGTGGTACCAGATTACGACCGTTCGGTTATTTACTCTCTTACCAGTCGCCTAACACGTTGCTGTAACGACGCGATTGCGCGGCGTTACACTAACCGCGGTACGGTCCGAGTTAAAAGAAAAGTGAAATCTGGATCGAAGTAAGAAACGATATTACGTTTATAAACTGTAAACGTGACAAGGTGATTTGCGACTTGCAACCTTATTCAATATGGTTGATTTACACGAGTTTCGGGAAAATATTCGTTAAATTTGAATGCGAAACATAATACGTACCCATAAGAGGTTGTCGTTTACAAAACTACAATCTGCATAGTAGTTTTGAAAATCGGTGTGGAAAAATTGATCTATAGACTTTGTTTTCAACAATGCGTTCGCTAAAGTATTGTACCCCTACCCCCCCAACCCACTGTGTATGGATACGACCGGGCCCCGTATTTGAAACGACGCGTTTCTGCCCTAATTTTACGAAAGAAATCCGTATAATAATCGATCGAGATGTGAATAATGTTTACTGTATCGTATAATAGTGCAGGTCCGTCGCAGCGGTCTTGATTCGTGTGGTGCAAAATAGAATATATTGATATACACTGTATAAGGGATGCACAACCTATGGCCCGCGGGCCAATTTCGGCCCGCGTAGCCTTTAAAGTTGGCCCGCGAATGAAAAATTAGTGTCTTTATGTTTATGCCATATTTTGATATTCACGCGCTGCTTTGGCCCTCGACATGATCCTTTTTCCTATTTTTGGCCCTTCGACTTGAAAAGGTTGTGCATCCTTGTTATACAGTAACGAAATCGTTGATGGAACTGTTTGGCCAATTTTCAACATTAATTCACCGACGAAATCTTCAAAGCCGTACTTAGTTATTGGAACGTACGGAGACTGGTTTTTTATATTATTAATTTGCTATAACGCGCGACAACGCATTGGTTTTGTTTCGTAAACCGAATCATAAAAAATATATGCGTTACAATTATTATCTGCAGACGCAAATGTAGAGTCACTATGAAATTAATTTTTCTTCTCTTACTTTACTACAAAAAAAAAAAATTTCATATTTACTTAAACATATTATTTTATATTTTAGCATTCAAAATCAAACAAATGGTTTTAAGGTTTTTTTCATTAAAATTCTCATACTAAGTACGAGATGATATTGGGTCGGTTGATTTTTTTTGTTTTTTTAGAATACTCGTAAAAAGTAAAACGTATTCTATAACCACTAAAGGCGGTGAAGTTTTCGGTACGTTTAACACAAATAATATTCGAATACGCAATTTTTGAGACACAAATAAGTAAACCAATCGATCTACAGTATTACTATGATAATACACCAACAAGGTTAAAATTAGTACGTATTTAACATGTTTTAATTCGTTGGCTCATCTTCAAGTTGTGTAAAATTTCTCGAGCCGCGTACGGCGAGTTACGTTAGATTTTGGCAATATCTTATATCATTAGACCCACATCAACCTAAGCTCATAAGGTACCCAGTAAATAATAGTATTGATAAATCAAAACAACGTAGTTTCAATCCTAATTGGTATAAAGAATATCCGATGTTGGAATATAGTTTGATTAAAGACACTGTTCACTGTTTTGTTTGCTCATTATTTCCGGTTGGGCATGGTCGATCACATTCAAAGTTATCATGGATTTCTTGTGGAGTAAACTCGTGGAACTGCATGAAAAGCAGAGGCAAAAAAAAAATTGGAAAATTGGAGCAACACTTTAATTGCGAATCTCATAAAGCAGCCTTGAGCGATTATTGTAATTTTATGAAGGATTCTAATCATATTGATATTATTTTAAATAAATCTAGACGAAATGATTTGATTAAATTTGAGCAGGAAAAAGAATTTAATAAAGAAATTGTTCTGATATTATTTGATGTAGCTCGTACATTGTGTAGACAAGGTTTGGCTTTTAGAGGAGATGGTGATGAACACGATGGAAATTTTTACCAATTTGTACAATTATTGTCAAGACACAATCCGTTAATGAAACGGTGGTTAAACGATCAATCTTTGAGACCTTATAAAGTTACATATCTAGGACCACGTTCACAAAATGAATTTATTGAAGTTTTAAGTAATGAGGCCAAAAAATTAATTATAAACGAAATAAAAGGGTCAAGTTTTTTTTCTATTATGGCAGATACAACCCCAGATATTTCTCACAAAGATCGTTTGGCAGTTTGCGTAAGATATGTCAATAGTAAAGGACAAGCAATCGAACGACTACTTGAAATAGCAGAAGCAAAAGACAAGACAGGGCTGGGAACTGCTACTGAAATTATTGATATATTGGCAAAAAATTCTTTGTGTACAGACAATTTAGCTTTCCAATCATATGATTTCGCCAGCAATATGTCTGGTTCTATTAATGGAACTCAAGCCAAAGTTACAGAGTTGGTTGGACATAATGTTCATTACATTCCTTGCCAAGCACATCGATTAAACACTTTTATAGAACATGGTTGTAATTCAAGTTTAATTATTTCAAATATGATTGACAATTTAGAAAGTTTGTATGTTTTTTTTTCGGCTAGTAATAAACGATATAGTGTTTTATGTAAAGAAATGAGTGAACTGGAAAATGTATTACAGCTGAGAAACCTATCTAAAACCAGATGGACAGCTAGGGCAGAGTCTATTAAAGCTGTTTGGTGCTCATTTGAAGCTATTTGTGATAGCTTAAGTTATATAAGTTCTCATCATAAGGTCTATGATAGAACAACAAGAACAAATGCATTTGGTCTCAACAAAAAACTTCATTCATTTGACTTTATTGTGTCATTATTATTTATGAAAAATGTAATGTATAAATTAAAAGCTCTTACAGAGACACTCGAAACAAAAAATTTATCTATTGTCGACGCTGCTACTTTAATAGATACAACCATTAAAAGTTTAGAAGAAATTAACTCAGATACAGAATCGATGAATAATTTAATTGATAGTGCAATTTCTTTTTCAACTTCTTTAGGATTAAATCCAGAAAATGATTTTAAAATACATCATCGAAGTAAAAACCTCCTACTTGGTTAGATAAAAACTCTGAAACACAAGTAGAATTCACTATATATACATTTTATAGAAAAGAGTTTAAATGTGTTTTATCTACATTTATTCATTTATCTAGAGATAATTTAAAAAAAAGTGTTGACATAATTATGCCATTGTACAAAATATTTTCATTCCCTTTTAAAAAGAAAGATATTTCTACTGAAAATATAAAAAATGCTATTTTATTGTTCCCACCCTCCAGTTCTTTTGCAAAGTGCAATGATTTAGAAGCAATTCAAGCTGAATTAGAAATATTAAGAAATCTTGTGGTTGTGTCTGATTCAACTACTGCTAACCACATCTTTGAAAAATGCCAAGAAATTAAACACATTTTACCATTAGCAAAAGCAGTTTGTGAATTAGCTATTACTGCTCCAGTCAGTGTTGCAACTAACGAAAGATCTTTTAGTAAAATGAAATTAATAAAAAACCACTTGAGATCAACTACTAGTGATTCCAGGCTAGATTCATTAATGACACTAAGTATAGAAAAAGACATTGTCGATAATATTAATTTAAATACTGTTGTAAATAATTGGGCGGCATTAAAAAACCGGAGATTACAACTGTAAAATAATTATATGTATATTTTTTTTTACTACATTGAATATATTGAACCTATTATAAAAAATTGCATTTGATATTTAATTAATATTTAGAGATAGGCATTTTAAGTACTTTATTTATTGAAGTAAGTAAATTATTTTTCTTGTAAGCAACAGAGTAATTTTAAATTGTTAGTAAAGTCAAGAATTTATTGATTATTAATGTTTATTTATTTATTTATTTATTTTTTGAAGACACTTTTTGAGACAGTAAAATATGAGACGAAAATAGAACCCAAGAATATGAAAACGGTTGATATTGTATTAAAACTTTGCTCAAAATCATTGATTTAAACAAAAAATTAATAATTTCTTTAGAATTGAATACACTTATCATCATTATCTCGTCTTAGGATAAAATTTGACCATCATTATCTACCGGCTTTTTTTGTTTTTCAATATTTTCGTCTTTAAAATAATGAAACTAACTGAATTTTTTAAATACTATTTAGGGTGTTAAACTACCTATATCATTTTATGAGAGGTAGGGTTGTAGGCTTTTAGTATTAACTGGTTTCATTATGAATGTGAAAAAGACGACATTCAGTACCAAGACCGTAGTCAGCTTTTTTGGAATCTCACCCCCCCATGATATTCATCTTCGGGACGGCCCTGATCCCACATTGTTCGAAGTTTGTGCCATTATGAAAACGGAATTACTACCTACATTTTTATTTTTATTTTTTTATTTTTCGAAGCTTCAACTGCTAAGGTTATTAGCTTACACAAGTTAAATTTTGGTTTCATAATATGAGTACACAATGGAATTCCTTAAACTAGTTTAACATATAAATTTTTTTTTTTTTTTTTTAATATACAATGGCTGGTTAAATTGAGTTGTACATATCTATTTGTTTAAGAAATAAGATTATTTTGATGGTGTTGTCTTGGGTTGGGCTGAGGGCTTCAAAGAGGTTATCAGGCACTTCTAATCTTTTCCTGGTATCTAAATGGTTGCGACATTGGATAAGGAGGTGCTTGACTGTGAGGGGTTCTCCGCAGGTTTGGCACAAGACAGGTTCTTCTCTACGCATAAGATGTCCATGGGACATCTTTGAGTGGCCAATACGTAATCTGTTTATAACTACTTCGTCTTTGCGATTTAATGATTGATGAGGTTTGAGCCAGTATACTGTAGTATTTTTTATTTCCCTTAGTTTATTATTAGGTGTTCGCCGCCATTCGGATTCCCATACATTTGTACAAAAGGTGCTTACATTTCTATGGATGTCAATGAGAGAGGAGTATGTGCGTATTTCGGTCAGAGGGTTATTTACTGCTTCACGAGCTGCTTGGTCGGCTTTCTCATTGCCATCTATTCCACAATGACCTGGTGTCCATATAAACCGTATGTTCTTGTTTGCTTTTACAATGATGTTGCTTATTTTAATTGCTAGGGTGCTTGAGTGCAAGTTATACTTAAGATTGTTAAGAGCGCTGAGTGAATCTGTACAAATGTTAGTGATTGAGTCAGGTAATTGAATGGCTAGGTTGACTCCTTCCAGGAGTGCCAAGTATTCCGCCGTATAAATACTGTTATGGTCTGGTAGTTTGTACGATATAGAATGATGGCCATTTATGATAGCAATCGCAACGCCTGAGTTGGTTTTGGAGGCGTCTGTATAGATTTGTGGGTTGGACGGAGAAGAGTTGATGATTTCATTGAATAAATTTTTATATATAATGCTTGGCGTTTCTTTTTTACTATAATTTTCTAAACTGGTGTCCACGAGAAAGGATGGCACCCTCCAAGGAGGCACCACACTATATTCTCGTTTGATAATTGAATTTGGATCGATATTGTTAAGCGACATTTCATTCCACATCCTTAAACCCAATGGTTTTTTTAGGTTTGAATTGGAGTAAAATATATTTGCAACCTACATTTTATTTGATACGTTCTCGTTATATTAGAAATTTATGTACCAAGTAAAAATGTGATTGAACGATTAAAAAAATATTGTAAATCACGTCGAAAAAAAAACTGTCAATGCGAAGAAAAAAATGACAGTTGCTGTAAAACTAGCCAACACTTATTTACATAAAATGAGTATTACGAATTTTATTTATCTACCTTTAAAAATAATTACTACACAGAAATCCTATTGAATTCTTATTTATGATTTTAAGGACATTTCGCGGCGTAGGTTTTTCACTCGTCTGTTACGCCGTTATGCGTTAAAATTCATACGCGCTTGATCGCTATCTATTTCGTTACGAATGCTTGATGTGTAGGTATCCCACATTATACGCGATGTTGACCAATAATTATACTTTTAAATTACAACGCACGTCAATAATGCAAATTTTACTAAACAAAAAAAAAAAAGTCTAATAAATGGCATATCGTCCATTGATATACTGAATAGTTTATATAATTTAGGTGTACTAGGTGTACTTTTTTTTAATCTGTATAGGTAAATTAGGTACGTGTACAAAATTATTTCTCGTGCGTGAATTGTTTTAGAAAAGAATAAAAACGGAAACACTTGGTAAATGTGTTACGATTCCGTCGGCCAAGTATTATTGCGACGAAGCAATATCTAATGTTTAACCCGAATGACGTTATGAGTTGTTTTTCGTCACTTTCTTACGTTAAATTCTGTGTAGAATATCGTCAAAAAAAATTGACCCGGATCATAAGTCTATCATATGCGCTTATCGTGACATTTCACCCGTAGGGTTAGGTGGTGACCTACAGCCAGATATTACGATATCACAGACTTCACCTAATGTTACTGTCCCGCGGCGCACGCTCCAAAGTTAGGTGTTTATAACTTTTCGACAATCTTCGCAGTCCGCCCTTGTCAGTCACTAATTGTTCTCGTGACTTCAGGGTCACGTCCCGGAAAAAACGTTCAAAGAACTCTCGCCCGTAACAATGTCCTTCTTCCTAGCTCCCGCGGCGGCGTCGGCAAAAATAACGCGGCTATGTCGATCCCCGTCGTAGGGGTGGAATTTCGAAAAATCCTCTCTTAGTGCTACATCGCTACTAAGGAACCTACCTATCTGTGTACAAGATTTCGAGTCTCTGCAGGACCCGGCGGTTTGGCCCGGGCGCCGTCATGAACGACGTCTCGTCGGAGGGATAGCCCCGCCAAGTAGGGTCCCTAGTACAGGAAAGTACATGAAAATCATTCAAACATTAGAAGATCGAAGTTAAAAGCGTAGCGAAAAAAAAAAGCAAAAAACGTTATAAATACCACCCTGTAGATCACCCGGTGTGAGCGAATAACTTATAAGACTATATAACGTACCCAATATCACGGCTGATCGAATGTACTCGTGGAACAAGAGGTAAACGAGAAAAACTCACCCGACAGATTGCCTTACATTGCGCACACTACACGGACGACGTGCAATTTGTTTATAATGCTATTGTTTATAATTGTTTATAATGCTATTGCTACCGCATGTAGGCGTGAATCATGGCAAACTTAT
Organism: Hormaphis cornu; assembly: GCA_017140985.1. Lineage (NCBI taxonomy): Eukaryota > Metazoa > Arthropoda > Insecta > Hemiptera > Hormaphididae > Hormaphis > Hormaphis cornu. The sequence continues at coordinate 21,519,911 of CM029360.1, forward strand.
GTCTAAGGGGAGCTGAGGCCAATCACACTCAAAATTAAACTTGGGCATGTGTTTGTTATTTAGGTCAACCTAAAAAAAAAAAAAAATACGAATATTAACTATTTAATTTTAAACAATAAATACTGAATCGATAGTCAGACGTTGATTAATAAATTGATTTATTATTGATTTAAGCACACCCAATTTAAAGATCGGAGTAATAATTTACAGTCGCCACTCGCAGTTTTTTGCCCTATTTTTATAATATACGTTCGCGGTCATTTGTCATTTATCAATGTATTATTGTATATATGACACATAGGGATTTCTCTATAATTAATCATGTCACACGTACAGTTTATTGATTCGTTTCGGGTTAATTTTTTCATTTTTCAATAAAGGTCTTGGACCGCGAACGTGTTAACTTTGCGATCTACACGAATAATTTGCACCACAGACGTGCACCAAAGAATGAAGCTGGGAAAATTACTCCATTTTAGTAACCGAGTAAGTTACAGTGCAGAGAGATCAACAAACACTTGTAGGCCTAATGTTAAGGGGAGCTGGTAACGACTAACGGGAACACAACGATAACATCGTATATTATGACACGGGATGTATAGGATGCGACCTCAGAAAAGAAAATTCTGTTTTGTGTTTTCTATAGTGATGCAAAATAATAATTACCCGTAATATTGGCAACGAAACGGAAACAACAGTTTACTATTGCGACTCAACAAGTTGCAAGTCTTAAGAGAATTAAAAGTAACATACAAGAGTTACTATATTATGGTTCTGGTTTTGAGTAGGTACGTAACTATTCGTTACAGCCCAGCTTTGTATTTTAGAAGAGCAAGGTGTACGCGGTTTATCACTTAAATGTGAATATTACATTCCGTATTTCAATATTTGTGTTTTTGCGAGTTGACTAACCTTCTTCTTGATATAGTTAAAAGTTCCCTAGACCTATACATTCAACGTCAATACGAACACGCCGAAAACAAAACGCGCGTGGGTACCCTTTAGGTAATCGCGTCGGTCGTGCTCGCCGAAAGGGTAACGTTAATTCGGATTAATGTGTGGAAACAACAACGGTAACGAGGCGCCCGTGCCCTGGACAAATATTAAATAATACCATGATGATAATAACAACAACAATAATGTGACACACGTCGGCTCATGCTTGGGCGCCCCGCTTTGTCGCCCGATCGATTGTCCGTCTTCGGCGCCGCGCCGGGCAGAAAATATAGTATAGTAGGTACCGAACAATAATAATAAAAGGAAAATAATAATAAAATTTCTTGTTTGCCCCGGCTAAACAAAGAGCGCGAGGCCATTACATGATTACCTTAAACACACAAACCAAACGATACGGTCCACAGGTTGTGTATTATTGTAATATTATTATTATACTTTGTCGAATTTTTATTATAAAAAAAAAAAAAAGGTCATTTTCCCCGAATATTATACACGACGTCCGTTAGTGTGAATAGAAATTGCGGAAGAAAAAAAATAAGAATAGTTCTCACTTAAATATTATTGACGCGCGATAAACGTCGTGTCACACCGAACCTCCGCGGTGGTCGCGTACGGTAGGTAGGTATAGATAGGTACTCAAGATTATCGTGACGCGTTTGACTGTTCGGTAGAACGGTTTGGGAAAAAAAAAAAGAAGAAACAAAAATAATAAAAGTTTTGTCCGCCAATATGTTTGTATCAAATAAATTCGATTTTTGTTTTTGCGATACGCGCATTAAGTATAAATTAAAGTGTCACTTTGTACGTAGACTCTTAAAACGACTGCTCCCTCATCGATAATGAGTATTGTTAGTGCAACATGCGTGTTTTCAGCTGTCTGTGTTATTCGTCGCAACCGCAACTACAAGTTTGACACTTTTACTTTTATATTTCTGAGAAAACGCCATTGTTTTGATTAAAAGCTATTATACATACTGACAAACATATTTTTATGTTGATATAAAAGCGTGTACGTTAGCGTTGTACGTAATTTCACGATTGCAGAGTTACCAAGTAGGTAAACAGACACAGCTGATATTCGTAACGATTCATTTTACACGTTACAACTAGGTACTATTTAAATAATAAAAAGTGAGATGAAAATATAACTCAGTGCGACGTTTGGGTGCAAATTAATTAGGTAAAACAACGGTTTTTGACAATGGCCAATGTTCAAGTCATTTTAAGTTATACGTTAAAAATGAAATGTTCACTAAACATTTACGTGGATATTAAAAAGTTCATCATAAAATTAATAAAATTCTACGAACGTTTAAAAAAAAAATAAAACAATTAATAACTACCTACATAACAAACACACATCAAAACCGCAGATTACACAAAATATGTATTTTATGCAATACTACTATATTTTATACAAATCGAAATTTGTATTTGAAATGAAATTCGTCTTACTTAAATCATTAAAGTTTCTCGAATAAAATATAGTGTACTATACGTTAATTTTACCATTGATTTATAAAATGTTCAAAAATCCAGAGCATCGATTAAACATGCTTAGAAATTTTACACTTAGTTTTAAAATTTAGACGATTGTTACAAAATTGATTGACTGTATTAAATAACTAAGCAACAATAATATCAATTATATTAGAAATCAAATGTTTATTTAAGTGAACCGCTGCATTTGAGATAGAATAAATATGAATGATTGCTACGTCCCCGTGTAGAAAAAACTAGTTGATGCATTAAATTTTTATGATTTGCCTGCAGTGTTGTGATTTAGTATCAATTTTTTCTAATTTTTTTAATATTTTAGCATACCTGTGATCATAAACCACTAGTGGTTCATGCCTGTGATTATAATTTTTATAATTTACAAAGCATAAACAAATATATACATAATAATCACAAACTCAACGTGTGACAATAATTGCTGCTGTGAAATAAAAATAATAACATAATAAGCAATTATTTTGTACAAATCACTGAATATAGGATCAAACTATCTAGTCACAACAAGTATCTAAAAATAAGTGTAAACCCAAACTTAAATGTTTCGACGTATACGCATAGAAGTTATTAGGTTCTCTTAGTAGAAACCCCTCAAAAAACACCATGATACTACATAATATATTATAGTATCTACACCGAAAACCATAGAAAAAGAAAACCAGTTATTTTTTGAGCGTTAATTCGATTTCAGATCTAATAAATCATGGAAAACCGAATTTTTTAAGTATAGTATTTTTATAATTCTCGCCATTCATTTTAGTCAGTATAAATAACTCGATTGGTGACTGCTATAATAATATTTAAAATTGAATAAATTTACATTCATCAGATTTACTCAACCACAATATTGGAAACGCGTACTTATTGTTATTTAATGCGATTGGCGTGTGCAAGACTGAACATAACGAACTTAATTCCGACCGCAGTACAGCGAAACACGACGCGAAACAAATTATTACTTCTAATATAAACGTCAATCGTACTTTTTTTTTCACCCTACTCGAGAGTGTGATTCCGAAACAAAAAAACCGACGCAAAGCTACCCTCCGAACGCACGAGTAACCTACACAAATACACAGGTGGTCACAATGACGTTTTAACATCGCCTTAAGCTACGACTTTCAACACTTCGATGCACGTAAGAACAATGCGAATAACATAAAATCGATAATAATAACTGTAATAAATTTAAAAACCACGCAGTAAAATACATATATTATAACAATTTCGACAATTCAATTATAACATGAAATGACAAATGGCGATTTCTGTGACGGATGCTGGTTTTTTATAATAATATACCTACCCATAATGCATCAATATCCTTTTTTTCTTTTTTCATTTTTTTAACGCTGATTGAGCATATTTCGAACAACGACAAATATACCGTTGTATCTGAATTTATTTCTTACGGATTGAGAATACTTTTATTCAAATAATTTTATAAAATTTTTTTACATAGGGAAATATTGATTCACAGTTCTAAAAAAAACTAAAAAAAAGTTATGCATATTTTTTGTTCTTTATCGCCTGTGACGTATTTAAAATTATTACAATTGGAGATGATTCATTAACCGTTATGAAACATGAAATCAAAGTGTTTTTTTTTTTGTACAAACGCGATCAATCAATGACACGGTAATACACGGTACGGCATAATTTAATATGCGATAATGTCGTTGTGTATTATGAGTTGTAATTGCGTGCGAGTTACAAGCGAGTGTTTTTTACCACTTAAACTTCGCTTCAATATAAAAACCAATATAGCAGCACGCATTCGATTTTGATCTGCAGTTGGTTAAAAATTTAAAAATATTTTAAGTAAAAAACAGGTGAAATAATTACGCGCACGAAATTATTGCGTGACGAACTACTTTTCTTATAACGTTTCTATCCTCGCGTAAACGGTAATTCATCATAATATTGTTGTAAAATATTTGAACTAACCATTTAATATAATATAGATATATTTACCAACGAAATTGACTTTCTACTAAAAATTTGTACTGCTTAACAATTTACAGTGATGAATGATGAGGTACATGTCCAGTATATAAACACAATGAGGAACAAAGTTACTACAATAAATTACATATTAGGTCATTCAATAATTTTCACACGGGCATAAAACCCAAAACCTTAATGTCCAAACACTGATTTTATGATACTCAAAGTGTTTAACCGGGTGTCATCTTAAATTTGTTGAAACATAAAAGGTTATAAATTTCCAGACTGTTGAATAGGTACTTGCAAATTATATTTTCTAAAATATCAATATTAATAAATAACTATTAGTTGTTTGTGTTGTATTGAATTTTCTCTACATTCATCACTGATCAGATGAGAGCCATTAAAAACTACAACAAAAGAATATTTTTTCAAGTTGATTAAAAACCCTGATATATTTCGTTAAACGACCTGTAATAATACTAATTTTCATAGTCTTTTCAGTTATTTTTCTTTTTTACTTTAGGGTTACGAAGAAATATTTACTATTAATTATTAGTAACGTCAAATTATATATATTATGTGTATAGATTTATCAGGCATAAATCCTTCTCTGCCTTAGATTTATTTAAATTTAATTTTTAGACCCATTAATTTTTAACCGTATTTGTAGGGTATGCTCGTGTTATTAAATAGAAATAATTAGGTAAAAGTATAAAAATAATTATGTATATATAAGTATAACTTGCTTACCTACCTACTGTTTTGTTCTCCCCTTAACAATTTTATACACGCCCCTGTCAGCAGATATACTTGCAGTTTGCGTGCACCTCTGTCGAATGCACACACGACACACGTAACTATATTGTCGACTTACAAACTCACAAAATATGCAGACAACGTAAATATTTAATATTATGTTCGTACTGTAATTCAAGTCGATTGGTTGCCGATATGGTAATTGGTGGCCGATCAAAAACCGATAAAATGTAACATTGTTATGACTCGAGAGCGGCGTGGGGGTGATGGGAATCATTTAGTTGTAAACCGTAAAGGATAGAAAAGTCGAACCTAAAAAATATTGATTTACAGACCACATAACAGGTCAACGAATAGTTATTTAATTAGACTTTTACTGCAAAGAATTTAAAACAGACGGAGTCGTGAAAACGGCCTTATAAGAATACTTCCGCTTAAAGTTCAAAATAATACTATATAGGTGTGTACAAATGTTTAAAAATAAGCATTTTAACGCAATTTTTATTGACAAGTTTGCAGAAGTCCTCGTTTAAGAAAACCAAATGTGTCAAATAGAATAAACTGCACGTATACAATTTATCAAAATTTCAATTTTTAAATTACCTAGAATAAATACTAGGTATAACAATCAAGTGAAAATAAACGTTTGATACTGGTATCTACTATTTTTTTTTTTTTTTTTTTATTGCGAATTTATGAAAAGTTATAATTTTTTAACCCAATATAAATCAAACTTGATTCAATACTATGGTTTTGACATTTGGAATATTTAAATATTTTTGGGAACAAGACAAAAAATAAAAACCATCTCCAAAAACACCACGTTTTGACCGAATCGAGCCTATAAATTTTTTTTCATTGTTTCGTACCATCCAACAATAACTCATCTTGTAATGTACTACGCCACATCATCATGATCACTATTCGAACCAAATTATTTTTCCACCAAAAACAGATTTTCACTATTGTTTTATTAATACTAGCATTGAAATTATAAAACTCACATCACTTAAAATGTATAGGTACTTTAATAACCAAGCGACTTTAGTAACATTTTAAGATCCGAAATAGTTATGATCAGTGGCGTAGCCAGGAATTTAGTATGGGGGGGGCTAAGTCTTATAAAAAAATAAAAAAACTAAAAATACAATAAGTAGGTATTTAATTAAAACTTTATATTTTTTATTTATCATGGCTCCAATCTTCCAACTGCATCCTTCTTGGTGCATTTTGAGCAAATATTTGTATGACATCTTCTTCCTTGATAAGTTCTTTTTTGTTTATATTGGCCATTGCCAAACCATTAAGTCTTTTCTCCATCATTGTGGATCTTAAGTAAGTTTTCATTCTTGACAAGGTAGAAAATGTTCTCTCTGGTGTTGCAGAAGTAACAGGTAAGGTTGCAAATAACTGCAACAGTAATTTAATGTTAGGTACAAGGTTAGTACAGTGGGACATTGATTCAATAGCTGAGACAGGCTTTGGAATGTTGTTCGTTTTCCATTGTTGCCTCCATATAGATAACTCGGCTTTGAGTGTAGAGTTTATATGAATAGATAAATCATCGCTATATATTTTGGCAGCTTCCATTATAGTTTCATCGTCATACTTATCAAAATGACTCGGAATCAAACCTTCGAGGGGCATAATACAAGCCAGTCGATTATCAAACCGTGTATCCATTGATTGGATGAGATGATCAAGAAAAGGAATAAATATTGATCGTTTAAAATATATCTCAGGGTTCTCAGAATCAATATTTACTCTATTTATTTGTCTGTTACAAATTCGAGGCACGCATATTTTAACATTAATTTTTTTCCCAAATTGTATTATGTTTGTAAAAACTGAATTGAACTGCTTATCCGCATCTTTCCGAAGATTCTGTAATGCCCCTTTTATTACCATGACATCGGATAATGCTCTTGACAAATCTTGTTCTTTAGACTGTAAAGCAACACTAAGTTGTAATGTATAACCAAGGCAAAGCACTGCGACATCAATAGCTACTAGAAATTCACTTTTAATTATAGAATTTAGATATAATAATGCTTTACTTGACGTTTCAGTGTTTGTATCATGTTGCAGTTCTTCAAGTGCATTAAGGATAAAAACATACAATTCTTTAAATGTCATCAATGAATCATGGCGTTCAACCCAACGGGTCTCGCACAATGTTTTAAGTTTAGCCTTTCTCTGTTTGTTAGATTCTGAATTTGAAATTTCTGATTCTATAATAGATTTTAATTTGTCTGCTCTTTTAGCAGAAGCAGAGAAAAATGATGCAATAGTACCAATAACTCCCATCATATGTTTTATTGAAGACACTTCACATGCTTTAGTTATACATAAGTTAAGTGAATGACTGAAACAATGGGTGTAATATGCTAATGGCTGTTCGTTTAAAATTAGAGCCTGAACGCCATTGTTTTTGCCTGCCATGTTTGATCCACCATCATAGCCTTGACCTCTGAGATTATCTAAGCTAAGACCTAGCTCTTCTAGCTTTTGTTTAATAGCGTTTTTGATTGAAGCTCCTGTAGTTGAAGTTATCTTGACAAAACCCAAAAAGTCCTCTTGAATGACAAAATTTGTTAAATCTACATATCTAATACATACTGTCATTTGTTCTTCGGTACTTATATCAGTGGTTTCATCACACAAAATAGAATAAAAATTTGAAGATTTAATTCTTTCAACTATTTTTTTTTCAATTACACTGCCAATTGCTTCAATTACTTCATTTTGTATGTGAGGACTTATCATAGTACAGTTTTTAGGAGCTGTTTCCAAATGAGTCAATAAATCAGTATCACCACTTTCAATTCTAAAAGCAAGAAGACCACGAAACACTCCTTGTTCACCATTTAGACAAACATTTCTGATATCACTTGATGCCATAGAACCTATTTCTCGGTGCCCACGTAATGAAATATTATGTCGAGCACAAAACAATATAGTTTTAACTATTGGCACCAATCGCTTACGGTTGTTTTCAATTGTATGTTGTTTTTTTTTATCAAGAAGCACATTTACCGACTTATTACTTGTATTTTCAAAATTAGCTAAGAAGTCACTGGCTCTTAGTGCAGACAAACAATGGTACTCAGTCTTTTGATGATTTTGTAATTCCTTCAATGCATCTTTATACTTGACCATAGGAGAACTAACTAATTTTCCAAGTTTCTATAAATATAATATATATATATATATATAATGCATATATAAGATATAATTTATAAATAAAATATAGCATTCATGATTTATATTATGGTAGTATAAGTTTAAGCAGAAAATAATTACTTGTTGGCCTACACCACCTCCAGAAAATGCAAATACTATGCAATATTTACAGTAAGCTCCTTCTTTTTGTTTACTATAAGCTAGCCATGGGAACAAAGTCAAATATTTGTGTAAAAACCTCCTTTTTTGTTTTCCCTCTACACATTCAGGAAAAACATAGTTAGCTGGAGGTATCCATTCAAGCGTCAAGCAATTATTTATTTCTTTAGAATTTAGTTGCCGTTTTACAATAAAATTAGCAATATCATTAATAGGCCAAGCAGGTGCATCAACAACCTAGTAAAAATTATAATTATAAAGATTATATAGCAGATTATAAATGCAATTCTACACTTAACACTTATATTTATGAAAGCGATAGCTTTAAGCTAAATTAAAATTTAAAAGCAAATTAATAACTTAAATAGTTATACCGTTTCCAACTTTTCTTTAATATCTACATCATTATTTTTAGCTTCATAGATCTATTAATAAAAAATAAAAACAAAAATAAAAACGTTAAGCTCTTGATTTTAAAGAATACCTACACAATAATTACATACAATTTGATATTTATTTTGTACTTACTGGCTCATCTGGGTGGACTTTTGGGGCTTTTTTTTTCACATTATTAAATATAGGAAATACATTTTTTCGTTTATCTGTCATTGTTACACTACTCATCAGTCATCAATAATTTTGTAACACAAAAAATGAATAGAAACAAGAATCAGTATATTTGACATAATTAATAAATTATCATTTGTTTTTGTTGTTAGTCTGTTTATCAACAGTAAGCGTAATAGCACGATATCAGGTATATAAGACTGTGCGGCGTGCACAATAGTAAATAAAAACATGACTGTGTTATTTATAGTGTAAACAATTGTCATCGCAGATCAGTGTATCCAACACCAAAGTAAGCAAATTTTTTTTTTTTACGACAGAATATAAAAATTTATAATAAAAGACAGTATTCTTTCCGATAAAAATTAAAAACCAACAACAACTATTATGACAGCAAAATTAATCTTGATAAAATTCTAAGGTCAACACAGTCAATGGGGGGGGGCTATAGCCCCCTTAGCCCACCCCCTGGCTACGCCACTGGTTGCAGACAATTTATTACAATAATACGTACTTTACCGTAACGTGTAACATGATTGGTAAGTACGTCGCATGAATGTTATTGTAAAACTCAAAGTCGAACGGTGTGTTTGAGTCGAAATCGTTTTAGAACTACTTACTATTGTTACGCTATTACCGCGCGTAAGTGATTATCGCGAGATTCGTTGTGGATTTGATAATAATCTTATACGTCATATTATGCTTAACGTTCGTTGTACATTATAACCCAAATTTTAAACTTAACCATGTTTTCGCTGATCGAAATTAAAAACGTGCAGTTTTTACGCATATTGATTGGATGTTCATGAAATCTGGCACATCGAAGTAATCTTTCACAAATATATATATATATATATATATAGCGTTAACAACTTAATTAATAAACGAGTTCGCACGAATAATTGATTTTGAAATAAAAAGAAAATCTGTTTTCGAGAACTCGGCTTATAAACTTGGCCGAATTAAAATGGAAAGAATAAAGTCAAAATATACAGTTTGAGTTCAAATCAAATTACCACGCCGAAAACTTAACTTTTCATTTTGAAGCGAATATACAACGTATACTATTTATTATGTTTCCACCATCGGTACAAAAAACACGAACTTCGTTTTTGTTTTTCCGTACAACAGTCTTGCTGATGATGAAATTAAAAAAAAAAAACGTTTTTCTTTTTTTTAACAGTTTTATGAAATGTTCCGATCGCCCGTACTGAGCGTAAGTACCCCGACTATATAGCGACCCAAAAGATTTTATTAAAAAATAATTGTCATTTCAAACGTTTTAATAATCATAAAAATTATAACGCGCTGCGAATAGTAAAAACAATTCAGATTTCGTATAATACGTCATTCGGTCATTCCGACCCGTGTTAGCGAATTAACAAACAAACAAAAACACCCCCTGCAAAGTATTTATTATGTATGATGTTTTACACGCATTAGCGCCTGACGTATTATTTTTCCGTTTCATTTCATTTCGATTGAGTGCGATATCAGCTGTACGTCAAGTGTAAACAAACACTTTGTGAAAACCATTGTCTATGTTTTTTATAAATTAAATATTTTCTAATAACGTAAAAAGTTTCGAGTGACATAATACACAGTTCAATTTATTTAAGAACGTTTGGTTTTTGCCGTGTTTGTGATACCTCACGGTCAAATATTATATACGCGCGATTTTATTTTTTTCCGCGCCGCCCAGTTCTTTATATTTAATTGAAAACAAACACGTTTGAACCAAAACAACACTTGTGTTCGTAACGTTCCGTTAAAAAAATAGGGATATCGCGAGGGAAAATCGTTTATTTTTCTTGGAACTTTCGGACAATTTGACAGTAATAATTCACATGGTAAAGTGTAGCGCCTATGCACGCCGCATGCGCTGTGTTACAGCCGTGATTCGCAAAAGAGAGAACAAAGTATTACGGAAGAACATTGTAATAACGTAGACGTCCGAAAATCGACCGGAAAATGTGTATGTACGTACAGTGAATATTATGTCTCGAATTAAAAATTAAAAGAGAAAAAAACCCACGTGGCTGCTGCTGCGAATGATTGCGATTCCGCTCGAAGCGAGCCCGAAAGTCGTCGTCGCCGCCGCCGCCGCCGCATCGGTCGCATAAAATATTCACGAGTCTCGCGAGCGCGATTAAACTTGCAGTCGAATAATTACAATGGTCGCGTTGTCCGGGTCCCGCGTGTTTGCGTTTTATTCCGCTGATAAACTACGATTAAATCGAATCCGAGTGTGTACACACGAGAACCCGGCCCGAGTTATTCATTAATTATTACTCAGTCCGGCTCCTATATTATATTATCATGACTCTTCCATTGTCTCTTGTAACTACTACTATATTCGCGGGACGAAGCGGAAAGGGGGTGAAGAAAAAAAAAAAACAATTAAAAAAAACTACAACCCTTTTTACGGGTGCGCGCACGACACGCACATCACACACACACAACTTCGTCGGGTCGAAAAATTGAAAAATTTTATTTAGTATTATTGTACAGTACTTACCGACTTCCCGCGCCGTGTTTATACAAAACAAACCGTGTTAAAAGATACGTTTCAACAACGATTTTCCACGAAAATAAAAGCGATCTTTTTTCTAACAGAAACGACTGCACGAAAAAACAATTACCGAGTATTACCGTTACCAGTATTCGAAACTCACGATAAAACACAAATCATTACGCTATCATTTATACCTATACGTATATGGGAAACAAAAGAAATTATTGTGCGACGAGTTTTATTTTTTGGTAACCAGAAGAATTAGCTAAATGCTCTAGAGTCTGTAGAGACGTGGTTTTTTTAATATTCTTAATTGTATCTACATAAAATAGGTATAGGTTTTTCCGTTACATCTATGAGCAGTGGCGCAACTACGGGGGTGCTATGGGGTGCTGAAGCACCCCCAACTTCTTTTTTAGCACCCCCAACATTTGAGCTCTAGTTGCGCCACTGGTAGGCAGTGGCGCAACTACGGGGGTGCTATGGGGTGCTGAAGCACCCCCAACTTCTTTTTTAGCACCCCCAAGATTTGAGCTCTAGTTGCGCCACTGTCTATGAGTATGACGTTCGTGTGAAATAAAATTTCTAACAAATTAAAACGGGTAAAAACACGTAAGTCAACAATTCTATTTTGCGCTATTTGCCGTTACGTGTTTTAACTTTTAACTGCATCTGACGTCAACTGATTATCTCTAGAACTTTTCGATTCAGAACAAAGCAAGGATTGTGTTGATTTATACTTGTAGTCGTGGTTCTTTATTCGCATTTTTTCTGACACACATTTTTTCGGGTGTGGTAAATTAATTTCTCCGATCCCGGCCGAGTGTGTCGCATAGTACCGCAAAAGATTGACCCCAGATGATACTTTATATGAAGCTCTTTTTTGAAAAAAAAAAATAGAGTATTACACGCTTACATGAATTGTTGTCTACAAACGAAAAATTCAACGTTTCCAAAATTACTCCGAGCGATTCGAAACGTTCACGCGAACAAAATCGAAACAAATCTCGACAATTGTTTAGCGAGTTTCAGGTCTTTGAAAATATTCGTTCTCTACACGTATGATACCATTAATTTTTTGCAGTTTACAACGTTGAAAACTCGCTCCGAATCGCAAACTATAACTCGTAAGCTATCCGTTGCTTTTTAACTGCTTTAAACAGCGTCAAATCTATCAAATTCGTATAACCCACTAGAACCTGTGGCCTGCTGATAAATCGAGACGAGTGAGAGGACCCTTTCGGAGTGGATAACAGATCTCACGTCAATTCTAATTTTGGACCCTTGAGCTGTGCCTATTATACGTGGTTTACGGGTAGATTTTCGGGACACGGACAATACCTAGGACCTAAGAACCCCTGTCAAGAAGACCCACACTGAGTCGATAATCAATTATAAAACTGTATTTTGAGTACTGCGAGTTTCGTTTTAGAACTGCACAAAGCCCGCGTAGTAGTAATTCAATATACTTGACCGGCGCGCTGCTGTGCGACGGGGCGCGCGCGTTTCCCGGGCCGATCCGCTTTAAAAGCGACGTTTAAAAACAGCTCGCCCAAATGTCAACCGGTGACCTTATACGTACGCGGCACCGTCGACGCTGCTCCCGGGTCCCTGCAGATCCCTCGGGATCGTCTTTTAATTATACGACCCGTCAGTCTCGGGTTTCCTTCGCGCGCTCTCCTCCCCCCGCTCCGAACGCAGGACGCGCGCGGCCGCTTTCATTTAAAGAATGAAACACGTGTAGCGTACTCCGCCGTATGTCACGTCACGTAACGTAGAAATAAGTAGGTGTATAAAATACAGATTTTTTCATGTGTTTATCGTATATTTTATTTTTTTATTATTGTAATATTACACCGCATAATTGTTGTCGTAATATATTGTATTCAATAGTACACAAATATGTATAATGCACAGATCATAATGTATACTAAGTGGCCGAGTGAGAACTAGGTATATGCATCGTGTTTTACGAACAACGTTTTAAGAATCGCTTAAGCGTAACAAAAGTTTCGAAATGTTCACACGCAGCACGACTATATAACATTCTACGTTACAGAATATAGATAGAATGCAGTGGCGTAAGTACAGTACCCTTTTTTTTTTGTGGGGGGTTCGGGGTTGAATATTTCTCAATAATAACAAGAAAAACGCGTGATAATAGGTTTATAAACGCTACGGAATAAAAATATCGAGGTTTCTTTTTTTTTTCTTCGGTATTTTATTTCTATCTCGGTTTTCACACATACGTGGCGTAAATGTAAACAAAATTACATAGCAATCATGATACATTTTAATGGCAAAACCACCGAAACTACGGTTCACCATTCTGCACTCTCCTGTTGAGGTTTGAATTTATCGACGCATTTCTTTTCTCCGAAAATTCTAACGCTGTGTATTGTCGCCAAACGCGCGTCAATTTGCGACGAATAAAATTATAATTTTATCGATAAACGAAACGATAGCGACTGATATTTTATACCTACTTGCATACCGAAATCGGATAATCGCGCGATACGCGGGAGATAATACGCGAAACAAAATCGGTATTTTGCTGTACGACGTAACCCATTACCACCGCATAATGCAGCGAACGTTCATAAACGAATAGATTCGGGCGTAAAACACAAAAAATTAAGGCCCAACAGGTGATATGGACGAACGATCTGGTTTTTCGTCACCCCGCGTCACTCCACCCCTGGATTATGGTGGGATCGTTGCAGGTCATGTTAGCAGTGGGATGATGGCTATGGGTTAGTGGTGAGACGACAAACGTATACACTGGCGGGCAACGACCGAAACACTTACACTAAGTACGAGAGTTATAACTCTTTTTTTTTTTTTTTTTTTCATTAATATAAGAACGCGTGCCCAGAGTATCAGGTATAATAACATTTGACCTGTTGATGACCTACGTTGGAAAGGTACTAATTGTTCGTTACGAATCTCGCACGAATGATCTGGGCGTTAAAATGTATTCTTATATTTAAAAAAAAAAAAAAAAGAGTTAAAAAAGAATACAACTATATATTATTTAATGATTATAAGACGTAACGGTTAGTTATAGTTCCTACGTGTCCCTCTCGTCGGGACAAGTCTCGATGTCGATTTCGTCGTCGTCGTCGTCGTCTGCGTCTGCGTCGTCCATGCAACAATCTCCGCTCTCGCCGCCCAACTCCTCGTCGTCGTGTTTCTCGTCGTCGTCGTCGTCGTCGTCGTCGTTATCGTCAACCGCGGCGGCGGCGGTCGTCGTCGGATACACCGGCCGGAAAGCCGACGAATAATCGGCGACGGCCGCGCTCCTGCTGCCGACCAGCGCGCCGCCGTGGTGCACCAGGTCGAGTTTGGGCAGCCAACAGGGTAGACCGCCGCCCGCGGAGTAGGCGGCCGCAGCGGCAGCGGCCACGGCGAACGGGTTGGCCCGATGTTGCCACTGCACGTAATCCACCATGGCCTGGTGCAACGGCTGCACCGACGGCATCGGCGGCGGCGGCGGCGGCGGCGGCATCTTTTGCGGCTCCGGTGACCCGTCCCGGTGGTGGTGACCGCGGTGGAACGCCATCTGAGGCGGCAGCTGCAGAGGCGTCCGCACGGCAATCGATTGAGGCGGCGGCGGTTGCGGCGGCGGCGGCAGCGGCGGCGGCGACGACGACGACGACGTCACCGGGGCCGGTCGCGGAAGCCGATGCTGCTGCTGTGACGGGCCCGTCGGCGACCGCGGTCCGGACTGCTGTTGGACGGCCCGTTTGCGCGTGCCGCCGTTGAACATGGCCTTGACGTCCTCCCACGCGTGCACCACGTGGTCCGGCGGGTCGTCGCTGAGCTTCATGTGGCGACGCCACGAGTTGAAGTTGGCCGCGTCCGGCTGCACGTAACGCGCCCCGGCGCCGGTGCGATGCGAGTGGAATATGAACTTGTTGGGCGAGAAGAACAGGCCGCACGCCGCGCACCGGATGCACTTGGCGCGGGACGAGTTGTACCGGGACGGCAGGAACGAGCCGCGGCAGCCCCACGCGCACTCGTGGTGCACCGCGAACGCAAAGTCCTCGGGCAGCCGCGGCGGCGTGTTGTCGCCCAGGAACGAGTTGCACAGCCGCTCCGCCTCGCGCCTGGTGATCATGCCGCAGCGGCGCGACGACACCGGCATGGCGCCCGCGCGCCGCAGCATCTCCAGCTGCACCGGCGTGCACTGCACGCACGTGATGCCCAGCGCCACGCGCCGGTTGTGGATCTCGTTGTAGCTGAACCGGTGCAGCAGCGTGTTGCTGATCTGCGCCAGGCACAGCCGCTCCTGGTTGTCCATCTGCAGCGAGACGATCGGCACGCCGTACAGCACCACCGTGCCCACCTGATTGGACAGACAGAAAAGGACCTGCTCACGTGATTTGACTGACCGTTCTACGTCCGCGCGCCCGCAGCCCCATTCGGAATTTCGAAACAAAATCCCGAATCCGTACGTGATTTGTACGAGTTCGCGCGCCAACTTTCTGAATTTCCGCGTGTACGGGGGTGACGTCTCCATCTTTTCAATTGCAATTGAGGAAAACGTCGTTGTTGGTTCGTACGAATCTCGTGCGAACCGAGGGTATATTTTCTCGAAATTCCGAAACGGGGGCGGGGGCGAGGGCGCTACAGTCGTCCAGAACGCGCTTTCGGGAGAGGTTTGAAAAAAACAAAATTGTCTCTAACCGATATTCGTGTGAGATTAAAATATTATAAATCGTTTGCAGATGATTATAATCGAAAATGGTTTCGAGACCCTTTTCACTAACGTTTCTGGCCTATTATATAATCGCATGCGTTCTCGTACATCGTACTAGTGTACAACATGTACATGCAGGCGTACTTAGGCACAATCGAGCAGCGACGGATGACAAAGGAGATAAACCGCCCTACAATTATCCACCCTTTGACGAGGTGGGTGAAAAAATTCCCTCTTTTCAAAATATGTACATATAATATATATATATATATATGTAGCGAAGACTAAAACCACTGATCGATTCTTTGTATTATGTACCGTCGTGTAATTTCCACCCGTACAAATAATTATGATTGGTATTATTCAATATAATATACTGTAGAAATCCACCCATTGCGGCGCACGGTAATTGAACCCTACACGAAAATAAATTTACACTAAACCTACGTATATTTTGTACGACTTATGGTTATATCTAGTTGAAATTTTCACATTTTTAACCGATGGTAGTGAGAAAACATTTTATACAAATTTATACAAACGTGTGTTGTAGACGTTTTTGGCTATTTTCCGTACCTATATGCGAAATAAAATGTATTGTTGAAGGGATTTCTTTTTTCTCTTTCCGTCACTTCTGATTTCGGCTTTTTCGAATTCGGTTCGTATTTTGAATTGAAGCGTTAAAACGTTGGAAAGCCACGTTTTCAAGTAGACTTTATGACGATTTCAGTGCCCTTCGTCGGATCGATCGGTTGGGCGAGGGAAACGTCTGAAATCTTACGAAAAAAAAAAAAAATCGAGGATCCCCCCCTTAAGTAAACATAACCAATTTATTTGATTTTAATCTCACGCGAAACGCGATTAAACACGCTTCAAAATTATTACGAACGATTATTTGTACGTCACTAAATTATTATTTTGTTTACAAATTACACCGAAATATAATTCCCAGAAAAACACCAGTAAAAACGCAACAATTGTTTTTATTAATCAATCGGCTATAATTAACGTACGCACACACTGTTTTGTTTTCTCGACCGTTCTTCAAGCACACGCTCAAAAGGATTAAAACGAAAATAACGTTTTTTTTTTTAGAATTCTTCCCCTATCAATGCGCGAGCCATTGTCGTTTACTCGCGCCATAAACTCGTTGCAGACGTCCCGACCGGAACGGGGCAGTATTAAAAGGTCGCTTCGCCCCGACCATTTATCCACGCCACTCGATGACTTCTAAATAAATATAACGCGACACGACCCCAGAGATATTATTCGCCGTTCCGTAATAACAGCTCTAACACTCGAATATATAATATAGGGCACAAAATTAATAGCAGTTCGCGGACACAATTTAACGTCATAAAGTACCATCGATTTTTTTTTTTCATTCGCCTTGTTTAACGACCCCGCTATATCGGGACAAAACGTTAATCGTGCGTCGGTCGAAAATGTATCGAAAAAGCCGCGCGCATACTGTGTAACAGTTGCGCAACGGTTGGTTTATACATTTCCTCTGTACTTACTTTGTTCGGTTTGGAATTGCTGAGCACCGGATTGATGAGAGCCCTTTGTGGTTCGGACTGTTTATCATCCCTGTGGTGGTGACCGATCAGCTGGAACCTCTGATCCATTTTCGCTAACGTCATTTTTCCTACAACAAAACTAAATCGGACGGACCGCGTTAGATCGCGAAAAATTATTTTTCTAAACGTATCGAGAATACGCGTCACGATTGTTTTGGGTTTTTTTTTTTACTATTATTTTTGAAGTAACGAACAAAAAACGAAAACGTCCCAAATTTTCGAAACCGCTCCGTCCGACTTGAAAGTTTATGTGCGTTATTAAAAAAGGGGTTTCGTGAGTTTACCGCTGGAGTTTCATAAATAGGTAAAAATAGCCTAAAATCGAATGAAACTTATTGAATACATTTTTGTAGTTCTACATTACAAAGACACATTTTTTGTTAAAAATTTCAAGACAACGGAATGATTATTTTCGAAATCACGGAGAAACAACAGCTATGTTATATACGCGATCTTAATGATATGTCGTTAAAAATCTTAGAACCAATATCGGTAGAATTTTGCGATTTTCAAAATTTTTCGTCTATAGTTACTGTAGAGTAATGCGATGTCGTGTACGAATTTCGAGCGAAAAAACCCGAAAAATTAATCCGCTTATGAATGAAAAACCTCGAAATCTAAAAATCGCTATGAAACGAAAGTTTTTGAAAAAATTTTTCCGACACCTCGATGATTATTTTCGAAATTACGGCGAAATAATCCGCGGTATCGACGAAATTCAGTTTTTAGCTGTTTTTCCCGTCGCGTTTTATAAAACTATCGAGATAATCGAAAAAAAAAAAAACGACCTCTCTAAACGTCCTGATTCGCCAAAAGAAAAGGCACGTAGAAATCGGCGCACTACTCCGGGGTAGTTAGCGGTATAAAAATAAATACCACCGCGCTCGGAATCTAAAAATTTAACAAACACTCGGCGGGGGCCACCCTATCGCGGCGGACGGGAGACGTGTCGTCGCGGGCACTCGAAGTCATTAGCGCGCGCGCAACCGAAAAGGCGAAATTAATTAAACGAGAGCCGATTGGGCGCGCGCACTCCACTCGGTACCACGCGGGGACGACGGACAGGGCCGGGCGGCGGGTTAAATCCCTTACGGCGCGGACGGACGATGGGGGTTGGAGGAGGCGTACACCGCCGTAATCCGTCGATAATTACTCGTTACGTTCTCGCGGAACGCGCCGCGGAGAAGAAACGATTTTCCGCGAACGGGTCTTCCGCGCGATAGGTGGATACGCTCTGCACGACGCGCGCGCGTACAATCTACGCGGTGCATCGAAGCGAGAGGTCTTAAGCCCTCGCTGTACCACACATCGTACAGGGTGTTTCGTAGCGGACCGCAGTGGACGATGTCGACGATGTTCACTATCATGATGCACTACTATAACGGACATTTTTCGGCACACGTCAACACTGTCTCGTTCGTTATTCCATTGACCGTTTGCTTTTAATTTTCATGAATATTTCGTGTCGTAGAAGATTGAGATTTACGATACGATGAAAAAATCATCCAAAAACAGAAAATCAACAGATAAATTATATTCCAGCGCGGTATTGATGTTTCGATGTTACATCGCGTGCTAAATTCGTGCGCGTCCTCGACTTTAACGGCGCGGGGGACAAACTTGTGCCGACGTTTATAACATCGCCTTCTATCGAACGCGCCGATCACGCGCAGTAAAGAAAATAACGATACTATAACGTTTGAATTTACCGGTTTAATTTTCGATTAAAAGAACGATAAAAACCATTTGGAATCCGTTTGAACGACCCGACCGCGTTACTTACGATTTTAAAACGTCCATCACACAAAACAAAATATAACAACGTAAGTATTCCGTTTTCCTTCCTGCAGTGTTCCTCGTGCTCCTTAAAAGTACGTGTGATCGGCGGCACAGCGGATGTTCAGGGTGTTGAAGCCAACGAAAAGCTATTTTTTGGAACGCCGTGAACAACGTTTTCGGGGGCTACTCGTGGTTTTTGGCGCAGTAGTATTTTACAACAGGCAAAAACGGATTGTTTCTCTCATATTTTAATACCTACGCACCCTCCCTTTATAAACTGCCGATGCGTGCGTTTTATTCTACAGTCTCGTGTGCGCCCCCGTAACGCGGTGTTACAACTGCATTATTACGGCCGCAATTTACCTGCCACACGCTGTACATCGGACATCAAATTTTAAATTATTTACACGCCGTCGTCGTCGTCATGCCCATTTCGATGCATTTTTAACAACATTCGTCGACGCGATTATAATTATTACACACCACGATTCCTCGGCTCGGTCGGTTCGTCCGGTCGTCAACGGTCTGTGCGCAAGAATTGTAACGTTGAGCCCTCTGCACGCGCTTCCCCGCGACGTAGGTACAACACACAACACGCCCAAAAAAAAAAATTATAAATAATATTGTACACGTCCTGTGCGACCTGCGCGAAAGGTAATTTTCATTTCCTTCCTATTTTCCATTTTTTTTTTCCTGTACGCGAGTTTATATTAATAATAATAAAAAATTATGTCGTACCCGCCCATGTGTACACCCACTAGACACCGTCAGGCGCAGCTCGTCGTCGGGTCAAATTGAAAATATTCACGTGCGTGTGTGCATACCGCGGTCGCAAAATCAATCGAATCGTTTGGTGTACAGAGTCACATTTATAGATATAATAATATCACGTCTGTATACACGGAACGAAGAAATTACATCTTGTCTCTCGGACTCCGGTTAAGTATATATTATGTACTCGCTGAAAGATTATTACTTTTTCAATTTTGCGCTCGATCTTAAACGACGTATTGTTTGTTTGTAATATTTCCTCTTATCCTCTTGTTTCATCAAGCTTGTTTTTTTTTTTAAAAATAAAACGTCACCGTTCCAAACGTGTACACGAGTCGTATTATAAAAAGTCAAATCACCGCACACAACGTTCGAAAAGCAATTATATAAGCTTTAAGCTTCTTATACACTACAGTAGGTACGTAACTTTAATAATGGAATCGTGCGCAGTTGCTCTGACGGTTTCACATTTTCCCGAGCGCAATTATTTTCGTTCTTAAATCAACAACTGCAAGCGTGTTTTTAGTAATCACAGTCTTATACATTATTGTGTTTCTTTTTCTTTTTTTTAAGTACGGTTCCACGCGACTTTAATATTAGATAACATTAAAACCAAACGTTATAAGTGTACGCACTCGCATCGTTCAAAACAATATTGTTCGGTTAGGTTAGGTTAGTATGTTATAACAGCGTTATAATATTCTAATAGAGACTATCTTGTAAAACAATCATTCGGAACCCTTTGGTAATCCTGTTATTGATTACCGATAAAAAAATGTTCAAATTAAATGCGAATCCGTATTTCAAAGTTCCGAGAACGACTTGTTAATTAAATTTCCATAAAGAGTCTCCACTTCAACGTCAAAAAGGGATAATAACGTTTAATTGATGTGAGCGCTCGTAGTTCGAGATAAACTCTTATAAACTTTTATAATTCGTCGAACGCATTATAAATAAACACTTTATCGACAAATTATAATATTGTACGGTTCGTTTTCCATCATTATGCGTAGGTATGTAACAAATCACGATCCATTTTAGACGGCAATTAAAAATTAAAAAATGGAGAAAAAAGTACCTTTATTATGTTAAGATGTGCAGTTGATTATATATATGTGTGTTTTCTTCTCTGAGGGCCTATCCTCGCAGATTTTCAATTGATTAAAAATTGGCCAAATCTTTACCAATTTCGCTTTGAAAACAGCCACCCCGATCCTCAATAGATCGGACTTATATATGATCAAGTTTTTTTTAGAAATAAGCGAGAAAATAAAATTATAAAAATGAAAATTGTTTTTTTTTTTCAAATTTTTTTTGAAACTAGGCTTACGATAGTTACTTTTATACTCAACAACAATGAAAGGTCTTTCAACGCATTTTTCAAGATTGAACCCATAGAGAGGTTACAAGGGATCAGGAGGAGGAGGTGAAAATGAAAAATATAGCATAGATCACGCTAAACCTGGATCAGGAAGCCTGGTCAGGACAAATATTTACATACATAATGACTAATTTTGTCGTAGTCTTTGAAATCGAACTGCGCGTCGAATGAACTATACCGTGCACATCTCATTCTGATAAGGAGCATCTATAATTTTAACGTGACGGGTTCACCAAAACTTATCTATTTCTTTTTTCTCGTTTTTTTTTTTTTTCGTACTAAAAATGTAACCCGCGTATCGTTCAACTGTTTCGCGACTATGAAACAATAGATGCAAACGACAGCTGCAGGACACTCGTAGGGTTTTAACAGATTCAAATTTATAACTTTTATAATAGTACCTGTATAAGTACGTGATATTTAAAAACAGTAAAGTTGTACGTATGTTTTTGATCGATCATACATCTAACAAAATTATCAACCAACCGTTTATCATTTTAAATCAGTTATCGTGAAAAATTCTATACAAAATTATATACACAATAAGCTCGGCTCGGCTCGGCTCCTGCTCGGCGGTTTATCGTATAGAGCCTCCCTACAGAGTTCCTACGCCACAAAATCCGATATTAAGTACGAGCTATTAACACGACGATATTTATAATAATAATAATAATTGTAGTACCTACGTATTTCAATCGCGCAAATCCGGCGGCTGAGCGTATAATAATCTCGTTTTCCGGCCGCCTCGTCCCGGACGATTCGCCCGCGGCCTCCGGAGCGCGTTATTATTAACAGCGAATATTATCGTCATTATTATTACATCGCCCGTTGTAGTCGTTGTTATTAAATTAATATTTGCTGTGTAACAATTATTATTATTATTGTGTTACAGTACAAAATTACGGTCGGTAATACGTTTTCGAGTGAATACATGTAATATTGTGTACAAGCGTATCGCGTATTTTACATATTATCATTTCGGGGCTCTGGGATTTTATAGCACTTAAAGTTGCATATAAAATACGCGCTACAATACATACAAATATATCACCTTAAGTATGGCTAAATATGCTCACGTTAGCTGTTATTAAAAAAAAAAAAAAAAAGTGTTAAAATGCGAAAATACCTTTAAAAGTCCGAAAATAGCATCAAAATCGAAATAATCACAAAATGTGCGGGAATATGCGAAACGCGAAAATTTTAAAAACGACACCTCTAAACCACGAAACGAGTTTTAATCTCGCTTTGCTATTTTTCAAGGATTTCGTAAAAAGTATGCGAACGCTGTGAAATCTCAGCCCAGGCAAAAAAAATACATGACCGATTTAAAAACCGATAAAAATGCCAAAAATAACGTTAAAACACCAAAAATAGCGTTCGAAACAAAAAATCGCAAGATAAAATTTTAAAAATGAGAACCGTAAAGTAAATTTTAAGCATATTCTGTTACTTTTTAAAGGCTTCATAAAAAATATGCAAATGCTATAAAATCCCTGCCCTGATTATCATCATTGTCGTGTACCTAACCCAGACATGTTAAGTATACTCTAATATACTAGTGTTGTTGTAATCGTATTTTTGTTTTTATTGTTTTTACAATGACGTTTTTTTTTCCTTTTTTTTTTCTGTGAACAGCATTAAGGGTAGTAAAAATGCTCCGATTTTTAAAGTCAGTACCTTTACCGATAATTGTATGGACTGAGGTGGTACTTTGAGGGGTCTCAAAATTGAAAAATGTACAGTAAAAAAACTAAGCGAAAATTAAGGAAAAACGTTAAAAAATTACGGGGCTAACGTGTGTTTTTACATGATCGATTTAGTTTTTTGGCCATATAACTTCCAAAATAACGACCGAGACTAGCTAAAACTATTTGCACGATATTAAAATAGAAAATAGATACAGGTTTGGTTCAAGTTTAAAGTGATTTTGAGAAATTCTTAAGCTAATAAGTATAAAACTTTAAAATTTTCAAAAATTTCCATTTTTTGAAAACTTTTTGAAAGCAAATCTTTTGAAACAAAAATCAGTCATAAGTTTTTTTTTTTTTAAATACGTTAAACAAAATCTGCTGTCGGAATAAAAAAAATTCAAAAAAATCCGCTCAGTAGATTCTAAAAGCGTATATAAAAAAAAGTATTTAAAAACGGTGTTATTTTAATTTTAACAATAAAATTACGCACTGTTGTGCAATTGATACAAAAATCGTGATAACTATTCAAACAAAATGGTCTAAATGGTTTGAAATTTTCACACGTAAGTTAATATATTCTTTATACGCGGATTGTTGTTTTTTTTTCTGTGAAAATTTTTTAGAGTATAAAAAATGCTCCGATTTTTAAAGTGGGTATCTTTTCTGAAAGTTCTATGGATTGAGCTGGTACTTTGACGGGTTACAAATTCGAGAAAGTCATCCTAATCACTTCTTTCCAAGCTCCTCCGAGGTTAAAAAAAAAAAAAAAACACAAGATTTAATATCTCGGAACTCAGAAGAGGTACTAAATTTTAAATCAATCGGTCTAAAAAGGCAAAAATGCAAAAATTATAGCTTTGGCTCTTGAAATCGCGCATATTATGATTTATCGTCTCGTATAGATGCGAGATTTATGGATGGAAATACGAAATAGGCGAAAATATAGAGCGCGCACCACCGTTACACATGGTTGACGGATATCTTACGATACGAACACGGAAGCTGTGTTCTTTGTGAGAATGACACTGTACAACTATAGAGTAGGTAGACCTATTCATAATTAAAAATGCCGAATGATAACTATATTTTAAAACATACACCTGGTACCAATTAAAACGGTAAGTTAACGAAAACATGTCGTAAAGAGACGTTGCTACGGAATATTACGAAATTACAATTATACGATGAGAAAAATTGTGAAACGGACTATGGAGACATTATGGAAAGCGGTTAAAGGGACACAGTTAATTAGTCCCCCCCTTACCCCTGAAAACATTTTAAAGCACCTCCCTTTGATTACTTTTGCAGTAATATTAGGTACGTAAGTGGGAAATTTTTATTTCTAAAATAGAAACTTTTAATAGTCAGAAATATCCAAAATATAAGTGTTCTAATGTTTGTTATTTTCCGTCGATTTCGTATTTATAACAAAATTAAACGGGCAGGAAGCCCATAACTAAAAAAAATTACAGTACACACAAGGAATGAAATTGATGTAAGCCAAAAAAATTACGTACAACGATTATATTGTAAAACAAGACAGGAAGGCGGCATGATTTGTGTAATTGGTTCAGTTTTTAGAAAATCAACAGAACATAAGGGAATTACTCAAAGGCGCGATGTTTCGGGCAACGAACTCTAAGACTTACACATGTTGATGAACGGAGAAGGGTTCAATTTTACTTTTTGCGTGGTTCAGAAGAGAGGATATGTCACGAGCGATCATTTTGAGACTTAAGCCGCGAAGAAGAACACGGTTAAGAACACGGTTAGTGAGGAGGACGGGCGAAATTGAGTTTGATTTAAAAAAAATAATTGTACCTACGCGCGCAAGTCCTGTATTCTCGTATGTTAAGCTATTTGTGTACGTTATGATGAAACTGCAAAATCTCTAGCTATCGAAGGGATGTAGTTTATTACACTAGTTGACTGTGATGTAGGTTATGCGTCGTGTATTTACTGTTTATCACCAAGTAATCGGTCATGTTTGCAGACTGCAAATGTCCTAATTATTTAAAGAGAGAATAAAACCACTTTTATCGATTATTTTCGACACGTATTTTAACAATTTACTTAACAATAACGATACCCATAATATGTGTTACGCGTTATTTATCGAATCTGAACGTATAAAAAACTTTGATCCGGCGAATTAAAGAAATTTTTCGGAAACGTATTTTCTGAAATCCTCACCTGTGTGCCGCTGCGATCGTGCAATCGTCCCCGCGCGGCGACTTTCGTCTGCGAAACCGCGGCCGGCTCGGTCGCGCGCGGCTGCGGGCTGATGGTCGCGTGCGGCGGCGGCGGCGGCGGCGGTGCAGACACAACGCTGGCGTGTCGCGCGCCCTGAGGGTCGAAAAGCGAAATGCCGCGGCGACGTCGACAAAGACGGCTCTCGGCGAAGGGGCGGAACCCTGCGGCAGCGGCGCGGACCAATGGCCGGGGCCGCGGCGCGTCGCCGCTTCCGACCGACCCTTCGGCGGGTGGTCCTTGAGTGTACGATGTACGCGGCGATATGATATATAAATCGTGCATCCCTTCCGTCGTCGCGTCCCTTCGCCAAGTGCGCGAGACGGCGATTTCGGGGATACCAGCTGTTATGGGTTATTTCGCGAGGAACGTGTGTGTTACTGTTTATAATTATATTATATTGCGACAACGGTTTTTAGTCATAACAATAATTATCCGATCGCAACGGTCGTCGCGCGAAATGAATAAAAAAAATAAATACATAATAGTTTGAGGGGGTAGCGACTATGCGCTTCGGCTATGGTTTAGAAGTTGCGGTTTAAACGCGTTATTTAATTTCTGGAAACAACGACGAATCATTGCCTTCGAGAATACGATTCTGAGCGAGCTCAGTTGTCTGTGTGAGCATGCGTCGCGGTAAAAACATTACTTTAACAATAAATGTCAAACCATAAACTATTTATAACCATCAACTATTTCGGCGTATTGTGTAATGTCCCCGATCTTTATTTTGGATGTTGTGATCAAACGAATCGGTGTGGAAAAAACACGTTTCCCGTAATTATTTGTTCACCCCCTCGTAAGAAATACACGGCCGCCCGGGATGACGAGTTTTACGACGAAACAACAACGTGAAATCGGCTAAAAACCAAAATTGTGTTGACCGATTTTCTAAATTTTTGAACCACGCGTTACGTAAAACTATCTTGTTTAGATCGTGTTAAAGTTTCGAGACGTAAAAACTAGAGGTTTTACAGAACAATAACTGCGTGAAATTCAAAAATTAAAAAACGTCAAAGTTCTATAACTCCCTTGAAAATGATCAAAATCGATTGAAAACCGAGCAGTTAAAACTCGTTAAGCCCTTTTTAATGACACGTATAAGTTTCAAGTCGCGAGTCAAAAACGCTTCAAATAAAGTACCGTCTCGGATCCATTATCCATCTTTTAAGGTGTCATACGTTAAAATTGGTGCAGTTTTTCTACTAGAACTTTTGATCACAGAAAAGCAAAAAAAAAAACATCATTGTAAAACAAATACATTCTTCGCTAACGCTCAGAATCTAAAAATAGTGCATTATACCCAGCAAAAAAATTTTTTTAAATTTTTATAACTTAATTTAGTATATAAAAGTTTGAAAACTACAGGGAATTTAATTGTTTACAACGTTAATTTAATAGGTACCTATAGCCGTTCTATATATGGGAAGCCCGGCATTGGACAACATTTCGTCGTTTTCGGCACATAACTCAGAAAATAATCAAAATGTCGAAAAAAGCTTCAAATAAAATAAAATAAAAAAAAGCCGAAATCCCGACTTGTGTGTGGTATTCAACGTAACGAGTTTTCTATAAACGTCAAAATATTTACTTTTAACACATTTCCGTACTAATATTCGATTTTTAGTTTCTACTTTATGCGTTCGTATGAATTATACCAAATCAATTGCAAATAATACATTTTTGTTGTTGTTATACACAAATTACAAGATTGTTATTCATCAATAGGTATCAACAATTTGACAAAAAAAAAAAATAAATAAATACGTGTATTATGTATAGAGGACACTTTTAATTAGAATCTTAAGACACACGTATTTTTTATGCGTGGACCTAAGCGGAAGGAAATTTAACGTACTCATATATTCAGTGAACTTTTAGAACGTTTTTTTTACGTCCATCCATCTTTCGGTGATTCCGCGGGGTTGATCCGATGATTTTCACCGTTTCGGACCTTCCCGTGAATATGAATGAAGTGGTGCTGCAACGTTCATAGTCGCTCCGCATCGGCAATTTTACACATTGATGACTTGTCGATAGTACGATATCTCACTACTATGCGAGAGACAATCACGTCTTTCGTCAATAAAACGATTCAGTATTGTTTTTCAATTTAATATTTGAATTTTTTCGTCGCGTTGTCGCGCAATTTTTTCGACTCTCTCTCGGTTCTCATTTCAGCCGCCGTCGCCGTGTGTACACGGGGTGCACGCGATTAACGCGATAATTTTGTGTCGATCATATCGCGAGATCGCTCATCGGTGTGCACGGCGACGTGTACACATACCGCAGGTATTATTCGAAATATCAGAGTATACTATTCTATTCGTGTACGACAAGTATAAAGTACGATAAAGTACGATGGATTTTTCAACTGTAACTGACGAAAAAAATGAATGAAAAGATATTTTTTAGAGCAAACCTCCTAGTATTAACAGCTATTACATGTAAAAACAGGTAAAAAAAAAAAAAAAAAAACGATCGCGTGTTCACCCTCGTAACGGTAAAACCGCAATTATTGTAAAACCTGACCGCGTCGCGCGACAACCCGAATCAACGAGACGTACAACAGATCGTATCATGTCGCCGCTCTTCGGACGACGCGCTGAGAAACAAACACGATAAAAAAATAAAACGTCTTTGCAAAATCTGCAACAATTTACCTGCGATTCGCCATCAGAATCCAACGTATAATTGGTTTATTACAATAGTCTTTGGCCGTTTGCAGGATAAAATATTCGAACATTTCGATCGTCACTGATCGACATGTTTTTTTTTTTTCAATTAAAATAGGTAACATCTCTGTCTAGCGTAAGAATTAAACCCTACGATTTAAGAATCTAACATGACGTTTGCATTTTTTTTTACTCAAACACCGTATTACATTATGTTTATTTTCAAACGTTTTTTTTTTTTTGTTGGTCATCAACTTCCGAGCCCCCTGGTTATGACGTTTGGTATTGATGTCTGCGTACAGACACGGTCGTGCGTTCATTCGTCATTATCGTTTACACGGGTAAAGCAACTTTTTCCATTCCGATCGTGTGTGTACCGATAAACATAATGCTTCATGACCTACTACTATTGTACGATCGTTTTGGCAATATTTTTTTTTTCTCGCGACATTTTCTAATAATTCTACAAACCGTTCGCGTACACGTAAAACGATTTATCGTCTATTCAAAACACGCGACGGCGATCCGTTTCATAGTTTTTATTTAATTTTATTATTATTATTATTATTATATCAGTTCCTTTTCGCTGCGCCGCGGTTCCTCATCAGACAAATCGGATCGCCGTGGCCGTCGGCCTGCGTTCCACTACCCGTCGCGCTCGCCCGCGATCTCCCGGCGGCCGTCGTCGTCGTCGGCGTCTTCGTCGGCTTCGGCGTCGGCGTCGGCTTCGGTCTGCCGTCGGCTCTCGGCGCAGAAACGTTACCGCTTTTCGCGGTGACGGTCCTTTCGACGAGCTTCGCCGGCTCGCGAGCGGCGGCGGCTGCGACGGCTGTGGCCGATTCGCGGTCAGCCGTCCCTTCCGGACGACCGCCGTCCCCGTCCTCGTTCCCGGAAACGGGAGTACCCGAGAGTACGCCGCCGCAGCCGCAGACACCGCTGTTTTCGATTTCGGGACGGCCGCCGCCGCGGTGCTGGTCCGGATAGCCGCGGTCATCGGCGGGCGCGTACGGTCGCGTGGGCCGCTCGCCGCGGTCGTTCCACCGACGCCGGTCGTTATCATTTTCCACGATGACCCTCATGCAGTCCACTCTGGCAATGATCGCGTCCAGCCGGTGACACACGCGGCTCAAGGCCTCCTTCCGCCGCTGCCGCTCGCGCTCCGGCGTAAAGCTCCTCCGGTCGTCTTTGCTACCCGAACCGCAGGCTAAAAGTCAAAAATCGATTTTCGTACTACGTACGCAAAACGGTTTCGGAAGGTTCGACCCGACGACGAAACGGCTCGAACGGCGTTTCGAGTCAACATCGACAACGTGAAATCGGCCATAAACCGAAAAATGCGTGCGGTACCTGAAGAAGCCGCGGGACCGGCGGCGGACGAACAGCTGCAGCTGCAGAAGTAACAGCAGCAGTAGTCGGTTTTCATGACCGGTCTCGGCGGTTCGCAACGGCACACGACGCTTTTCGCGCCGTCGTCCGCGCCGCAGTAGTAGTGGTCTTGGCCGGACGCCACCCTCAGCCGCTGTTCCGTCTGGGTCGACGTCGAGACGAGGACAATAAGAGAGTCCACCTTTTCGGTGTTTTTCGGCCGTCCGCCGTCTTCGTTGTTCTCGTCCAGCTGCGCGCGGGACAAGAGATTAACAGGAGTTTTCAGGGGGGAAATTAGTTGGTACTGCGTACCGCTCGTAATGCGCCCGTTTGGGGGGTCGAGGGGGTGGACACCAAAAAAAAAAAAAATGGTCCGCCGTGACGCCTAGCAGGTACCGCAAAAGTACGGTCGAACAAAAAGCGTTTTTAAATAATTTTTTTTGTTTCTACGTTAGCTCACGAGTAGAAATTCTTTTTTTTTTTTTTTACCGTATTTTTGCAGCCCCTGCCTCGTCCTACGCGTTCTTCACCCTATGCCGAACGGCGTTGCCAAGAGCGGACTTTTTGTTGGCACGTGCCAACGTTCGGCAAAACGTTGTTGTCAACCGGCATGCCGAGCCGTGTCCGACGAGTGTCGGTCAGGATCAGAGAGTGGCAAAACGGCGCGTAGTGTGGACGCGCCATCCCGCGGTGATGTATACGCCCAAGACCACCGCGCGACGGTCGCGACGGTCGCGCGTGACCGTCGTACGATTTCGTAACAATCGATTGTTATTATGTATATTTATTTTCCTACGGTTAGTAACATCCCGTTCGCGCGGAAAATCCGTCGGGATAAACGCGACGGGATTACAAGTATCGAACTAACGAAACAGGCGATCACTAACTATTACGGCGCTCGTGCGGCGAATCGCAGCGAAAACTCGGACATTTTAAAACTGATTTTTCAGGAACGAAATGTGTCGCCGCTTACCGTCGCAGGTTCGCCGCAGCCCAGAAAACGCCTCACGATCGCGTTCGTCGCGTGTCCCAGACAGGCGGTAAAAACGTTCGAAACCGCCCGGTCGCGTTTCTCGACGTTCATTTTTAACGCCGTTTATTGGCGATCGATAAAATGTATAAAAGATAGATGGAATTTAAAAATTATTAACTAAAAAAAACGATTAAAAACGTGTTTGCTGTGTTATTTATATTATTATTACCGAATGCGTCGTTTGTTTACACGGACAATCGTCGACGTTGTGTCACGTGGAAACACGCACACGATATTGTGTTATAATAACGATTACCATAGATTCGCGGTATAAAGTATATAGGCCTCGTATGGGCAATTTACAAAATTTTAATTTATCAGTTTTCACCATGTTTTGTTTGCAAAACGTCAGGGAGGAACTGTCCTATAATTTTTTCGACGGCGACCCTATTTTGACATTTTGTAATTCAATTTTTTTCGTAACTAGTTTAAGTATCGCGGTTAAGAGTCTGTAACTTTTAAACGAACGATCTACACATTTGACTAATCGTTGGCCAATTTTGAAAAATAAATTTTTTTTAAAGTCATTACTAATAAGTTATATTGTCATCCGATTTAAATTCCAAAAAAATGTATGGATTCGTATGGTATTTTAAATTTTAAAATGTAATAACTTGGTTTTAGATTGCAAAAAAAATAAAACGTGATAATATTATCCGTTTCCATTTTGAGCAACTCAGATTTTTAATTAAAAAAGTGCTTCCTAAATCCTAACAATTCTACAGTGAAAAAGTAAAAAACAATTATATGCGAATTTTCAGAATTAAAATCTGCATTCGATTCGCAGTAGCTTTAATTATTTGAGTTTTAACATTACTCTCCGCAGCAGAGCTGTTTACGTTTGAGCGAAATTACGCCTTGCCTATTGTAATTATTGAGATGATATAATTTGGAGTGTTTTTACACGCATTTATACGCTTAAAAGCAGTGATTAAAGTGTACCCGTTTTTATTCAAGTAGAGATTATGCGTCCTCTTAAGTCTTCGTGGTCCAGGAGGGCAATTAATGGCGTTAGGTAATGTTTTAATCATTTGATTTGTTTGAATTACCTTAGATTAATTTATACGAGAGGAATATTGTATTTGAACTGTACTATTGAATGATTGGTAAACGGCGAAAGACGCGTTAAAATTTCAGAAAGAAAAACATTTATAATGATGACAAATCTATAATACCTATAGGTATCTATGATATAAGCACGTTGTACACCGCAGGAACAATATGCATTAAGATAGGTAAAACACTCGTTTAGATAACTAAATTAAATGCATTTTGGAATCCATGGCAGCCCTTATTTTTACACAAATTCACACTGAAATTTTTTTGTAGGTCGAGGTAATACATATAAGAAAAAGAGGCTTTTTACCCCCACGCCCCTTTAATCACATCCACGTACAATAAAATAAATGTTCTTAAAAATATTTTGATTGATGAATCATTTTTTTTAACATTAATTTTTTAATGTCTCGTGCTTTACATTTCACAAGTAAAATGTATTTAATTAGATACACATAAACCCATTCTTAAATTGTTGTAAATACTGAACAACATTATGTTAAACTTAATATTATGGCGTAGTAGGCACCTACACATTACACAGTCACGTGTTTCGTTCTTTGAGATGATAAATCATTATTCCAAAATTTTAAATTATAAACAAGCTCAGTGAATCAAGTTTTCGAACAAATTGTAACTGCCCAGTATAGTATAGTTGTAGCCATAGTTTTATACCTCAAAAATGTTTGAAACTTTTAGGTACCACGTTATTAATTTACCCGTTTCAATAATATGAAAACTTGCATTTAATTTGAATAATTTTCGGAAGATTAATTTGAAAAACAAGAATAGATAACAAAATAATATTAAAATGGTGTGTTTAAAATACGTGCTTAAAAACATAGAATTAAAATGAACAAAATTTTTCAACTGCAACGTTGTCACAGGAAAATATGTTATGAAACTTGTGTAAATGTTTCAATAGTCTTAAAAATTAAAACTATATTATGTGACTTATTAAGATAACCTACAAGATATAGAAAATTTTCAATTTGTTTCAACTACATAATAAAAAAATATACACTGCTTAGAACGTGTTGAAGTTTTGAGACTACAAATTCAAATTATGCAATATATATTACTCTAAATCTACAAAAATGAAAAAAAAATTTCACTTTATTGTAGCTGAACAGGCATAGTACAATATGCAAGATAACAAATTACTGAGGTTTGCCCCTCATGAATTACGAGTCGCCTGAAAATGAATGGTTGGATTTAGCCTTTAGTATGGACTTGGGAACGCTTCTAAATTTTGGGTAAATAAAGTCCTCCCTTAAAAATTTTTCCACTTCAACCACTGTTTATAAGTTTAAAATTATGAATATACTCTCATGGACCACACAAACATGCCTCTAATTTTGTCTAAATAAAACACCTTAAAGTTTATCATCTGCACCATAGAAAGACTTTACCCGTTAGCGTACTAAATAAGTTCTATTTGCGGTACCACCAGCGAGCATACATGGTACGCTCTGTTTTTAAATCATCCATTCAGCATTCCAATACCATATTGTGTGAAAAATTTATAAATTATGCTACAAAGGTACTAGTATGACAATTAGATAAGTATGAAAAAATAGGGAACTTTATAATGCCAAACACTTAAGTTATTTTATTTTTACTTGGCAGTTTGTTTATACGTAGATTGCTAAGGATTTTTGTTGTGATTATAATATATACGTCTCATCCATATTGACATTGTAAAATCAATCTTTTTATAATACAGACAATTTTTTTTATCTTTTAGTGAAGTGGTTATCCACATAACAAAATAGTTAAGTATGTCAGCAACTTAGTGGCACGCATTTTTCCACGACAAACAACCTCACCCCATTTACAGCTTTGGATCGTCACTTCCGATTGATTTGTTACAGCCAATCAAATGAAATACAAAAAAAAACTGGAACATTACTGATATACCAAACTATTTTTTTGTCAAGTATATCCACTTGGTAAAATTGCCAATAGGTGTTTTATTTTGTAAAATATATCTTTTTGTGAAACTGACAAAATAGTATAACAAAAGTACATTTGTTAAATAAATACAACACGCAATCACAAATATTTACTACAGCACAAGATACAATTTAACTACAACATTATTTTGAAATTACAAAATAAAACACCATTTTTACATCTCGGTTTGACCATCAGAAGACATATTACCATATGACGCTTAATGTTTTAAGTACTTACTTACCCGTTAAGTAGGGTATAGTTATACATTTTTTTTACTCAATAAACATCATACTCATACAATAAGAAAAAGAAATAATAAAAACAAATCATTTTGTTTTTCATGTTATATATTTGTTATAATTAATAATGAATGTCTCATGGAGAATCATGAATCATCTTTTCCTTTTGTCTAGCCAACTTCTTTTTTGATACTTTTTTTTTATCAGCTTCCTCCTTGGGCACTTTGGCAACAAACTTCTGTTTTTCAGCCAGAATTACTTCAATATGACAAGGTGAGCTCATGTAAGCTGAAAAAAAAAATATTTAAAATGAAATAACAATTGAAACTGAATAGTTAGAACGAAAAATACTTTATACATAAGCAATAGTAAATTTGAGCTTTATTCATATTGTTTGAAAAAGAGAAAAGTATTCTACAGATGTGACAACAATTTTAAATTAACTGAAGAAATTAAAACTTTCCAAAACATTTTTTTCTAAATAAAATATTTTTAGTAATATATTATGTTCATTATATCATTATTATTATTATTATTTATTAGATACAAATAAGGATGTCTTTAATTCTTATCAAAATATTCAGAAAGCGGGTATGTACATGTCAACGTCTTGATTAGCTTAACTACAAAAAAGTTCCAAAAGTGCAAAGAAAAAGGTCTCCTCAAGAATTCGACTGTTTTAACAGAAAGAATAAGAAATTCTAGGTTGCTACTATTTACTTTAGTCTTATTAGTGCACTTTTTTTTACAGAAATCTTGTACTGATAAACACACATAATATAAAGTGGTCTTAATCCCATAATCTGTTATCATAATTTTAGAATTCAACCAAAGATTTAAGTGCAACCTATTGGTACATTGTTAAATTTTACATCAATATAAGACTTTAGAACTTGAAGCACAAAACAAAATTAATTATTAGAAATATGTACCTATTTAAAAAATTGTATTTTTTCAAGAGTAGAATACTATTCATAAAAGGTAGGTACAACAAACTTGAATAGTGTTCGATATAAAATAGGTAGGTATTATCATGCCTCCCTCCACAACTAATTTTGGACCCATATACTTTTTTTCCCCTGGGCCCTAAACATTATATTCCTAAATAATAGAATATAATTTATCATTAAATAATAAAAAATGTAACTCTAAACATGCATTGTACAAAATCATACATACTAATAACGTATTAATAAAACATATTATTTATTTGAGTATATTATTTTTGTTTGTAAAAAATAAAACTTTAATAATATTTAGGTTAACTTTTTTCTTAACTTATCCATACCAAAAATGTGTAAAACTTTCAAATTGGTTCAACTTTTGGTCAAATAAATGTAAAAAAAAAAAGATTTTTTAGCCGATTCAACTATCAGAATTTTGTATCAGCATTTAGAAAAATATATTATAAAACTGTGTAAATGTAGAGTCTTGAATATAAAAACTACATGATTTTTTAAACAAAACCTACAACATTGTAAGGTCCAATAACATGTGAAAATATCAAAAAATTAAACAATTTTCAGAAGAGAAAAACACATTTGTTCGTTATAACAACAAAAAAAAAGAAAAACTATTATCAACCAATATTGTTTGAAACAATTTATCAAAAAATTTTAAACCACACTTAGGTATGGACGTTGTTAGTATTGTTGATTAAAAACTATAAAAAAAAAAAAACTATTAATTGTTACACAATTTAATTCATCAAAATATGATTGCTTGTGTATCTATGTTAAAATAATTCTATAGAATCTCTAAGCAGAGTATTAATTATGATGGATGTCCTATGAAAAATACCTTGCATCTCTTTTAAAATTCAAGTTTAAAGTAGATACTCTGTTGAAAATCAACAATTAAGAAAATCATTACCTACCAACGGGTTTTTATTTATGTCAAAAAAATTTCTCAACTTTTAAAATTTGGTACTTTTATACTGCACCTACAGAGTTTTAACAACTCAACAAATGCTAGGTATTACTACAATCCATGTATACCTTTAATAGAGATAGGGAGAGTAAAAACTGATAAAATCAAACTTACGGTTAATACGACCGTGGGCTCTGTAAGTACGTCTCCTCAAACAAGGTGCGCGATTTACTTGAATATGTTCGACGTACAAACGGTCAACATCTAGCCCTTTGAGGTCCGCGTTAGATTCAGCGTTCCTCAACAGTTGCAACAAAAATTCGGCAGACTTTTCGGGCCAACGACCCTGGGTCATGCCCCACTGTTTTGCCTGAGGAATGATGGTAATAATAATACAATTAATATACCAATCGGTTCACTACAAATCGTTAGCAAGTAATTGACCGCGTATCACACCTGTGCACAACGGCCGACGCCGCCGTTGAACCTTCTGAACGGTACACACTCTTTCTTGTCTTTCACGTTCTTCAGGTACTGGACAGCACGACGGAGAGCCATCTTCTTGATGGTCTTAGCTGTCTCCCTTGTGTTCTGAAAAATGAAACAAAACGGTTGTACTATCAGCTGCACGAAGCTCTCACGACACATTGATTCGGGCAAATTAATGATTAGTTCTTCAAACGCTCACCTTGAAATGAACTCGGAGATTGGAGCCCTTAGCCTTGCAGGACTTGGTCGCATTTTTCGGTTCCTTAGCGTACCGTGCCATGGTCGGATCTGTTCAACAAAAATCGGAAAAAAATTTGTAAAATATATCAACACGAACAATTATTACGATAAATAAGCGTTTGGCGCGGGGTTGCGAATAGAATAACAACGGGTTTAAACGAAAAACGACGATATTTTCAAGGATGGGAACGGATAAATATCGCGTAGCACTTACCGTAAAAAAAGTCAGCTACGGAAAGCGCAAGAGCAAACGCCGAACGGACGGCGATATGCGAAAAACAATATTCGACTCCTCTCTGTTTTGGTTTGTCGACGATGTACGGAAGATTTGAGGTTAATAATCAGTGTAGCCGTTCCGCCGGAGTGATTCCACAGATAATAAAAGTATTATCTACGAGCGATTCTGACTGCGGTTTGCGCGCCAAAATGCACTTTTTTTCAAAATTACTTCACCGTGACGAATTTTTTTTCACCGTTACACCAAAACTTTTTTTTCTCCTGGCCCTAATCTCTATAAATCATATTTTTACGTATTAAAATATATATATATATATGTTATCACACAATATAAAAAATGTGCATTTTATAGAGTTCGTACATATTTTTTGCCGAATTGTTGTAAAATACTTTCAATCCGTTAAACGTCAAGGAAATAATTCTAGAAAATTGCGGGAGTTGATTTTTAAAATTGTTGAAATTTGTTTTGGTAAAACCAAAAAAACACAGCAGCTATGACCTACGAGCCTGCTGAACACATGACACGTCAGGCAATTTTAAACATTTTCGTATCTGTTATCACGCACGCCTTATCAGCGGTAGTTATCACTAACCACATTAACAACATCAACAACAACAACGGTCAGGTGTCTATGTTTAAGATGCTTCGGCCTGTTCAGTCAGAGTCAGTACGATAGTTATTTTAGTCATTACCAGACCTATTTTCACCGCAGACGTTCTCACCTGCCGGGACCGCGCAGGACTGTGGCGATAACTAAACAATATATATTATTAAAAAAAAAAATTATTAATTATTATGTCGAAGAACAAATTAAACTTGACGTTGCCGCCGGGAGTTGCCGACAACCAGCAGCCCGTGTCGCCGTCCGCACCGCTTTCAGCCGCATCGGACGCAGGGTAAATAGAACACGTGCAACCGAGGGTGTTCAAACCAACTGGTTCAAAATTAACACAACCCCACAACCCCTGCTAATACGAACCTCAAGATTTATGTATATTTTATATATTAATCAACGGGGTTTGTCGAGCGTCTTTTTTAGCACCCCCACAATTTTTTTTTTTTTTAGGTC
The DNA here is from genome assembly GCA_017140985.1 of Hormaphis cornu. Taxonomy (NCBI): domain Eukaryota; kingdom Metazoa; phylum Arthropoda; class Insecta; order Hemiptera; family Hormaphididae; genus Hormaphis; species Hormaphis cornu. The sequence continues at coordinate 21,557,899 of CM029360.1, forward strand.
AAGTTGCGCCGGACTAATAACGGCAACACGTGGTCCGCATGAACGCTATGTGATGTTTACTGTGTGTGTGTGTGTGTGTTTTAGATGCGACAAGTTGAGCGTGACGAGTTTACAAGAGCAGTTGGACCGCGTCGGGATGGACGACGAACAGCGGAAACGGATGGAGCTGTTCTTGTGTCAGAAAGAGAAGATCGGCGGCGAACTGAGCGACGCCGATTTCGAGAAGATGAAAGACGGCGAACTGGGCGCCGGCAACGGTGGCGTAGTAATGAAAGTCAAACACAAATCTAGCGGATTAATCATGGCCAGAAAAGTATTGTATAACATGTTGTGAACACGTTGATTTCCCCGCGTTTTCAAACAATTATTATTATTTTTTTTTTTTCTGCTCAGCTCATACACTTGGAAGTAAAACCGGCTATAAAAAAACAAATCATACGAGAACTTAAAATTTTGCATGAATGTAACCATGCGCACATAGTTGGTTTTTACGGAGCGTTTTACAGGTAATGTCTAAAGTCTTTCGGTTTTGTATTGTTACATTCGTTGTACGTTTTTCACGGGTCTATTATTTAGAACGGATGGTTTAATTTTCATGAAGTTAAAAACGTGCCACAGACGTCACCAACTTTGCCGTTAGTGCCTTATAGGAAAACCTACATGCCTACAGATTTTTTAGACTTTTATGTATTTAACATTTTAATTTAACCAGTTTAACTTTCAATTGGGTCATCAGTTATTTAAGTATGGATAATATAAACGTACGTCTGATTGTATAATTTATAAAAGAGTTATATCTATAAACTTACTTCTTCCATAAATTATTTCCTAGATCACAAAATGTAATCTGATACTTAACACGCGCCTTTATTATGTACTTTTTTGCATTATGTATGTTGCCCTCCCCAAATTATAGGCGTTTTAATTGAACCGTTTTAAGAATATATTCACCACTGCGTAGCATATTGCGTACAATACAATTTTGTGTGTGTTTTAGTGATGGCGAAATAAGTATTTGTATGGAATACATGGACGGTGGTTCCCTTGATCTCATATTACAAAAAACTCGAATACCCGAGCCAATACTCGGAACTATTACTGCAGCTGTGAGATGACAACAATATTTATTAAATTTATTTATTTTTTTTTTTTCTTACCTGAATAATTGTATTAATTGTATTTCTTCAGGTCGTTAAAGGGCTGATTTATTTACGAGAGCAACATTCAATTATCCACAGAGATGTCAAACCGAGCAATATTTTGGTAAATAGTGCTGGTGAAATTAAAATATGCGACTTTGGTGTATCTGGCCAATTAATTGACTCGATGGCCAATTCATTTGTTGGTACAAGATCTTATATGTCTGTAAGTATTTATCAACTAAACACGCAATTAATAAAAATTTTGAACTGTATTAATTTTTTTTCTAATTTTTACCACCGATTTTTATCATTTAAATGTTTTAGCCCGAACGACTTCAAGGTACACAATATACATTGCAAAGTGATATATGGTCTTTGGGATTATCGCTGGTTGAAATGGCCATCGGTATGTATCCGATTCCTGCGCCCGATGCAAAAACCCTAGCTTCAATATTTGGACCTAGGTCGCAGACGACTGAAACAATAGAAAATATAGATGGGGATGTTTTTGGTTAGATCATTTTAATTTGAATTAAATTGTTTTATTTCTAACAGTATAATTTTTCAATAGCTAATGGAAACGGTCCGAGACCCATGGCCATATTTGAACTACTTGATTATATTGTAAACGAACCTCCACCAACGTTACCAGCAGGTATCTTCTCGGATGCATTCAAAGATTTTGTGGATAGATGTTTAAAGAAAAATCCTAATGAAAGAGGAGATTTCAAAATGCTTATGGTAAGACTCTTACAATGTACAATTCTAACCAATATGAAATGTTGTTAATAATACTAAAATTAAGTTTGATCAATTTTATGCTGTAAAATAGATACTTGACGTAAAAGGTATATTATGAAACCCAATTATACTTATGGTCTTATGTTTTATGCTTGGGACACTAGAAATTTAAAAAGTTCTGTGATTATATTATTATTGTCTCTCGTTACTCATTAGTCATTAGTTATTACATATTAGTCGTTATATACTGGGTCCAGTAGGTCATAGATTTTGATTAGTTACTGTTATAAAAAGTGTATCTCATATCTCATTCAAACATAATAATTTGTATGACTGATTTAATTATCTCTAGACCATGAGTCAGGATCGGGCATTTTCGCGAATAAAAACTTTTATACGTTACATGTGTAATACGTCACGTATAAACTGTATAAAACGTCCTATACTACACTTTTTTCAGTTTTTAGTTTTTAAAAGTGTAGGCGTCAACTAATTCTATTAAAAGTATAGGTAATAAAAAAAAAATTCAGTTTGTATCTCATTTATTAATGAATTAATACTTAATATATACTTAACATTTACAGTTAATAGCTTAATACTTATATGCATCCTTTCAAATTATATGTACGATGTAGTTTTTAAAATTCCAAAATGTTTAAATACTTTAAATTAAAAAAAATAGATAGCTTTAACTTTAATTAATAACAACAAAAATGGTACAACAAATATAATATTTCAAATTCAACATTAGGTACAAACTTCTTTTTTGACTATAAACGTTTTAAAAAAGTAGTGTAGTACTTTCTTTTATATTCAAACTTATCTTTTTTTGACTATAAACGTTTTAAAAAAGTAGTGTAGTACTTTCTTTTATATTCAAACTTATCTTTATCTTTCTTATTTAATTACTGTACTTAATATTAATGAGTAGCCTCCTAAAAAGTATGTAGCATTTAAAATTACAATAACAATATTGAATATTTCATGAACATTTCAAAATATGCTAATATAAAATTAAATGAACTTTCACTTGTAACAGTATAAGTTGTACTATAAAACAATAAATAATACTTCAAATTCAACGTTAGGAACACATGATTCACATTATTCTTGTTTGGCTAAAGAGTAAAAACTAAAAACATTTTTTTAAATAAGTTTTAGTTAATTATTAAACTTAAATAATAATATCGTAACAATTGAATTAATGTTCTTTATTATACCTCATTTATAAAACTTGTATAATTCCTAATTTTATTCTTTACATTTCATACGTTTTATATGTACATATTATACGTGTTTTATACTGTGTACTGTATTATACGTTCAAACCCTGCAGTAAATATGTAGTATTAAATCTTATAAATTATACTGTAATTATAACTATAACTAATATACTAAATATAAGTATTAAATATTTATTGTTTATAAACAGGGCCGTTTGGAGCCTAAAAGTTCTCGATATAATCCTGAAGAACCTTTCGGCTTACTTATTTTGACGTTTTGACTGATTCATGTAGTTCAAAAAAAAAAAAATAAATAGTGGTTAATATTACAAAATCCTAGGATTTAAGTGTCCAATAATATTTTTAATTCTTCTTACATTTTTGTATTAAAATGAGCTGGTAAAATTTTTAAACTCTTTTTAAATTTTTAAAGGGCCAAATTTCTTGGGCCTGGTTCCGTTTTCAAAATTAAAATTTTAGGTTTTTTAATAATAATGCTAAATAAAATATCCTCTGCTATTATAAATTTTGAATTGTCAAGACAATAAGATTTTTATATTAAAAATTATTGCATGTTTGATATTATGACAAATAATTTTTGTATATACTATACTATAGTGGCGTGGTGACCGTGATTTTAAAGAGCAGTTGCCCTAATTTTTTTGTAGGGGTGGGTGGGTGTATGAAGTAGGATAATAATGAACTAAACGTATTAAGCCGACAATAATAATTAAAAGTGTTCATGTGTATACATTGATTTAGTTATTTTTTTTTTTTTAATTATTAAAAGTAGATAAGGCCCAAGGGGATGGGTCATGTACCAAAATTATTTGCCCGGTCATTTAATATACTTTGCCACACCACTGCTATACTATACTTGTGAGCCAAACTAATTAAAAATCTAAATAATCAAACTTATTGAAAATTTATAGGTGTCATACAAGTAGGATTTTTGGTGATTTTTCTGGGGAAGTGCAGGCGCACCTAAAAAATTTATTTTAGAAGAAATAAGTTTTCTAATAATTATATCCGTTTCGAACTTAAATTTGGTTTAATTTGCCTATACTATATATTAAGTATACTACTTGAATTTTAGATATTCTATAACTACAACTTGTACGAGACGTTTACACATTATTTGATAAAAGAAGTTATTATTTATCTCATTATGTATATTTTAAATTGCTTGGATTGTTTTTTAACACATAGAATAAATTACCAGTAAAAAGTAATTCACATTTTGTTCTTTAGGACCATCAATGGATAAAAAAAGCAGAAAGTGAACCAGTAGATATTGCTGGATGGGTCTGTAAGATAAAAGGTTTGACTCCGACTACTCCGACTAGAATGGCATCAAACTCAGCCTCATGAGTCTGCTCACTGCTCCTAATACAAAGGCTCACTGCTGCGGACTCTTATGTAGACAGAAATGTCTAGAGGTGCGCCCCTCCCATGCTTCAATTTATAATTGCTTTTGCCAAGTTATTCTTTTAATTTTTAAATTCATATCGTGTTTGTGTAGCCTTTGCTAAGAGGTAATTACTAATAATTATGTACTAACTAGGTCACTTGAATGTTTCATAAAAAAAAAAAATTACTAGGAATTCAATTATAACTGATCACTTAAGTGATTTTTTTGTACAACATTTTTCTACGTGTACCTATTGTGTGATAAAACTATTAATTTATATTTCTAGCGTGACATTTTTGAATTTGGTCGGTTTGATTTGTAGGAACAATAACTCGCCATTCTCTTGTACATACTTCATAAGCATTTCATCTTAGTAGATACCTCTTGACACTTTTGTTGTATATACACCGAACAAACAAACAATGGAAGTACTATTGAAATTTAAACATAGCTATATTAGTAGTTTAGTAGAAAACATGTTTTATTTAATCTCCATGGCGATTTTCTTTCAAATCTGAAGTTTTATTGTTATTAATTTCAACATTTTTAAGTTTTGTAATTTTGTTTTGTTTTCTGTTATGTAGATAAGTATTATTTTTTGTACTTTACTGATTATAATTTATTTGTATAACCTTGTATAATTCAATTTTCACGTTGAATAATGCATATGTCAATTTATTTGTTTAAGTTAAACCATTGTTTTGTTCCTGCTACTTTACAGTGCACCCTCTTATTCGATTAAGCTTGTACCGATTTTATTCTTGCTGCCATCCTTATACCACCAAATAAGGCGTCAGTACGATCTGTGTGCAAATGCTTTTGGTCTATATTATTTTTACTGTTGTTTAAAATTATATAACAGTCTATTATTTTTTCCAAGTGTTTGTTGATCATTTTTAATAATGTGATGTTGCTATTGTTTTTTAAATTTAGTAGAATATATTACTTAAACTAGTACTTTAAAAATAAAAATAACTTTTTAATAATCATTATGACTTTGAGTGTCTTGGCATATCATTAGGCCAGTGGGAGCCTTAGTAGCGGGAGCAGTAAACTAATTATTATTACTATACTAATATTTAATGACAAAACAATGTTGGGCGACATCCGTAACATTGTTTTTATTCATTTGTTTTATTCCTAAACATAATTACTACTATTATTCATACAATGTATCATAGAGAAAATAAATTGTATTTAAATATGATGATACAAGTCTGTTTTGATGTTTATTTTGTCTACTATACAAATTTTACCAGCCCTACTAATATTCTGTTGTTTTTCCTTTTTTGGTGTCCTAGTAAAAAAAAAAAACCTACTAAACCAAAATCCATACAAATAGTTTTCTATTTTTAAATTAACCTTGAATAGCGTCAGATATTATTAATAAAAAAAAAATTGTACTTGTAAATATCCTTGACAATAATATTTAATACAATATTATGGTTACAAAAAAAATTTGTGAAAAAATCAAGGTTTAGAAGTGCGTCTAATTTATTTCCGTGTTGATAAACAATACGTTAAATTAATTCAAATGTCATTGATTCGTTTTATGATGCAAAAAAATTATTTTAAATTAATATTAAATATGTTTTATTGACATCATAGATTGAACATACAGCCCAAGGATAGAACTGTATCCAAGTATAACGACGTTTATCTGAGAACTTATGAGTCAAAGTTGCTCCGAACGACTTACGATTTAGACGCAACATACAAAAAACGTTGATTGCATTTGTGTGAATGGAATGCAATTTCGACAATATTTTATTCACATGAAACGTTTGAGTTTATGTCTTGAAACTTAAATACAAAAAGTGTAGGTACTATACTATTCAATACGAAAAAATAGAAATCTGGAAAATTGGCGTTTTAGTCACAGATCACGCTGTCCCAACGGCTCGTTAACAAGTCGCGGTAGGTAATTTCATATGTAGGTATTTTTCTTTATTATTTTACCGTATTGTACTTTTTCATTACATCATTTCTTCTACTAACTCGTTATTGCCTTTAATTTGCAAAAAAAAACCAGTAGGTAGATGGATGCCTACTAAATGAAAAGTGGACAAATGTATGTAAGGTAAGTGTTACTAGGTACCTAGTACATTCTGATGAAAAATGTTCGTCTTTAGATAATTAAAAACGTAACTATTGTGATAAAATTAGAATAAATTGGTCGTAAAACAGTTTGGCGAAACAATACACAATATATTAATCGTTCGACGGTAGGTTCCTCCAAACTCACTAACAGGCTATCTGCGCGTTTTTTTTTAAAGGCGTTTGTCGAATAACAATAATTTATCGCTCAAAATTCCTGAAAACCGTTTACGGGTATTATCGTTTATGGACAGTCTTAGGGAACTGCAGATTATTGGATTTTCGTGCGCTGCAAAATTTCATTTTTTTTAATAACGACCGTTGTTGTGCGTAAACGATTCATGGTGAAACAATTCGTAGGTGTTTTGCGAAAGAATTGTGAGGAACGTTCGAGTACACAAAAAATAAACATCGCGTGGGATAAAAAAATACTTTGTACACCGCAACGTTTTTTTCTTTGGTCCGCCGCAGGCCCCGGATCTCACAAAAGAACCTACCCATATTATCGTTGCTTTTTTTACTTTTTACTTTTAAACCGATGAGATTTGTGGGAAAACTAATTTTTTCGTACCTACGTTTTTTTTGCACGATCGTCATAACGTTAAGTATATATGCGATATTAACGGTTTCAAACCGTTTTTATTGTGCAGTGACTCGATGTCAGGCGATCGTTGTGTGTAGTTTTCGGCCGTTTTCCTCCCGAGAGAAAATATCTCCGTCCGTCAATTGAGATTTTCATTGTGTGTTTCTGCAGACATACCGGCGCGCAGCTGTGTAGTTTTATTTCATTTTTTTTTACATTTTATACGTCAGTGTAGAGAGAGATACGTATCTTTCACAAACGAGACGAGTTTGTGTTATTACGTCGTGTCTTCACGATCGTTTTTTTTTTTTATTACTTGCGTCTCGTAGCGTTTTTTATGGCGCGCACACTAATATAATGTACGAAGACAATTCGCGAAAAATCGCCCCGCCGTCGTAGCTATTGTTTCATGTACATCTCGTAAAACACGCTCGCACCGAAATACGCCCAACCATTATTTTATTGTCGATCTGACACGCTCACGTACACACGACACGAATATTTTTTATAACAACACGTAGAACGGCAATAATTATTTCGTTGTTAGGCTCGGAAAGACAAGTTTTCTCTGATCTACGTCCCGAGATGCCATCATAAACACACCCCGCAACGCCGGAACGATACAAGACATTCGTAGATCTGATATCATCTGTAGTATCAACTCTGTGTCAAAACTAAACTATAACCTCTCTAAAGTCGTTTAATAAGATATATAACAATCAAATACGCACGAGAAATTCTGTACGAGAGAATCGCCAAAAATGGCGTGTTATGGATAAAACGGAATGTAACACAATTATACTACTAGGACGTGTGTTTGTCACCTTGCGATTCCAGAGCCATTTGCACCAGAATCAATAGTCGATCGGGTGTAGCGTTTATATTTCTCGCATATTTTGTTGCGCGCGAAATTCGCAACAGTTTTGGAACGCTTTTATAGAGTAGAAGTAGTTTTTATGGCCGACAGTTTAAACAGCCGAACCAGAAAACTGATCAAAGTTCCGAAAAAGTAATTAAAACAAAGTACCCGAATGTTTTCGTTGATAATATTACGTAAGATCACTTCGCTACGAGACTAATGGGGGGGATTAAAATTTGATCTGATGATTTCGCCACGCCGCTGCACAGCCCCCAAAGGCTGAAATTTGTTACGCACTGCACTAAAGTATCATACCATATGCTATAAGAGTTCATATTTTTTTTTCAAACAACAACCGAGAACAAAAATAAGTTATAATCGTAAGCACGATTCGCGTGTTTTAAAACGTGCGTCGTGTTTTTTGTAAATTAAAAACTGTGTCGGACGTGCATTTTCAAACGCTCGCGAATTCACGCCACGTCGTCGGAGTGAGTAAAAACAACGTTAAAAAAAAAAATCGCATCAGACACGAGCCAGCGCTGCCGTTAGAACTTCGAGATGACTGAATCTTTCACAGTGTATAGCACAGGTAAAACAGTGATTGCCCAGAAGTTTTTTTTTGCGTAGTTTATTTCCACCCAAGAAAAAAAATGCGAATTTGGAATGTACGCCACTGAATTTACACGCCGCCGCCCGTAATACGTTCGTGCCGTACACGCGCGCGTACACCTCGTGCCCCGGATTCGAGGCAAAATACGTAACGAATTGGGGTTCATTAACGTCAATTATTATACATTTACCTACAGCGCATATCGCGTCGGATTAAGGTCTCGCGATAATAATACACGACAAACGTTTTTATTTACGTATCGGTTTAATTTTTTACGCCACTCCCTGCGGCGCAATCGGGAAAAATTTATAAAAGGAGGACGTGTATAATACTGCAACTGTTGTAAACGTGTCTACAGGCGTTCCGATTTATCCGCAAGAGGAAGCGAATTCGAAATGTTTTGTGAAAACGAAAGAATATGTATATTATCCGTTCCTCTCGATTCGACCGCTGCGGACTGCGTCGATCACTGAAATTCTAACGGGGCGGTTATGACACTCAAAAGCCCTTTCGGACAGTGGCCATCCCGTGTTATTGTCACATTTCGAGACAGCTATCCTGTCCTTTTACGTGTGCGACACCGCGATCAGCTTATTGTATACAACACAGTATACACGTGATACGAATAAGCGTGCTGCGGTGGTCAGAGTTAAGGGGTCGCAAGCACGCCGTAATGACTATCGGTTGAAAAATTTTCGCCTTTGAATTTCACGAAAATGCTCGGTTCAAGCCCGGCCAGATCGCGCGGTCATACGGCAGCGTCGGACGAAATTCAACCAAAAAGTGTTGATTAAAAATGACGTTTTTGCCGGCAATTTCTGTGCACGTTTTTTCGAATGGTCGGTGAAACGAAAAACGTATACTAACCCGAAACATAGCTTTTTGCGTATGAGATAATCGTTCGCGTCCGGAACGAATCCTAAGAAAAAAAAAACACGTTTGATCGCTAGAAAACAAAGTGTTTTTGAGCGTTTTGAGGCGATTCGTGTACTTTTGATCGCTCGTAAAACGCTGAAACTCAAAATCGAAAATCGCGTTCAGTCGAGCCGTTTTTACGCACTTTTTAACGGCGGAGCCCTCTGGCCTCCAAGTCGTACGAAAGGTACACACGTCCAGTGCGTATTTGCAGTGCATTTTTTTTTAATCGCCCTCTTCTTGGACGCGATTGACCTGTTTGATTTTGTTTTGTTCTAATGAATAGTATTGTGAACAGATAAACAAACCTACGTACGAATTCCCTGTGCGTACTGTGCGCAAACTTGGTAAAAATAACTTGTAATTTAAAATATACGTATAGAAACCGTGTGCCAGACATTTGAACAACTGTGTTATTTAGTAGTACTTTGCGCGAATAATCTTATAACATACGACGTACAAGTTATTAATAATCCGCGATATTTTACCGTTATCGGCTGTATACAGCCTCCGGGGACTACGAAATATGAACGTTTTCGCGCTGTACGATGAGACACACTTGCGGACGAGTTTATATCCTGTTTGAGAGTTGGTCAAGTAGGTATTTAAATTAGGATTTCCTCGGGGTGCCGTAAGCCAGTCTATACTGTTTAATAACAATTTTTCGTTCGCCTTCTTGTAAAATTTATCGCAAAGTTAATTTTAGTACGGAATTGGATTTTACTATGCAAACGACATTTCTGTATATAAGTTACAACAAATCGCCGCAGTGTTTGACGTCAGTGAGTAAATATTTGATTGAATCGTATATACAGTATGTCTCCGCCGAGTACCGGCCGTTTTCGCTCGGCTCGTGAATCATATTGTACAACAATGTCTCTGCGAATGTTTAAAAAATGGTTTTACCGTAAAAATATACAGAGATAATAACGTTGTGTCGGCTTTTGTGCGGTTTTATACGCATATTCTACCTACCGATAGTGAAAAAACACACGTGTACTTGCATGCATTTAACTACAAAATTTTCTTTGATGTCAGAATAGACCTATAGAAAATGTATAGAGTATAATTCAGAATACGATAAAATGGAATTCGAGTGGCCTAAACGAATCATCATGATGCAGACACTTTTACAGACCCATATCGAATCTTGGTACCGAAATACGAGAGACGATATCGAGAAAAAAAAAATTGTCGGAATTCGTATGGGTTATTAGAATTCTCATGATCTCGTGAAATCAATTGAATCTAGCTTTTTTTCCAGACCTCGTTTGAGCATTCGCTTCTCGCATTTAAGTAGGTTTTACAAAAACAATTTTCCAAAAAAAGTCGTTAAGCGAAAATTTTCCATCTTTAAACGACTAAAAAAAAAAAAACTCATTTTAGTAGCGCATGTATTTACGCGTTGTACTAAAGTCTCAAAACTTTTTGTGGAAAGTTAAATTTTTATCGAAGTAAAAAAATTTGGATATTTTCGAAAATTTTTAAGCTATAACGTTTTCAAAATCACTTGAAACTATTGTAACGAACCTTACATAATATTTGAATATTGCGCAAACGTTTCAGCTTGCTCCCATCGTCATCATGACCCGCAAAAAACCAAATCGATCGTGTCAAAAATCACGTCGGTCGTTTTTTTTCTTAATTTTTTTTTTTTAACTCTTTCAATTATTTTGAACTCTCGAATTTGAGACCGCAGTACCACTTACTACTGAGGTCCGTAAACCGATTCAGAAAAACGTTCCAGCTGAAACGTCCCGAAATGCGTTGACGGAAAAATAGGCCGCAAAGGTCTCTACACACTATATTTATTTGTCGTACACTCGATCCAGCCTATGTAACATTTTATAAGCTGAGTGTCGCTTCGGTACGATTCAATGGTGATGTTGTATTTTTTTTTTTTTTAATGCGAACAACCAAAGGTCATCGTACGAGCCGTTTGATTATCACAAAAGAGAGACGCGCGCGTGTTACAATGCGATAGTGACAATAATGATGATATTGCTGTCAACACCCAAAACCGAATGATTGCCCCCCCGGTCCCCGACGTTATTTTCTGTTGAAAGACGCGCTGGACGAGCAGCTGTGACTGCAAGTGACGAACAATAATATTGTATAGTTAATTTAGTTTATAGTAGATAAACAGTTCACAGTTAGGTGAAATCCGTGACTCGCCCGATGTATAAAAAAAATACAATAATAACATATAGTTTACTGGGTACATTGCTGCTGTTGACACTACAATAATATATTTTTATTAATATTGTCACGAGATTGTATTATATAGGAGAGAACAAGAAGAACGGACAAAGGGCGGATATATTATTACGATAAATGTTGTTACATAATGAATGTTACAGCAGTGGCGTAAAATCACGGTAATAACAATAGTGTTTTTTTTTTTTTTCGAGAATTCGTCGAGAATCTAATTGTTGTTGTTGTTTTCATAACCGATTTTAAGGTGCTATAACATTAGAAATTATAATTCTAATAGATATTAGAAACGTTTGCGCGTGATTTTACGAATAATACGACGGTTGATAATGATTATTTCCATTATTTGAACGTTTGGTAGGCGAGACGAATGGAGCAAAGTGTTTTCTCGCAAACTTTTTATTGATTTCGCCCTTCTGCGTTATTTAGGCGACTGTAACACGACTTTTTAGTTATCAAAAAAAAATATAATCAATATACCCGCACAGTAGCGCAACTAGGATTATTTTGAGGGGGGTGTCTGTCTCATTAAAATACCTTACCCCGTAACATATTTCAAAATACGTCTAGTTATTAAATAAAAAATACGGTCCAAGGGGGGTGTCCAGACACCCAAAACACCCCCCCTGGTTGCGCCACTGTACCCGCAGTACGGTAAATCATAAAAAAATATTTGAGAAAAAGTTCGTAAGAACATTCAAAGACTGTGTACATAATATCAAAAACTGCTTACCCACTATACTGCTGCACCTATATAGTACGGTTGTTGGTATATATATATATATTAGAGTCGGTGTAGCAACATTCTAGTGTGCTCGAAGAAATAAGAAGAGATCGTTTATAGATCGGACTGCGTGCGTCGGGGCAAATATAGGTGTATGTTATGAAGCGTTCCCTATAACGGAGGAGAAACTCGCACAGCCCAAGACTTTCGGTATTAGTCCTGCGCCTGTTTGTCGAAATAATTCAAAATTTCGCGCAATACACACGCGTCGAATAAAAATAACACGAACGATCGATCGAGCACACGTCAATTATTCCGGTACATACTTTTGGTTTTTTATTTTGCTAGCCAAAAGCGATTCGACAAGCGTGTTTGCTCGGCGGTTTCGCTCCGGTTACACACATCAATCATTCGTTGTTAATGCCAGTTTACGAACGAGATTTCCAGCGGCCGACCGACGTTGTTGTATCGTATTGATTGGGGAAGTGTCGGGAAAAGATTTATACGACGTTACGATGTTTTCGAGTGTAACGTACACGGTAAAGTATCAATATAGTGATAGTTTTTGAGCGTTTCTCTCCGTAATCTGCATAACGTGACTTACTGATCGTACAAAAATACGACATGCAAAGTTTACTAGACTGTTACACCCGATTTCAATTGTGCACGCCGGGCAAAAATACAATATTCGAAACCGTTCAAATAGGTAGCAGCCGAATATTTTTTTAGGGTCTTGACAGGCGGCGTGTTTCGGGGATGGCTGCGAGGAGACCTGTCCATATTTCATACGAATTGAAATTTTTCGTTTAAAATCTCTAGTATTTTTTTTGGTACAGGCCGAAAACAAAGTGTTCTACCACCATTGATTGTATACGATTGTGTATTGTCTGAGAACGTTAATTGTTTCGTTATAAAAATACGTAGGCATAGGTTCGGACCTTACAGTACGTATTTTATAATACGGCGGCAACCGTAAATTAACAAATTTTTTTGAGAAGTGCATGATTTTTAAGGGCAAATCTTTCTCTTCCGTGATCAATTAAAAATCGGGCGAATCGACGTGGACCGTAGAGTTTTTCACCAATCAACCACTCGCCACCCGAGAACAAATCCTGGACACCGCAGACTATAATTATTATGGGCAACAGATGAAATGTTGCTGCAGGCATCGTAGGTGACTAATATAGATCGTAAGAAAAATCTATAGCCGACCATTCAAACGTTTTGGAACGATAGCGATACCAAAAAAAAAAAAAAATACTAAGCGTAAACAGTACCTACTAATTTTTTTTACAAGTACAATTGTTATTATTGTTATCGTCGCATAAGACTTGGAAATTTAGAATTTTCTATTAGTCGTTGTAAGAATTCAAACTGATACCGCGTGTATGAACATTAAAAACGTGACATTTGCTTAATAATTGATGGCGCGTGCCATTAAATCGTTTGACGTTTTTGTTACATAATTGTTATATAGGCAGGTCTGGTTTAAATGCTAATTACGCCGGACGTGTAACACGTTGAATGCACCCGATTCGAGTGCAGGTGCAGGGGGCGTTTCGTTACTTTCCGTTTTCGTTACGTCCGACAGTGATAGATCGTCAAACGATTTTGTTAAAAAAAATATTTATTTGTATTCTCTGCATTCCTTCCATGATGTATTTAATGTTCCGTTTTTTGTGGGGAAAAAAAAAAAACAACAAGAATGACTCGAAAATATACGTATTTAATTTTTCAACTATATTGTATTTGTGCGGTCAAATCACGCTAATATCTTATCCTCGAAAAACACGACATGACGTTAGGTATGATAATTGTGTTATGACGTCGTCTAAGAAGCAATGGAATGGGTACGCTATATTGATACTCGTATCTATACGAAACTCGTAAATTGTATGAGTGTTTTATGGTGTAACATATTTAAATTTAACGACCTATCGAGCGTCGTCGATTTCGTTGGCCTATAAACGCAAAATATTATAATAGAAAGAACTTTTAAACTGACCTGCATCAGTTAGTTATTTTTTTATACAGTTACTTGCATCTGCAAAAAATCAATTTTTACGTATTTCAAACGAACGAAAGCTGTTCGATCAGAAACGCAAATTATCGCGAGCAGTTGTTCGCGGAATATAATAAAAAATGTCGATTCCGGGAGATTCGGTTTTTGTACAGGTTATTTACGCCGCGCGGTATAATATCGACTCGACCGAAACATTTTTTTTTTTTTACTATTTTGCGCGAGCCGACATTGAAAGAATTTAAATTTACAACAATTTCGTTCATAAAAAGACGAGTGTAAAGTATCTGCTATTGTTTTGATAGTGATTCAGGAATGCGACAGACATTTATTCTGGGAACGTTTTGGTATACCTTATTTGGAAACAGTTTTGTACCTATGTGAACCGAATAAAATACGGTCACGTGGCTATATGTTAACACACGACATGTTATTATTATAATATTATCAATCTTTCAGACCACGTAAATAATTTTGTACAATGAAATTTTGTCACGTTGAAATACGAGACTGTAGTATAATATACGATCTAATCTGATTTTTTACTTTAGCAACTTCTGCACAATTCGCATCTACAGAATATCTCTTTTACACTATTGTCCAATTGACGCAGTTATTCACGCGTATTTCTTCCATATAATATAAATAGGTAGGTTGTAGGTACCACATAATTATTTCAGTCTCTGCGGGTCGACGAGAGTTTAGTAAGTAAATACACAGGTACCTAATAACAGCTGTGGATGAAACAAAAAAGTAGTATTGAATCCAATACGGGGACTTGTAAAAAAATAATGATTAATTTTAACCATTCGGTATGCATGGATTCATTTATCATACCTCCTGCCTTCCTCAACGTGCATTATATTATTCATCGTACGACGTGGTAACCTTTCAGCAAAATTTTAATATTTAATATTTGTTTTCAGGTTATGAGCGCGCTAAGAAACGCATTAATGATGTTTTTTTTTATTACACGATCCAAAACCGATAAAAAATTCAAAATCGCTCCGAATGACCCATAAAGTTATCGTGACGTTAGGATAGATAAAAACTAACTAGGATACAATATCACAAACGTTATTGGAACAAGTTCCTTGACGTATTTCCACGTTATATTGTACGTTTAAAACGTCGTATGTTTGAATAATTTTGTGCCTAACATAAATACCTTTAAAATTTAGAACTTGTTGCAAAGTTACATACTCGACTCACTGAGCTCGCTCAGAACTGTGATCTTTGTAAACGTTGGTTGCAATATTACTGATCAATATAAACGTGCAATACTATGTACGACTTCCAGACCTCTAGCACCCGAAGCGAATAGTCGCTACTCCACCTGCATGCTTCGCCCCCATCGGTCTAGAATTTACTCTTCTCCCTATTTCCGGTTTCTCTATTACATTTTTACATTCAAAGCAAATAAAGACGTAAGGTAAATTTAACATTTTTTTTTTTTACGTTCTAAAGCATATCAAATACACACGAATATGTTGTTGTAGAATTAAATTTTTGATAAAATAAAAAAGACAATTTTCTATTAGGTGTACGCAGTAGAAATTTGTGTGGTGAAAATGATGTCAAACACCGTTATGGCGTGCTTATGCGTACTCTGCATGCAGTTCTAAATCAAGGACAAAACAATCGCATTAATTTTACAATGTATACAGTAAGTACGTGCAAGAAAGTACTTAGTAAGTATACGTACAAGACCTACGGCGAAAAATTGTACAGAAACAATATATCATGTACATGCTAATCGTAGAAAATATTAAAAAGCATGTGTTTACCGCAGCAGCGTAGGCAAAGTATTCAACAGCTAAGAGACTGAATTAAAAAACACTTGTACAATCATCGCTACTATATAAAGTCGTTATTTGAGTTCATATTATACTCGCATTATGCAGTTGCCTCGGTAGAAGGACAATCCAATCTAAGTGTTTACCTGCAGTCGAATAGACGTTCGAAATAAAAGATATATAATGCCAACGAAGTGTTATGAACCCCGCTCGTATATATTATGTACAACGCGATGATTTATATAACAGACGTACAGAAATTATAGCCAAAGTCTTATGATACTTACCTTGCAGTCGGTATAGTCAACTATTTATAATCGTGACCAACAATAGACGCGATTTTTTAACGACATCAAGACGAATTCGATTTTTCAGTAAATAATTTAAGCCACACGATTTCTATTATACACAACAAAATTTAGGGATATACGTGTATGTATAGTATATAATGTTACAATGAGCGCCGTCAAAAAACATTACCTAAACAACTTTATCCTCACAACCCCCCCAACCAAAACGTAACGAACGACGAATTTTTTAAAGATTTAAACGGTTAAAACTATTTTAGATATACGTTTTTTTTTTTTCGAAAACTGTTAAAAATACTTTTAAGGCGTATTTTTCTAACTTGCACGTGTTTCATACAAATATCGAGATGAAAATATTCTAACTGTGTATTATAGGTGCGTGTACTATACACGTAAACGATTTTGTGTCGCTTTTACTGAATACAACCTTACCAACTTTCATTTTAAGAGTTTAAAAACGTTGAACAACATATGTTTTAATTTATGGTTGAATAAAAATACAAAATTGTTCCTCATAATTTTCTTGTAGCGACAATATAGAACTATTTAAATTTTGAAAAATCGATTGTATCTATTAATAAATCCGCCACTATATGGATATCTTAATATCGTCTTATGTACAACATATTATTATGATGTAAAACTTTAATCGGTTTTCAAAACTCTCGCTCTTACTTTTATCTCTTATAAATAAGAGAATTTTTCATTTTCTATGATTTAATTTCTATAATTCTATCTACTAGGTAGGTACCATATAGCCATGCTCAGGCTCATCTATGATAATATTATAATATTCCATAAATCGCTAGTCGAATCACAGCAAATTTTTCTTGATAATAACACACGGTGAAAAAGAGTGTAAACCTAAAACACTGACGAGTTAACTGCATACTTTACATAACTTTGCCGGCACACTTTACATTCCCTAACTGACAAAGCCATACGATTTATTCGTTTATTGTAGAATGACATTGAAAGTATATGCATAATGCATGCGATTTTATGAAATAAAATATTCTATACGTATAAATCGATTAGTATACGAACAAATAAGTACTAAGAACCTAGTAACGGTAAAGTAAAATACTACGACGAAAAACGTACAACGTGATAAATCTTCTGCCGGTTAAAAATTATATTTTTAGAAAAGTGTTTTGAAAACTTAACGATGGTCTGCGTGCTTTTCAACGAAAAATAAAAAATATTTTAAAACGACAATCTATCATCTTCTTTTTGTGTTTTGTAGCTTTTTGGTATTAAACCTTACATTTTATTACTTAAGAGTAGCGGGCGAAAAACTTGCAACGAAAAAACGAGAAAAACTCATTAAATTTTAAACAGTGTTATGCAAATAAAAATAAATAGCGTAAATGATAACTTACGCGGTTTTGTATGATTGAATTCAAAGTAAAGATAAAACATTTTTGTAGTTTAACAAATATTATACGCTGGAAAATCATTTTCGAGGCAGATATTAGTTTTAGTTTTGTTGACAAAAGTAAAACAAAAAATATTATCACCACATTAGATATGATAATATATTGTTCTTTCTAAAAGTTCACTTAAACTTTGTTCAACAAAAATAATAACTAAACGTGTCCATAGCAAAAACTCGGAAAAAGTTTTTAAATTACTTTCTTCTTAAACTACGTTTTTGGAAAAGTGTAATTGCGTATCCTTAGACCTCAGTGTTAAACACCGTAATAATATAAACGAATTATAGTATGTACCTATAGGTCGTATATAGACAGTAAAAACAGTTCAGACAGGTTGCTACCTATTGCCGCTATAAAGTAGGTATTGTGTTTATTTGTATTTTTTTTTTTTTTTTGAATTCACCATTGTTTTTTTTTACCGATTTAAAATTTTTTTACCACTTTCAGCCCAGACTCTGGGCTCGACCTGGGTTTGTTTGCTAAAATAGTGTAAAAAGAAAATTGAATTTTAGAAACATACCTACTTTAATATAGGAAACTGATAATAAAAACACAACTAGAAAAAATACTTTTTTTTAAAATAATCACCATTTTTAATAGTACGTGTTCACCAGTAAAATGTACAAAACAGACAATTTTACTGGGTCAAAATATTTTAATCTTATTTGTTGAATTATGTTACGGTATTGTTGACATTTTGTCCGGTTAAATCGGAAATCTCCAATGCGCGACGCAAACTTCCAGGCATTACTGATTCACAAGATTATGAAGTAGATATGTGCATAAAGGTGTAGGTCCGCGAAATGGCCACGTTACCGGGATAACGTTTGCGATCCATTGATGATTCTTCTGGCGGAGACACTGCGTCGCACTTGGTTATCATAAAACAATGACGACAGTTTTTATAATTTTTATAGTAATAATTGTTGTTGTTATTTATATAAAAATTATTACAATAGGTACACCAGATATAATATAATATATTGTGCCAACAGAGTGTTTCTGACGCGTTACCATGATATAGGTAACATTACTGCACACAGGAACGGACCGACCCGGGGTGCGGTTAAACGGTGTCGGCACAGAATTTGTAGGTTTACGGGGCCCTACATAATGTATGTCTTCTAGGGCCCCTACAAAATTTCGCACCCCAGGCCTTCGGTTCAACCTTAAACTCGGTACCTATACTTAAAATGTTGTCCAATCGTCAGAATTTTGTTGTTTTCGGAAAAGATCGCGGGCTGTTCGACAGCTATGCAGGGCAGCGTGTTAAAAATACGAACGCGATATCGAGCCGACTTTCGTGTATGCTTATTCGTCGAAGCATTCGTCTAGTACTTTTTCGTTCGGATCGTTAAAAACGCAAATTACGCGAGAAGAAGACGTTTTTTCGTTCTACGAGAATTTCATTATTATTTTACGCGACCCCTGCAGAATCTAGAAACGACGTGGTTCATTTCGCGGAACCGCCCTGTATACCTCCTACAGTAGTACATACCGGGCGTCTTCCCCTCGCCGTCGCCACAATAAGGGGGTACGTTTCTTCCGCGCCGCAAGTGCACGACGGCCGCGCGAGTGACACCGTGGGAACCGGGTCCGCGGCGCTTTCCCTTCGCCTCGGCACAGTGCGTGTCCACTGTTTACGAATCTGGCCTAACACGTCTTATCAACATTTTTTTTTTCAACAACAACAATATAATTATTTTCAATAATATCGTATTTTAATTTACAGGGTGTTCGTCGGAGCGTTTAAATTTTTTCCGTCGATTTGTACGCGTCTGCGACCGTTCTAATATTACTAACACAATGCGATTTCGTAACGCGCGTTTCTGTCAGAGTAAAATGTTTCTGTTCGAATTTTCTTTCGCACTGCAGTCGGCTAAAAACTTTTGACGAAAAGGAGTTTGGGTGAGAAATTTCACGCCCGCCGTCTATTTTCCCTACCGAATCTCTAAATCCAAAACGTAAACCTAAACGTTCGTACGTTTGCAGTATGAAAATATGACGCGTCATACAACATTATGTGGGTGCACTCTGAAGAAGTGTAACATTTCGAGTGTTTTCTACCAAAAACGGGGTTATAACGACACACGCGAATCGGCCGAGAAAGTAAGCGTCAAATACTATAGTAATAATAATAATATCACCCTATATACAACTCGTATTGTTTTACTGGTGTGCGTATACTGCATGGAATTCCGAACGTTCAGCATTTTTTTTTTTACAAATACCAGCGTTATATTTTAAATTTTATATTATGTGTACATCGTGTGTGATTTAGAACGACGGAAGAATGTGTGCGAGAGAAAAAACTAAACTTCTATGAAATCATCAATCCTGATTTATTGCGATTAAAACACCATATTCTACGCTCGAAAATCGCATATAAATCTTTCTATACATATTCGGACGAGCGTTTTTTTTTTTTACACACTGCACGTGCTCGAGTGCGAAGCAACGAAGCGCAAAATATTATTATCGACTATGACAGTGTGTAATAATTGTTTAGGAGAAAAGTGAAAATTAATTTGTGCACTGTACGATAACACGATTTACGTTTGGAGCCCAAGCAAATGATTCGTACAATTTTGCAGTAAGTATATCTGAAGAAAATTTAGACTTTCAACTTCTATTTGAGCTCTATCGTTAAGCACTATAAGCACGCTGGTTTTAATAAGCAGTTTAACGATTGAAACTGTCAAGATTAGCGAAAATCTGTCACATCGACGTTATATGTAAATTTTTAGAAACACTCGTAACAAGTTGGTACAATTTCATTATTTGTAAGATTTCAAGGTATAATATCACGTTGTTAAAACAAAATTTACCACCTAAAACCGATATAGTTTTAAAAACGTCTGTTCGATTTGTAGTTTCTAGAAGCGTATTAAAAAACAAAAATCAACAATTTCAAACAAATTTCTTAAGTACATTTATTTACCTATTCTCTATTGTAGGTTCTAACGTTCTATTATTATACATTAATTATAAATACAGCACGTTCATTTTTTATGAAGCTTAAAGCGTATTTTGTTGTCAAGTATATGATTAATCAATACTAGGTTTATAAATAAACGCATTGTACGACTCAGTACGAGTATAAAAAACAAGGATAAATAATAACAATTTTTGCACAGCTGGGTGTCTTGACATGCCTGCAGTTGTCGTGTTTGTTCTCGACGAAAAATCCTTTTTTCGATTTGAACCTATGGCATTTTGTTCAAAATAACGTTTGTGAGAGTAATTGTATTCTTAAACTAACATGAAATTGAAAATTGAACAAACACAAACTGTTTTGTTTCCATGTTATTATTTATAAATCTCAGAAACAATTTAATTCAAAACAATATACTGTATTATTAAATTACATTTTGTGTTTGTAACGATATTTAATTGTAAAATTTTAGAGTTTTGAAATGTCAGCAGACTATAACGTTTTACTCCAATATTCTAGGATTTAGACCATGTCGTACCTATATAATATAGTCGAAGATAACACAAGTTTGATAAATTAAATTACCAGCTTGAGATTAGCATTAGTTGGTAGTTGACAAAAATTAATAAAATTATAATAGACCCATATAAACATCAGACATCGCACAGAGAGAAATTTAAAAAAAACTGGTTACACCCTTCACTTTTTAACGAAATAGTGTTTAAAAAATTCAAATTACAAAATTAAAACTAATAAAATTTGGGTCCATTTTCGTTTTAGACATTAATTGAAACGTGTAATATAATATTACAGTTGACGTCTGACCTAAATGATTTTTTTTAACTTGCAAAAGTTTAAAATATCGCGTTGTTCAAACTCGTATTATTATAACTTGAACAAAACAATTTCAAAATATCAGTAGTATTATAATCCGTATTTATCGAAGTAAAACAATTATGTACTAGAATGATCAATATGGAAAAGTAGTTCTGACTATAACAATTCTCCTATCATGTGAAATTTTCCGAGTAAATTTGCAAAAATATTAATTTCTACTAGACCGTAACAATAAACAAGATAAAAAGAATTCATTAAGGGTATTTTCTAACGATTTTTGAGTAAATGACAAATCAAAATCACATATAAATGTTATTCGTTTAAATTTTGATACGACTATGATAATATAATATGGGCGTATAAAAACTAATAGAATACGATTTTTAACAGTTTTTCCCTATTACCACGGGGACCCAGAACAATTTTAATTAAATCCATTTCTTAAGACACGGTTGTTAACACTACTATAGTACTAACTACTTCTGAGTAGTGCGTAGGTCACTGTAGTACACATGTATATGTTTTAAAAATATGTAACTCATATAAGAGCTGCATTATATTATTATTATTGATCTTGTCTTAAAACATACAGCGGACGACAATCAATCACATTTATCTAGATACGAAATCACTAATCAACAACAGAGCCGCTAATGCATTAACGTATTATTATTATTTATTGGATTCATCGTGATTGTCCATACTCTCTATATTAGTCGTACGGTAAAATCTACGCGTCTGAATTACGATACGTTCAAAAAATTAGCTGGTTTAT
This sequence comes from Hormaphis cornu, assembly GCA_017140985.1. Lineage (NCBI taxonomy): Eukaryota > Metazoa > Arthropoda > Insecta > Hemiptera > Hormaphididae > Hormaphis > Hormaphis cornu. The sequence continues at coordinate 21,580,525 of CM029360.1, forward strand.
ATACGTGTGTAGGCTAACAATATTTTTCATGTTTTGCCACATGATTTCAAAAAATTTTTTATTGATTCGCCGTACTGAACAGTCGTTCCGACATCGTTCTCGTCTGCTCGCATCGATTTTCTACAATTAATAATGCGTACTTGTGTGCAGGCAGGTTCACTGCATCGTTTACGATTTCGAAATTTTCAAACCGATAATATATATTTATGAAATGCGGTTTTCTATTTGTGAACGAACTATACATGTATTTTTCGTTTCTAACGGTGTTGTTTGAAAAAATAATAATAATAATAATAACAACAATAAAAGAGTAAACAGAGATACAAACACTCGCGCTTGATCGAATTTATTAGTCACCGCAATGTCGGTTCATAAGACTTGTCCATATTGTGTAACATTATGATATACGTATATATTATCGCTACACTGCAGCTACATAGACGGATACCGGATTAAACGGTTGCGGCGACGACCGGATGGATATTGAATTTGTCACCAAGGTCAAAAAGCCAAGAGGAGTTTTCTCCTCTTGGCCATTCTCCTCTGTATTCATCACGCGACCCGCAGCGACTCATCCGCGGTGTCCATAAACTGGGGCGAAATAGCGTCCTTCTGATTTTTCGAGCTTTTCATCCCTCTAATTATATTTAATGCATGTACGAAAGTTTAAAAATTAAAAATTTTTTATTAAATTTTTGACGAGTTCACATTAAAACTTATACTTCGGGATCACGCATACGATTGGCGAATCGGTTATACTTTAAAAAATACTGCCACTGAAATATGTACTGGGTGTATATGTTTGATCAATGTTAATTTTAAAAGAATATTCTTTAGTTATTCTCGGTGTTTATTGTTTTTTATACAAGCGTACGGTACATATTACATATAATGGGTAGTTATGAAATACAGTTTGCTAAATTTGGTACGAAAACATGTTTTTTGAAAGACAAAAAAACTGATAAATAGTTTTACAACACAATAATAATAATAGTTTTTTTTTTTTCTATTTTAATTATTCAATATTGTTCGCGCCGATTAGGAATACCAACAGGTATAGAAAAAATATCTTATCAGCAAATTTTTTCCAGTTAATTTGTAAATGTGTTTAATTTATGTCTATTTTAAATGGTTTTTTATGATAAAAAAATATTTATTTTTTGTTCGATATTATATAGGTAGTGTTTATAGCCAAATATAAATGTATAAACATATTTATATGATATATTACACATAATTATTGTGTTCAGTTTGTATATAAGCTATAAGACAAACAAGTACGAACATAAATATTATAAAAAGTTTATGTTTTGACAAAATACGATTTTGAATGTCAAGTATACTTCCAAAAAAGAATGTGTACACGATAAAGTTATTTTTGTGTGTATCCGTAGGAACTATGTATAGAATTAGTTTTGAGCAAATAAAAAAGATTATGGTTTGCGATGATGGACTTTTTTTATCTTGGACAAAACAAAAACATTTGGAGGCTATTTTGTGAGGATTAAGTCCCCCCAACCCTATATTGTGCGCCTTCGCTATAACTCATGTTTTAAAGCTACGAAAAAGTCTGTTTTGTAAGGCATCCCTCCGTTTATTTTGATCCGATTCGACCACTGAATGCTGATCAGGTTTTTACGCTCGTATCTACTTTAGAACCATTTTATTTTGAAATCGTTTGATTCTGCGTTAAAATGAGATACTATTTGAAAATAATTATTATCGACACGGTTCTTTGTTTTTTGGTATGTTATTTTTTGTGTCGGAGCAATCTTAAGAATTCATGTACACGAATTTATATTCAAGCTAGGAGAGCGATAAAATATTATTTTTCACCCGTTACCGCGGATTGTTTTTTTTTATCTAATCGAATGTCAACAAATCGTTTTATGTATTCATTAGCCGTTACCGAGTAATATACTACAAATGTACACGATTCGATAGTTATCAAATTAACATTCCTCGTGCATTCCGTTTGCATGTTATAGAACAAAATATATTATACGGAATAATTATTACAAAATGAATTTTGTTATTACGATGTATAGTTTTAAAACTGTTTTATAAAATATAAAACCTACCTACTTATTGACATTGTCATTACTCATTACACATCATCATCGTCAATAATATTACAACATTTCATCATAGATAACTGGAAATCCGTTGTTATGTTGTTGTTACGTGTTCGTGTTATTGTTATAGGTATAAAACAAAAATTAGTTATAATTTTCTACTCTTTTCCATATAAATGATTAATTAGTCTATGTATTGTTAACAACAACAAAATTATTTTTGCTCTTATCGTCTATTGACTCATTCTAGTATGTTAGAAAATTCCAAAAAAATCGTATTTTTAATAAACACTTAATTTTATAAGCATGCTCATTGTCATTGTCGCATTACCTGTACAGTCATAGATTTTATCTGATGTAGATAAACATCAGCGAAGTATAGTGAAATATAGCTGCTTTGTCACGAATACAGTGTACGGCAATCGTATGATTAATTCATTAATTAATTTGAAAATTGTAGGTATTACAACCTATATAAAGTCAAAGTTGGAAGCTCGAATCCCAAATTTCGTTATTTGCTTCCGAAAATATTTTACTTAAAAAAATATAATATACAAATTTGTCGGATTTCGAAATCTTGACAGAGAAATCCACAGTTTTTTATAATGTTGGTTATTATAATAATAAAGACGGGAAAAAAAAAAAAAAATAAGAAAATTACTAAACTGTTTTATAGGTATATCCGGCTGAAGGTAATTTTGTTGCGATTATAATTTAAACGACTGCAGGATCGTCACTGTAACAGGTAGTATCAAAATTAATTTGGCAGATATAAGTGCAAGTATATAGCAAATAACCATCATCAAAACAATGGTAAGTTAAAAATTTATTCATATTGTGTCTATAAAGATCGATAGTAATGTTTTAATTCACAGATTACAGCTCACGATGATGCTGATTACAATGCCTTTATGACCGTGGATCCACACAAATTACAGAAAATTGAAACGCATATTATTTATCATAATGCAAGCGCATCACTCTATAAAATTTCGTGTGCTTTTGAAATTGACCATTTATTAAAATAATTGAACTAAATATGAAAATGGTATTACGTACAACATTTCGTATCCTTCGTTTTCGTTAACAAATCACAACACGTAAAAATGTAAAATCATCGGATTTATTTTTTCTAATCTTCTCATGACTGTGCTTGTGCGATTGCGGACGAACCGAGTAATCCGTATCAAATATAGACTATAATATTAATTATTATAATGCTCTTACATTAGTGGATCCGGCCTGCATGCAGTTGGTGATTCCTCGTATTTCGTTGTAAATTCCAATTAATTCCATTAAATTAAGAGTCTTTGTCGCGCTGGATTTTATGACGCAAATACGGTCTCAGCAGTTCCATAATTTGATAGGTTATATTATACTTATCCAATATTCATTCTGAAAACGACTTGTCTGAATGTCTACTGGGTTTTTATGAGATAACATTTGAAAACATCCATTTTCAACAAAATAAATAAATAACTATTGAAATATCGAACGTATTTTGATCAATTATTTTAAACGACCATAAAACGATGAAAACTCATTCATATGCAAAATCGTCTTGTAAAAACAGCCGTGTTTAGGTTCTTGTCGTTAATTCAACTTATCAGTGTTGGCACTACCAGAAAAATCTCGGAAGTACTAAACGACGTTTTTTTTTTTTTAATAAAATGTACTGGAATGTACTTTCAATCCGTGCTCCCAAATGTCTAGTACGTGACGTTTCTTGATATAATCACGAGTTTAGAACCATTTTCGGAAAAATACAAACTCAGTTGGGTATCTGGTGTATCAGAAAATCCATGAACGACAAAGTGCCTTAAGTTGAAAAATGTACCTAACAGAGTTCCGGGAGTGACCTACATGGGAACTAAAAACAGAAGATTGTGTAATTTTTTCTGTTATTATAAAAGTAGCCCGTTTATCGGCACAATATGCTGTACTACACCGATATTTTGTACACTTATCAGACTCGCAAACGTCAAAGGTTGAGTCATCTATGTTGTAATATGCCCTGATTCGTGTTTTATACGAAGCTATTATTTTGTAATTATTGTACCTACACACTTCATACACAGTACTGTTATACGACAGATTAATGTTGCACGTAAAACTTTAAAGTACAGTGTAGTACCTAAAAAGTAACGTAGTGCGATGTATCCTACATATTATTATGTCAAATTGTTGTGTTCTTCTGTCGGATAAACATTTAAAAGTAAAAACAAAAGTACAAAACAACGCGTGTAAATGGTGCGTTAAGTGCAAAAATGATTGTTATAACAGTTGTGTGATTGATTCTGACAACACTCAAACGAAAAAACCTAAATTTCGAATGAAAGTTGTTTTTTTTACGTATTTTGTGTATAAAAACTTTTGAGGTGGCAGGCAGTGCGGCATAATATCGCAAACACCAGCAACAGCTGCTGACCAACGTATGTAATACCTATATAGGAGCAAATATTTTTTAGAAACTCTTTCTAAATATTGTGATAACTACTGCAGACGATGGTAAAAACAATCAATTTTCACATTTTTTTTTTTTGTTTCCGAGACGATTGCTGCTGCTGCAGTAACGTTTAATTTTAACAGCGCTCTGTATACACCTATATTTTTAATATTGTTCATATCGCGTATTGTTGAAAGTCTCATACGAACTTTACGTTATTTACATCGTTATTTCGCTGAACGTCGAAATCGTGCGCGCCGATCGAGCGAAAATCGTTTTGTCAAATATATGATGGAAAACGATGAGAAAACGACTGGAAAACGGTTTTCTCGCGCGCGCTCGATTACGCATTTACACCTACGATTATCGAAAAATAATAAACTGAATCTTGGGAATAAAATTCCCGATCGCCGTTCATGTACTAAACCGTACGGATCGACTATATTTTTTTATTAAACCGTGCGAATTGTAAACGCGTCCGATCGTCGTCTAGGTAATTAATTTGACCGCACGGGCTCTTTGGGCACCCGCCACGATCAGGCACCTCTTTCCCATTGGGCACTTTGGGCACGTGCCCAGGGCCCCGCGATCGATGGGGCCCCCTAGCTCCTGCCAGATCACCAACCGATAATCGATATTTATTACCGTTGCAACTAATTTGTTAACTTCACTCGATGATTTTATTGATAACCTCAGGGATAGATTTGATGGCTTCGAATCGTCCGCCAAAGAAAAAAATCCGGGATCTGACTACGAGGACCTATCTCAAAGAACGAGAGTTAGAAGTTCTAAAAATAACAATAATTTACAGTTAAATTGATCTAGACTTTTTCTTTTTTACCTGTTTTAATAAAATAGTGTTCTTACCAAGTCATAGGGGCCCCATTATACCAGTGGCCAGGGCCTCAAAAAGGTTAAAGACGGCCCTGGCCACGATTCAATCGATGGCATAACAATTCGTTGTTTGTACACGCGTAGAGCGAATTATCCGTCGGCCGATGGCTACTAAAACGCGAGCATAAAATCAACACGCGTTTAAAATAATATTGTGATATCGTTGTTGCGTTATCAGCTGCTAAACCGACGGGAATAATATACACGTGTATTATTATTACAATAATTTCCCGGTGAGCAGAAACGGTTTTCAGACGTGATAGCGATCGGGCCCGACGATAACAAAAAATTATTGTTATAACGATATCGTACAACAAATTATTATTGTTATTACGATTAATAAATGTATAAACCGATCAATTCCGTTCCACTTCTTTTCATTTTTTTAACGAATACGGTCGCCGACCTCTCGCGGTTTTCAGAAGCGCGCGACCTTCGCGTTACTACAAGACCGCCGGATAAAAACGTAAAACAGTTTACAATCGTTCTCATCGTGTTCGTCACGAAAAAAAAATGTTTGCTCTTCTACAGCATCGTTAAAATTTTTTTACCGAACCGCTCTTTATACAACGCGTCCATTTTTTACGTCCGCGAAATCGTTAGAAAAAATCGGTCGGTTACTACGCTGTTCCGCGGACCGCCGGCCGGAGCAGCGGCGCTGCTCCGTGCGTAAACAAAATTTTTCGTTATCCGCCGGCGGGATCCCCGAACCGGTGCTGGGTGGGGGGGGATGGTGGGGGGGGGAGATACGACACCGCGCCGCCCGCCGGTGACCACCCGCCGCGGCAGTACAGCGGGCACTCGCCGCGGCCGTCGTCCGTTTCGCGAGAGAAGTACGAGAAGAATATTGCGCCGCCGTTTTTGTTCGTAGGACGAGAAAATCCCGATCGCCGGAGGTGTACAAATACGTATATTACGGTTCGTCGTGTGTTGACCGGTGGATAACGAACGATTATTGTTGTTATCGACGACGCGATAAAAGGAAAAAAAAATAGATAGATAGAAAAGTAAATAGTGGGGAACGCTGTATGATATTGGCCCGCGTACGCGTACAGACGTCGTACGGCGTTCTCCGCGGCGCGCGACGTTCTCACCGCCAGTCGTTTGGACATTAACAGCGCGTCGTCGCTCGTGTCTGCGCCGTGAACAGCACACGCGGTTTTTTTTTTAGAATTTTTTCCAAACCGTTCTCCGCCACACGGTTGACACTACGGTCGTAGTATTTACCTCGATTTCGCGCTTGCCGTAATAACCGTTGTTATTGTTTATCACCGTCAAATACCACCACCACGCGTAATGGTTCGATCCCCGCGGATCGTTTGACCGCCGGACAACAATAAATAAATTATTTACACTTGTCGGCGGAGGAGAAACGTTTTTATTAATCATCGATACGCCGTGTGCGTGTTTTTTTTATGTACAACAGTTTTTTTTTTTTACCGTTTCGTCGTTACACAGTGTGTGCGCGTGAACGAAGCAGCCGCCGTCGCCGCCACTTCCATCAATACACTACGGACGACGGTGCACTGGTATATAATATTTTTTTTTTGTTATGTTATACACCCCGCGCGCGAGAAAAAAAAAAAAACGGTTTCGTCCCGACGAACCTTTCTCTCTCTCTCTCTGTCTGTCTCGTAATATTTTTCGAAAACGTCTCCTCGGATCCCCCGGGAGTAGCGGTGTTGTTGTTGCGTCGCTCTCTGGTAGACGCGCCGTCGTCGTCGTCGCGCTCGATCCAAGGACAAGCCGCGTTCAAGGACGCCGGGCGTTTCAAGGTCTCGGGATATCGTTTCGTGTTTACAATCTCGACGGACGGCTGCTATAAACAGTGGTCGTCCGAGGAAGGGGTGAATTCTCTAGTAGTAGTAGTATAAAAAAAAAGTCGATTGTTTCGCACGTGGTCTATTGTGATTTCGGGCACTTTTTTTTTTTCCCCCCGTACCGTCTCGTCGACTTTGCGAAACGCACCGGTTCGTTTGCGCGCGCGTCCCTTTTGTCGACGAGAACGCGCGAACACAGCAACAACAGCACGCACACCGGCGATTACGAGATATCTATTAAACACTTTGTAGCGTGCATGCGCGACACACTTAAATATAATACAGGGTGTTTGAAAACGCGTCGTTTTTACACGTTAGCCCGACACCGTTGGCGACGAAAAGCGTTAGTTTTCCCGACGGTTCGGCGCAAAATCACGTCCGAACCGCCAGCGTACGTTACGCGTTTCTGCTCGGTCAAAAGTGTCTCGTTCAAAAGTTTCATGAACGTCGTCCCCTAACTCGGATTCGAGGAACACTCGGTTTTCCGACGGAAACCACCACTGGTTTTTTTTAAAAACGCTTTTCGTCCGACGAACCGGTGCACTCTTTTGCGCACCCTGTTCGGTTTTTATAAAGCGCGCTTACGCCGCGGTTTCATTTTTTAAACGCGGCCCCGGACGACGCCAGCCGTCAAATGATTGGTGTGTGAACGACACACGTGCAACAAATCCGTTTGACCGGGCGGTTCGTCCGCGCGTACGACATAATTGTTCCGTTGTACTCGCGTGATTCGGTCGTGTATCCCTTCCGTGACCGTTTTTTATTCACGCGGGCGCACCACACTATTCTTATTTTTACGTCGTACGGAAGACGAGTTAGAAAAACGATTAAACAAAAAACAAAAAACGTACGATTATTGATTATAAGAGACCGGGTTGACGACGACGCGAGGAGAGTACGACCATCATCAACGGGGACGTAATAGAAGAGGTCTGAGAGCTTAAAGTGTACAGGATACTTTGTACAAACAATGGGTGTACGGTGGCTTTACGATAGATTCGATATTCTATATATATAAAGTGCGGTCGGATGAAACGTAGAGGACTAAAAGAGGTTCGGAGTGTTGGGCGGGAGAACAGAACGGCGTAGGTGTATCTCAGCTGTGTGTGGCAGCACCCATCGGAAATGAGAACGGTTAGATGGAGTGAAAAAGTGGAGCAGAAGGAACGAACGTGTAGAGGAACGAATGTGTATCCGTTTTACACTGTATGAGACGGAACAGACTGATGTGGGACGAGGAGAAAATAAACTAAAGTGTATATAGTGTAAGAGCGAACGTCGAAGGAAAAAGAGATAGAACCGGAAGACAGTACGAGAAAAGATGGACGGAAACAATTGAAAATTATATGAGAGCTGTCAGTGTGTGTGTGTAGGGGATGTGAACGATCGCGACGAGTGGACGGTATAGGACCCAAACAGTTGGGAGAAAGAAGAAAAATGGACGTATTAATTTTTAAAATCTCGAAAAACACCTCTCTAATAGTGGTCGGTTTATTTTATCGCCGAGCGACAAAGATGAACGATTTTAAGATTCTGTACAAAAGTTTGTTTTTACTATGACGATTTTTTCGGGCAGGAAGAATGGGTAAATCGTTAAATGTCACACCACAAAAAAAAAAAAAAATATATAAAAATTGGACAGTAGGCGCGTACTTTGATCAAGGTTTTTTTTTAATTTTGACAACATTTTCCGAAAATAAAAAATTAAATTCCGTCGGCCAATAACTTTCATGATTTTATAGCAGGGCGCGAAATTTCCACTCGCCAGCTCGCCATTGGCGAGTAAAAATTTATCGTTTATTAAAAATAGTTCATATTTTCATAAATGTAAAATAGTAGTGGCGAGTAACAATTGTAGTCTGGCTAGTACCTTTTGAACTGAAATTTCATGCCCTGATTTTATAGTGATCACGGTTTTTTCGGTAGAAAGAGCGCTCCAATCTTTACGGTTGAACTCCAAAAAAAACTAGGCTGTTCGTTTTACATTGTACTTTATTTGAAAATTTGTTTTTCCGGTGATCCAAGTACCCAAAGTGTAGCATCTGTTTCTACGTGTATACATAAATTGATTTTTTACATACGATTTAATATGTTATATCTGCACAACGGTTAGGTATTGAGTAGTGCTTATGATACAATAAAAAAAAAAAATTTGTAAGGTTTTTTTTTTTTTGACTGGTAAACAAATTTCATCCTCCCCGACCATATACATGACCAAATTACGCGTTGTTGTGATTTTTGACGGCTACCGAATTCGATGCTTCAATTGAACGTTTTTGTTTAACAGTTTGTCCTCCGTCATGTGGTGGTGGGCAGCGTAAATTGACAATGATTTTCAGAGGGTTTTTCTAATTTTGTTTTCGATCAATTCGAGGAGCGCCAGAACTGACTGACCCACAAATTCTTCGTCGGCAGTAAAAGCTCGCGTCAAAGTCAAGGCCTAATCCACAAATCTACATTTTTTTTAGGCCTAACCCAAAAGGGTTAGGTCTACCGAAAGTAATGACGTGCCGATTTATCCATCGAATAATTTTTTTCGTCGGTTTTCAAAAATCGATATCTAAAACGTGTCGTTGCGCAAAACAGAATTTTATCTTTTCCGGGTTAATCCGTTCTGGCGCTATGAAACTATGTCGGAAAATCTAAAAATCTGAAAAAATAATTGCCAAGGAAACATATTTTTTCCGTTCACAACTGTGCGTATTACGTGTAGACGGGGTTCTCGCGACCCCCTATATTGTAATACTGAAGAGATTAATTTAACCTGTTGAGTAGAGTTTGAAAACCCACAAAGTCTAGCGGTGTGGGCTTGTCAGATGCGCACAATAATTCAATATTTTCATATTTTACGACACGACGACCTGTTAAAAAGTGTACGTAAGTATAATACACGTTTTGGTCATATCAGTGTTTTGACGTCAATGTTTTTTGTTAGGTGACTTTTTTACCTACTACGCGTTATTATTTTTAATACGAGCATTCGGACGTCCGTCGTTTCTATATTTGTATGCCAATATTATGGAACTCGTTTTTATCGAGGTTTTCATACGTGATTGAATTTTAAAAAAGTTGAAAACGACTTTAATTCAAACTAGGCGCTACAAAAGAAGTCGTAAATTAGTGTGTAATAACCGACAACGGTGTACAATATCGCGCTGTATCATGCGTAAACGAAAATTAAAAAAAAAAACTATTGGTACAACGAACAAAAATAAAAGTTTAAAGACAGATGAATTGTTATATTACAAACCGCGTTCTTCTCGCACTATCGAAAACGACGACCGAGCTCTTCTGAACGTTTTTCGCCATTTTAGATCCTACATAATAGTATGGAACTTTGTTTTTTTTGTAATTTTTGTTCGATAAAAAATTTAATTTTCCGCAGAACGTTTTTTGAACATTTAATACATACGCTACTTAAAAAGAATTCGAAAATCCGTAGTGACAATTTTATATTTAGTTGTTTAAAATTGGAAAATTTACGAAAACACCCGAAAAATTCGTAACTCGCACAAATTTGAATTATTTTACATTTTTTTAGGTAAAATTTGCCATCCGAATAAAAATATTTTTAAAAAAAATCCGCCTTCTCCGAGAGCGTGTGAAAAAAAAGTATTAAACGGCGTTGTTTTGACAACGAAATCCACGCACTCTGTTGCAGAGCGATCCCCCGACTTTTGGAAAAATTTTAACGGATTCAATTGCTCCGTGGTGTTTGGGTGTTTTTTTCGTCGATAGTGTTTGTCGTTGTAAAATTATTTTCTCGCGATGATCAAATTAAGATTCTAAACAGTATTGCGATGACAATTGTTTTAAACCGTTCTCGCGATTCTACAATAAAAGACTAACGACGAATTTTGCGGTTACCGCACAACTGTTACAGTTTTTAACTGAGCTATCAGGGACCGTTATTTTCGGTAACACACGACTTCCCGTATCGACCTTCCGGAACATTTGATGTCCCACAGTGATTCCGGCATTTTTTTTTTCCCATTTATACTGATCGTTATGAAAACATTAACGTTTTTATAGCGCGGGAACGACGTAATATGTAACATAACACGCACTTTCGTGATAATTGTGCGGTCCTGCGGTTGGTCTCTCGCGCGCAAGGGCTTTTCTTGGGTGGTCGTCGAGCGAAGAAAAAATGTCAAACCGAGGCGTTTTCGGCCAACAGTGTTATTATTATTATAGACCTACCTTAACACACAACAATGGCGGTGGTTCTCGAGGCGGCAATCCGATGTTTATAAAAAAAAAAGTATACAATAATAACAAAAACGTTATAACGGAGAAGAGAGAACGCGCGCGATTCGGCGTGTGTGCTGCAGGTGTGCGTTGAGGGGCGAGAGACGTGTACAATGTTTTATATTTTTACGACGCAGTTTTATTTACGGCGGAAATATCGTTCGAATTTCGTGTAATCCGAGACACCTTCTGTAAACGTTTTGCCCGGTTGTTCGCATACAACACGAAGGTGATGGCCGCCACAATCACAACCGTCGTACAACTGTTATTATCGTGTGCGGAGATTTGAAAAATTTCCTAGGCCCGTTTTGGTCGTTTCGGTGTGCCGTTTTCGACCGATTTTTTTGTTTGTACGGAAAAAATTTGACCGCCGGTAAACGCCACGGGGGTGTTCCGTCGCGTACACCGCGCGCGCGCTCTCCCGAGATGAATATTTTAACGCCTCGCGCTCGGTTAAATTTGTACCGTTTTTGTTTTGTGGAACGAAAAAATTACACGCATTATATAC
>CM029360.1:21592915-21669176 GCA_017140985.1 Hormaphis cornu
GATGTAGGTACGAGATAACTGGGCTCGCTCAAAATTGTTTTTCCGACGGCAACGATTTAGCATTGCTTTCGGACGACATTACACGGTACGTTTGGACCACGGTTTCCAAATTAGTGTACCCACCCAAAGCGTAGTCGTCGGCTCCGTCAAACTACCCACGAGACCCCTAGACCGAGCTTTTTTTTATTTTCAACCTATTAGTACACCATCGCTTTTTCCCGTGCACCTCACGCGGACTCTCTCATTTCCCGTATTATTTCGTATATTATGTGTACGGATTTTTTTTATTTTTCTCTGCCATTCGTGTACTGAACAATTATGCGATCGGCGTATTCGGTCGGCGCGTTCAGTTTTATCCGTGACGGAATCACAGGTACAAGGAATGCGTCGCGAAATGCGATACCTCACGGTCTGTAACTTTCTGAATTTAGCGTACGTTTTAAAATTTTGTAGCAAACAGTAAGACTTGAGATGTATACACTTTCGTACGTATATTACCCACCGGGAGTTTCAAAGTGCCGATTTTAAGTACCAATTAATTACATTAAAGTTAATTTTTTTTTTTTACCCGTCTAATATCGTTTCAAAAAACGAAATTGTGGTGATTTTTTTGCCATGGGTTTCGTTTGATTAATTACAAACATTGCTCAAAAGTGTTGTCACTTTGTTTGCGTCCGCACTTATTTTCTCGTTCGCCGATAACATTGATAAACGTTTGAAACGATGTAGGTACATGAGGACATTTTATAGGTAACGACTTTCGATCTAATATGTTTGTTTAAAGCAAAACAAAAATCCACTGTCATTATTTTTTGTCACCATTAAACTGCAGTTAGACGGTAATATCGAGTAAGATTAGACATTTTATATTACTTAATTCATTCTGCACTTCATTCGACATTAATTCTGTACGTACTACGTAGTATGTATCATTTTGTACACTTGATCGTCTGTAAAACATCTGTATTTCAAACGTCTGTGTACTCTCTCATTTTACTATGCTTTACGCGTAAATACCTATATGGGTATAATTTACAAGTTCGTAAACATCTTATTCGTGATGTTCATTTTTTTTGCTAAAACTCGACTAAAAATGTTACCCCGTCCTATAAATCATACGTGCAGAGTACAAATTTCCGACCATATTTAGAGAAATAATAATATTCTAAAAACATTCAATCTATACACTTCGTGGTTACCATAACGTCCTGTTTTTGTATCCCGCAACGTTAATTGACGCGATTGAGAAAAAAAAATTCTCAAGAGCACAATAATACATATATATATATAATAGTTAAATAGTAAGTAGGTGTTCTATTGCGAGGTATCTTGTTAATTGTTATTTTTATACGGCTGTTGAACATTGACGTATTAATTATATTAACACCGTATAATTTATTATTGCATTGTGTAATGAACGTCTTTATCGTACACACTATTTTTTTTAAATTAATTTTGTTTTCATAAAAAAAGATTCTATAGTCGATTGATTAGATTCTGTTGTGCTCGCCGTCATACCCACGGTTTTCCGCATCGTAATTACACCGTCTTGTGAAGCAAAAAAATTGTACTTGCGTATTCCGATTTCTATATTATACTATTATTCTATATTATACTGGCACTGTACAATGTATATAATATTATATTTCTTCATGGCTCAGTCGAACCGTAACAACAAAGCGTGTAGTAAAATATTGTTCTAAAATTTGATCATATCGCCGTATTTTATTGTCGGGACTTCCCAGTTTTTTTTTTGTTTGTGGTAAAAACAATTATAACAACCCGATTAATTACATCCGGACATTTATATTGATGCGTATTTTTGTGTGTGCGCGAACACCAGAGCTGTACGTCACACTGCCTGCAATTAATGATGAATTTTAAATGAGACATTGAGAAAACAAAGTCATCCGGCTGCGTCATTATGAAATCCTTGGTCAGTCAGGGATCGTGTTGTGTTATTATATGTATACGCGTTTAAGGTGTTTACGGGTTTTTTTTTTTAATCTCATTATAATAGCTGGTTTCGAGTTGAAAAATAATGTTGCCAGTGTTTACAGAATTTCGTAAGTACATTTTATACCGTGCACGCAATTTAATGCGCTCGTTTTCAAATGATTTATTTTCAGTTGGTATACGAGAATTCATTCGGTGGAGTGCTAGGTAGATAAAAACATCATACATAAGCCATAAAAATTAAAAACGTTAATTTTTTTTTTCATACTTGCATTGCAAATTGTGCTGAAACGCACAATCGTATCAAAAATGGGACCTACCTAATTATTTTAGAATTAAACAATCAACTATTAAAAAAAAAAAAAACCATAACATTAGGTCTTGCTACAAGGTCAAAAAACAAAATACCAGGTTTTAAATAAGAGTCGTAAGAAACACATAGTAGTTAATTCTTTTCCTGTAATATATTTTTAATTTCGTTTTTGATCGTGTGTGCAGTACTCCAGCATATCACAATAAAAAAAAAAAAAACTCCATCTTAAGCTCGCATCAAACATTCTGGCAAATGTTGTTCTTTTATTTCTTTGTTTTCCTGCAGTTGATATTCAGATCCGAAGTTTAATCGAAATACTAGTGGCCGCCCACTACATCTACACTAGGTACCTGTAGTAGTAGTAGCGATAAGATAAATAATAAATCGAATTGGTCTTCTTGCAAAAGTACAGCGTAAAAAGTTATTCTGAAATTGCACTTCTGGTCTGTTTAATCTTTACCAACTGACACTTGGTTGCGGCGTTAAATTCTCATTTCTAAGGAGCAGTGTTAGTCTGTAGTCACGTCACTATAGTTTCGTTTCATTCGACATATTGTGCCTCTTCGTGCAATTTTGAAGGGGTTGAACATTTGTGATATAACCATCTTTCACTTCCCAGTTTCTCCCATAATGGTAGGTACAGAGTAAAAGTGGAGTAAACATATTTACACGTCGCAGTACAAGTCGTTAAAAAATAAACTGATAAATAGGCAGGACTAAAAATTTGATACTACGTTACTAACACCGTCTTCGTCTCTGCTGTTAGTTTAACGTTTCTAGATTTTATTTAGAGTATGCCTTCATTGGGAATTTTTTTTTTTTTCACGCCTAGTTATCGCAGTGGTTGACACTAAGTAAATGATTACAGTTTTTGTACCTGTGTGCAGGAAAACCCATTTTACCTTGATATACGTGTTTACACTGCAATTTATTTTGTTAAATTGTGCTGTTGTTTTTTTAATGATTATATTAACTCTAGTTTTTTCGTCAAGTGGAGATAGCTTTCAACCGTACATTAAATCACGTTATATTGTGTTAAATCACGTTATACTCACGCCAATTTAATGCGACGCTTTTATTCGTTTACTATATTTTGATCGTGTCTGTTGTTGTACCTACAATGAAATGCTACAATGATTACAGGAAATACGTAAATAATTTTTTTTTTTTTTCCTTAATAATTTTAAATATGTTTAAATTCGTTTTGTAACACCTTTGTTTGAGCAAACCTGCAGGTTCGCTCTAACAAAGAGTCGAATTAAATGTAAATTGCAGGAAATTTGAAACGTGTTCATGAAAAAAAGTTTTGAGCGTTGGAATCACTTTAAGCTATTTCAGGGACGTTTTCATTGGATTTTTTTAAGGTCGATTGGACAACACGGGTTTGAGTCGCAATTTTCAGTCTAGACTACGATGGACATTTTCGTTTGTTTACTTTTATTATTTTTTACATATGTATAGCGTTTATATTGCAACACCAATACGTATTTTGTCGAGACTTGGTCGTATATTTTTATATTAATCCAATATGTCAGCGATAAATAATGAAAAGTTTTGAAAAATTTTATTTATTATACGGTGTATCAGCACAATTCGCAAATTAATTGGAAATGATGCTCAGTAAGCGTCTGATAGCGTAAAGTTAATTGTTGTGCTTATTTTAATTTTTGCATTTATATATAGATACGAATATTGACAGTATTGTTATCGAGGTCTTTATTGAATGTCAATTTTTCAAAAACATAAGTATAATTATTTAATAATGAACGGTTTTAACTATGAAATATCTATAACAGTAGTCAACTATAGATATGGAATCTAAGTTGCTAGTTACATTAGTTATAACTTATTAAATATAATATTCGGAAATACGCGAAAGCACGAATATCCGGTTCAGTGTACAAAAATCTGATTACCCACCGACAAATTCAATGTTTACCTACTTAAATTGTGAGTAAGGCCCAAAATTTAACAACTAAGTGAAAACGGTTTTTGCAATTCATTTTCCTGGCATACACTGTAGAAGTATAATAGTAATCATTTAGTAGCAATCATTCATCTTAATGTTGTTTTGTCTAGGATATATTAACAGACTGTTAATTATTCATATAATTGATCATCGCACTAATCGTATAATAATTTATACTGGAATATACTAATTGGCGTACAATTAATTAAATGTCGAACACCGACGAGTGTACCCGATAATAAATTAAAACTAGGTAAGTCTGAAAATGCAGCTATTTATGTTATACATTTATAATTTATTGAATTCATGGAGTTCTACCGATATAGCTTACAGATTAGGGTTAACAACTTACTACGTAGAACATTTAAAAATTTTTCCTAGACAGGAACTATGCTAGTGGTTTTAACATTTATATATTTTGTCAATTTTAATTTCGTTATCATTAAAAAACTTCTGAAATGTTGTACTCGATCAAAAGACAGTGTCGAAGAAAATACAAATCTCGAAAATCTCTGCTTATTTGTAATTATAACTTTACGATTGTACTATTTCGTAAAATATAGTGTCGATACTCACTTGGAAACAAATATATGTATATATATAGGTTATTTTTGTGCGTGAATTTGACGTGTTCAAATCCCTCGTCTTCCGAGATTGACGTGCCAAAGTGTAAAAATACAATTTAACGAATAATAATAATATATTCAATCTTATTACTTATCGATATTTACCGCGCCCGATTTCATAGTAGTAGGTACACGCTAGACGTACCAGCACAAGTGGTTTTGATCATTAATCATTACGCGTATTATACAGTACTACTTAACCGTTAAATTGTCCGTGTATAAAAATAGTTTCGTCAGAAAATAAAGGTGCAACGTAAAAATTCAAACAACTATTAGAAATGACATTTTTTTTTCTTAAAAAAGCTGTAAACCCACTACAAGATAAAACGGTAGGTAACGAGAAAAGTGATGGAACGTGAAGTACAGTTTTGCAGGACGGTGCCCGGATAGACGCGTGTGACGTTAAATTAAAAAAAAAAAACGATACGACAAAACATTACAAATCACTAAAATGATTATGGGCAAGCTCGGTGTGATTCAAATGTACTTAAAATAGCACTAAAAATCGGTCAGTTATTTTTTGCCAAGTTTTTGTAAAAAAAAAAAAAAAATCTGTCGCAGCGTTAAAAAGTATCGAGTCTTAACATAAACTGCAATTTTTTTCTAAAGTTAAGCTTAAAATTGATCGGGACCCCGTATCACACTTGGCAAATTAGATTTTCTATCGAACGAGAATTACTTAGGAAAAAATTAAAAATTTCAAAGTTCCAATACTTAGCTCGGAAACTTGTATCGTACCAGTTTTACGCGAAAGCTTATTCCGATTTTAGCGGAAATTACGTAAACCGATCAAAAAACACGTAATTCTTAACGTTTTTTGCATATCTTTTTAGTTTGACAGACGCCCCCGAGTCTCTGAACCCCTCAAAATGCCGTCCGTGAGCATTATTGAAGTTATGTATAGTTATCGCGCAATTAGGTAATGTATAACATACAGTGGTAAAAAATAATAAATACACTCGTCGTATGTGAAAACCAATAAACTTCTTTCTTTTCTCACCCTGCGCGGCGAAACCCTTTTTCTCGTAATGTGCCATTTTTTTTCTCACCGCTGCTGCTTTCACTACCCGCAACGGCGCGGCGAGTTCCTCCGACGACGATCCGAGTTTTCAATATTTTCGTAAATTTTTTTTCCGCTTTTTCTCGCACACACTCGCCAGCGCATCCTCGCATATTACCATATAGTAATGATCGTATTATATATATTTACGAGCACCACAGGTACATTGTGCGGCTGTCCGTTTCAAGGTCTGCGAATACACGCGTATAGAGATTATATGGTACACACTCCTCCTCCATATATATTATTATGGTAAAAAAAATGTACACATATAAAAAAAATCTCGTTCCGCGGCAGCTAGCTCTTCGCGCGCACCCGCCACCGTCGTCGTCGTCGGCGGCGGCAGCAACAGCGGCGGCGGCGGCGGCAGCAGCAGCAGCGGCAGCAGCCTTTCATTCCACATTCTAATGAACCCGGCCGACGGACGCGCGTTGTTTTATCGCTGAGAAAATATTAATAATAGATGTGTATAATATTGTTGTTGTTGTATAGGTAAATATATCTTATCGCCGTACGCAATATTTCGCGCGACAGATCGCTCTTCTGTCCGCGCGAACCGTAATAAATTTTTTAGACATTTTTCTTTTTTTTTCCCCCGCGAGCCGCAGTAGTTGGCGAGAGTCGCGCGACAGAAACAATTTCGTCATTCTTTTGGGCCCGAGAAGCGTTGCGCTCGCCCCGCTCCGAACGTGCGTCGCGATAACGATTTACGTCTTTTATTCCGTACGCGGGCTGTTAATTTTATATTAATTAATTGTTTTACACGCGCGACACACGTTGTTTTTTGTCGTGTGTTTTTTTCACAACAATAATTTTCGTTGTCGGTCGGCGGTGACTTGAGCGCTCGTTTATTCGCGATACGTTTTTATATGTTTCGCTACGTGCGTTTTTGTTTCTCAGATGAAAAAATCGCGTCCGCAACAGCGCCAACAGTACTCGTCCACACGAGAGACCGGTCAGGGATAAGTTATGATACTTGCGATCTCACGTCGACACCAGCAGCTGCAGCGTGAAAATAACAACAATAATTGTACAGACTCCGTCGTCCGCGTCAGCACGTCGTCGTCGTCGTTGTCCTGACCCGAGGTTTTCTGCGCTCGTCCGACAACGTCACACTACAATGGTGGTAGATCGTAGCGGATCTAATAACAGTCCGGGTAAGAATTAAATTTTTTTCAATAATTATAACGCTTTTCTCCGCGCCCCCCGCGATGTATTTTACACTTTTTTCATTAAAATTTTGTATGTGTTGCCTACGTTTGATTTCTGTTACGAATATTTCGATCGAAAAGCGATTTCCCGACTCTCTCCACACGATAAGTCTGCAGAGTTTCCGAAAACCGCGCCGGTGGTAAACTGCTGCATCGTCGAAAGAGAAGACTTAGTTTATAAATTACTATATACGCGAACGCCTCGTACGAGGCACACCCGCGTGTGGAAGCAGATATTTTTTTGAAACGTTTAATCTCTCTCGAAATCGCACCTAACCAGTGCTCGAATTTAGGGGAGACCCGCTTTATTTTGACGAAAATCCCTAAAAAATTTACTTCCCCTTGTGCGGTCTGGGGTGTAACCGTTCGTACAACGACTACTATTATTTGCGCGATGCTCAACTCGGCGTCCGTTATTCTTTCCGAGCGCTGATTTTTCGCCAGTTCTTTTCGACCGCGCCCGAAACACCACCGCCCGCCCGTTTCGTAAAAAAGCATTGGCCTACACAAATCATATCCGTTCTCGGAGTACAAAAGTGTTCGTTACCTTGGTAAGACGAAAATTAGTTTTTATTTTTCGCATAAAAAAGTTTTACTGCCTACACAATTTTGAGTATGTTCTTAGCCGTTACATCCAGTTTATGCGTCGTTTTAACACAATGTATATAGAACAACTTTACTTTTTGTTTTCAATTCCGACCGTGTGTATAGTGAGAAAATGATTGATTTTTGTTTTGCCGTTGCTATTCATTGAGTAATGCTCCGATCTATTCGTATTCTCGTATGTGTAAAAGTCTGAAGCTTTGCTTTTGAAAGAGAAAAATCCTACAAACTTTTTCCAACCAACATTCAGGGATAAGTAAAATTTATACGAACAAACGGAACCCGAAGCGTACGCAGTCGATTTTACGCGGTCGATTTTTGCAGTTGTTGTTGCATAAAACCTTTTCAATTTAGGGTTTCGAACGTAGTTTAAATAACGTGTTTCTTATGTGCGATTCGTAAATTTGGCGAAAAATCGGCTCACATCAAATGGTTTACAGACATTTTTACTGAGTAATTTTTGTTTTTTGCAATAAAAAAATTCTTCAAATATAATAATACATCGTAATTCTTACACGTCATGAGAACGAATGAAGTATCTAAACGTACATATAAAAATATTTTTGACCCGAGTATAAAACTTAAAAAATTTCGTAGTTTTTGTTTAATTGTAGTTATATTCTCCTGAAAAGTCAAAATTTTTTCATCAATTTATATTTTTATTAGACATTTACAACGCCTTATATTTTATTTCCGTAGATTTATTTAGTTTTTTCCTGGCACTTCTCCAAAAGTGGTTCAAATTAATCCAAATGTTTGAGATGGATGCGGTTTAAACGTTACACACAAAACTTTTAAAAAAATTCAAAAATTTTTTGATTACAGAACTGTAAAAATTTTTGTAAGAAATTCCATAACGACCTTTTTTTTTTTTTTTGTTATCAAAGTTTATTTAATGTTTGTGATTCAACGCATTACATTCGTGTCGTGATTACTATACATATGTATCTAACACAAAATCGATGTATAGCGTAGTGTGAAATTTTGTATTTTCTTCTTTTTGGCTGATCTGTTTTTTTTTTTTGATAAAACTATCTACTTACAATGACTATAGCGTCTTCTAGTGTAGAAATATTAAAAGCAACATTTTGTTGTGCCATCTTGGAATAACGTAAAAAGCAAAAAGTGGTTACGTACGTTTAATCGACACTCGCACAGAACGGTAATTATGTTATCACTTTCAACATCGTACAACAGTGGCTAATGTAAATATTGTAAAAGTTAATGACCGGCGTGTGTATACGCGTAATTTATCATTCTTTTAATTTTTTTTGTTTTATCTTTAATAAAAATTACGTTTAGGACTTAGTTTCTATGACAATCGAGTTATCTAACAAAAGTTAACAAAAGCTGTAAATAAACAGTGCACGTGTGTATTACAGAACTCTCAAATTATTTATGCTGTGTACTATTATAGTGCATACACGATTTCTATATAATACGTGACAAGTGGTTATTCGAATTATTATATTGTTAGGTAAAAACCGTCGAAACTCGAGATGATTAAAACGTTATTCGACGGTGCTGACTTCGGTGAACTTTGAAAAAAAAAATCCGACGGATTTTCCCTATTTAAAAGAATATCGTTGTTGTTGTTTTAACGTACAACCCGCATAGGTACCGAATCGTGTACCTACCTACTCGAAGTCTGTCCGTTTGGCCCAAAAATATTTTGCTATAAACGTGTTTTTAAAATTTATTCCGATAACGGTTGTTAAAAATATTAATTTTAATTTTATTCAAACATTTTCGTGCGCGCGCATTTGTGTATGTCACATTATAACTGGTTTATATTTTATATCGCACTATAATGTACAACAACGTACCTACGTGTATATTTTTTCAAAGACTGATCCCCGTGTTAATATGTTTTGATTACATGATTTTGTGTGTACAGTGTACGTAATATGTATTACCCGTATTTAAAATGCACAGGGTGTTTCAAAAGTACCGTTAACGTTGAATCAAACATTTTTTTTTTTAAATATAGCACCGCTGTTTGTCCAACAAATTTCTTGAAAACGGGAATTTTCGTTCGAGACGGACGTGTTCGATCGTTCTAGCCGTAGAATGTCGAATGATCGATGATGCGCATATAAAGAGCGTATTATACTGTAGTTCGAGAACAATTTCAAAGGGTAGGTACTGCGAAATATTTGTAAAAATGTCCGTCTCCCCTCGAGCACTGCATGCGTGAGCTACTACCGGGTAATTCGTAAGAGCTCTCGCGAGATCGTCTTTGGGCTGACTCGTTTTGACCGGCTTTTAACGCGTGTTTAGAGAAAATGACGGTTACCTGGGATTTTTTTTAATGTTCAACAACGAGTTCGTCATATCCCTCTTACCGCGTCCTACGTTTTTGAACCGGTCGCGGACGGTAAAACTCTGTAACTCGCGAAGGTCCGCGCGTAAAACGTACTCGCCGAATGTTAGCTTTTTAACACCATCGTACAGAAAACACACTGCAGGCCAATACACACGACTGAATAGATGTAACGTAATCTTCTGTTCGCCGCGTAACGCTATCGAGATGACGACGAATAATCGATGTTACATCACACAAAACGGTTTTCAAAAGAAACGAAAAAAAGCAAATAACGTACAAGTGTGTAAGTACCGCGGGTAGGGGGAAAACGATTCATTGGAATTCCAGGTGTAACCGTATTTTAGATACTAGGTACACACGCATCGGGTCGACACCCGCGGGTTGTCGTTGTTGTTGTTGTTGTTGTTATTTTTCAAAACACAGCACGCTGTTCCCAAAACGCCGCTGCGCAGTAGTAAGTGTGTAATATCGTCGTCTCGTACTATACGGCGGGTTCCATTCATGTTTGCCGTCGTTGTTTGTGCGCGCAACTAAAAATTCCAGCCGCGCGCACACACAGCTCCGTCGTCGTCACCACGTGAATCGCGCGCGTCGTAGTAGTAGTACACAATATAATATTATCGTACACCCGATAATAAAATACCTGGGTTTGTTGTGAACTGCAGTTTGGCGTGTGTCCCGATGTTGTTTTCGATTGTGTTATACGGTCGATAATAATAATAATAACGTGTTACACCACTACTAGGTGTGTGATGAATTCCATTGTTAGCGTGCAGAAGCTAATGAATACCGTCTTCTGTTTATAAAATGATATACTCCGAAAGAGAATTTATCCATCAAGTTTAAACTTTTTCCTCGTGGGTCTCTCTCGATGGTGTTTAAACGCTCTCTCTATCGCCGGGGCCGTTAGTCTGACGATACGTTTTGAAACGCATTCCCGTACGAAGCAGCCCCGCGTTCTCGTTTCGTCGTCTATATACTCGATTGAACGGTATTTAAAAAAAAACAAAAATTAGAATTTTACCGAATCGCTGCGAGTGTATAATATTTTATAATCGCGTGCGAAAACGAAAAAAAATTTTTTTTAAACACTCGCGATCGTTTTTTTCAGTCCCGCGCTGCAAACCAGTTATTACAACTACACCGTACAAATGCATTTCGCGATTGCGCCGAATATTGTTATATAAAAATAATTTTAAACTCCGTCAAAATTGCCTACACGTAACCCCTTAAAAACCGTCGGTAATAATAATCACAATATTACGTCGTACGACTACGTTTGTACAAAAAATTTCTCAAATACACCTATATATATTGTGCAGTATTTGCAAACGAAAACCGTTTGTCCGCGGCGAACAAAACAATTTTTTTTTTTGAAAACGATTGATTATAGTCTGTTAAGCACCGTGATTTTTAACGGTCCTCCTCTTGGTGCATCATTGTCTATCCTAATTGTGTGTTTAAAGACACGTAGCGTGTTGAAATTTTACACAAACAATTGTAAATAACGTTTAAAATTCACATCGAGAGAGTTATGACCGCGCGTCTCCGCGATGTATTTATACTTTTCATTTTTTTAATGTAACCTAGTACGCGAACTATTTGCAAACGGTGCTGGCGTAAACCATAGGACGTCGTTAAATTATTGTATAGCCTGTGTTTAAACCGAAAACCACCTTGTGTCTTCTATCCCGTCCGTTTGTATTATTTTACTGCCCACGACATACTTACCTTTTTTTTTTCAACCATTTAGACACAGTTTACTCAAAACGTAGTCTGAGCGGTTCGGTATACTAAAAATATCCGGTAAATTAAAAAAATTATCCGCGTTTTAATCTACTATCGTTTCTTGATTTAATAACTATCGTATAAGTTTAGTTATTAAAGAGGGTTTTGGGGCTTCGAAACACCATATTGACATTTTCAGAACTTATCGTTGGATAAAATCGTCGATTTCAATCCAATTTTTAAGGAAAACGTATAATTTTTAAAATTGTCGAAGCTGTCGTCCCCCGTATAATACTTTTAATTTTCAATTTGAAGACCCGTATTACAAACTTAACTACGTATTTTCCTATACGGTTAAAACAATTTCAAAAATCGTTTTTTATACACACAATTTTGGTTTATTGGCGTTTTCATGTTGATCGTATAATACGTTTGCTTCAAATATTTTTCAAGTATAAAATGAAATGCTTACAAATCATACATTATGTAAGTATGGATGAAATTCAAACGGCGTGTACAATTATTACGAAACTATTATTGTTTTTTTTTTTTTTTACAAAAATTACTCTTTAAAAATAAAAAAATATGCACGGTTTGTTAAAAGTTTATATACATATATAGTTAAAAAAACATACACCAAAAACTGTCCCTGATTACTTAAAAGTATTCTTAACGATTGTTGTTTACTCGTTTCGTCGGTTCCGAATCTTCGCTATCCTATCACGTTAAGTCGATAACCATATACCAAAATTCACTAAAAACCTATCGCGATGTAGATGCGGAATGCTCCTATCGAGTGAAAATCGCGGCTATAACAATTGGAAATTTTTATATTTATTGAATTTTGCCCGTCGGCTAATATCTGTAATTTATTTTTAAATATACGTTTTTTTTTATAACAATTTCTCCGTTCGTATATTAATATTGCAACTATCTGCACGGTTGGTACGCCGGACACACCGAACGTTTTAAAACATCTTTTTATGATAATACAGTACTATTGTATCTTCTTTACACTACCTATATACAGGCGCCGTGGCTTGTTAAAACCAATTTTCGAACGTTTGTTCAAAAAATTAAACGACTATGCGACGGTATATTAACCGTGAACTTTAGTTGTCTGTTGTCTTTATAACTGGCCGTTGCAGACGAGCTGCAGTTAGCACGCTGAATCATTAAGCTAATCTAAGCACACTATAAACTATAGCGAGTCCAACAGTTTAGCCACTGCAATATACGATCAGAGATAATAGTCGTATATACAACTTTATACACGTATAAAGTCGTCAGAATACAACTTACGGTTAACTGTGTCAAAATACGTTTAATAATCGGTTTGTCGAGTCGATTACAATTTTTATATTGGTGGAACAAACGTATCAAAATTATCTATACATTTTAAAGTGTAGTGAAAATTTAATTTTGCACGAAATTTTATACGATGTGTATTTTTTTGCATTCGAACTTTAGCTGTTTTTTCATCATCATTTTCCTGCATAAATTGCGTTATATATAAATTTGATATTACATTATATAGCTGCAGTGTGGTACTTTTTTCAGATTTTGTTATTGTAAATAACAGTGTACAACAGTTAAAATATGTAATCCAATATATATACCTGGTAGCTGAGAACAATATACATTTTTATACGCCCATATTCGTACAATTAATACAATTTAAACCAACTGATCTGATAGAATCCAACGCACACAAAAAAAAAAAAACGCAAATGTGTACAAACTATACAAATATATAATATGTATTGTGCACACGACATTGTTCTGCTGCACCTATGCCAAACTATAGATAACATTTATACAGATAATAATAATGTACAGCATATTATGTATGAATAAATTGCGTCTTATAAATGTCAAGCAAATTATTTTCTTTCAACAAGTTACAAAAATTCAATTTTTTCAAACAAGTATAGTTTCAAACGTTGAACAGAAAAGTTAAAAAAAAAAAAATAAACCAACTTAAAATTCGTTAAATCGAGAGTTAATTTAATTTTGTTGAACAAAAAAAATCCATAAATTTGTGTTTGCAGTTAGTATTATTATGATCGTCGCCCATATCCGACAATTGAATATTAACGAAGCGATTTAAAAGTATTTAAATCGTATTTATTTGAAGTCTGATCAACGAAGAAATAAGTTGAAACTAGTTTACAACCAGAAGTCGTATCTAGACCGTTAAAATCATTAACTCGTATATTGTAAACGATACATTTACAGAAACATTTTAACTACAGGTACTTATACTGTTATAGATAATAATATAACTGTAGTAATATATGAGCAAAACAAAAACTATTTACAAACACTACGAAATATGACAAATTTATTTTACAAAAACGATAAAACTAATTTGGCCGTTTTGTACTATCGTTATACGTGTTATATTTCCATGTATTAGGTATTATGCGGCAAAAAACTAAAAAAACTAAAAAAAAAACCCGCGGGAAATTTTAAATGCGAAACGGCGCGTGCATATAAAATAATACAATCAGTGAAAAATTTCCATCTTTCTTGTACACGTCGTGTTACCTATGTATATATATAAAAGCCGGAATCACTCTAGGTAACGTGGGTAGTTTGATGCTGTGGGTCACTGTTTCGG
Organism: Hormaphis cornu; assembly: GCA_017140985.1. Classification (NCBI taxonomy): domain Eukaryota; kingdom Metazoa; phylum Arthropoda; class Insecta; order Hemiptera; family Hormaphididae; genus Hormaphis; species Hormaphis cornu. Next base: position 21,607,331 of record CM029360.1, read on the forward strand.
AAGCTTTTTTTAACATTAAATCTGTTGGCGATTACGAATTGTTTACAACGTTTCCGAGTGAGATCAGTTAGACTATAGAAATTGTGCCCAAAACAATAGAATTTATCATTGGTATTTTATTGGGCGCTAAGATTAAAAGTAGTAAAAACAGTTCAAAATTTATTCATAATAATTGTTTAGAATCTTGATTTTAACATGATTAGAAAACGATTTAAAAAAAAAAAAAACCAAACGAATAATTTCAAATAACGCGGAGTAATTGGATGTTTTATTATTAGAATTTTCCTAAAATCACTCTACAACAGCGCGTAATTTCACTGTTATGATGAAAATAACGCCGTTTTTCAATATTTTTTTTTCATACGCTTTCAGAATCTACATGGCGGATTTGAAATATTTTTAATTCAGATAGCAAATTTGTGCGAGTCACGAATTTTTTTCCAAAAATAAATCACCGGTACGATCAATTTTCGAAAAAATTTCCAACTTTAAACAACTAATAATACAAATTGTGCCTACGAAGTTTTCTAGTAGCATACGTATTTACATGTTTGGAACCTCGTACTAAATTTTCAAAACTTTTTGTCGAAAATTAAATTTTTATCTTATAAAAATTTCTATACTTAAAGCTCAGAAATTTTCGAAATCTCTTGAAATTTGTATCGTACCAATTTTAATAGTACGTGAAAGTTACAGCGCATTTTCCGATCATCAGTGCGGGAGTTGTGGCTAAAAATCTGCACCGATTGTGTCAAAAACACGCGTTCTCCGCAACTTTTAACGTATGTTCCGTAATTTTTGATTAGTTTTTTGATTGTAATTTTATACACGCCTCAAAGTACCATCCGTGTACCCTATTGTTAGAGAGGTATCGGACGTTAAGAATCGGAGCTGTATTGAAGAAGTTATCGTGATTTTATACAAAAAAAATAATAATACATGTAAACACACATCGTGTGATACGTTTCGAATGTAAAAAATACAAATAATAACTGTCGGTCCGTTTGATTCATGGATAAATTTTGAAATTTTTATTATCCGTACGGTTTAATCCGTTTTTATACACGTCGTTTCGAATACTGCATTTTATATACTGTGTATACGATTATTTTGTACTACTATTACTATATTATTGTATTATCGCCGCCATACCGAAAACGTGTCGTCGTCACGCTCGACTCCGCCGTTGATGAATTCGGCCTTTGACGAGGAAATGGGCCCTATAACCGACACTATATGTTGTATACAATACAACAATGCTGTTAAAATTGTAATCTGTTCGTTTAGCAGGTGCGTTCACACCGCGCGCGCGTGTGCAATGTTTGTAAAATCATCACCGCACGCGCAGAGATCCGCAAAATAAAAAAACATTCGTTCTATAGAGACATTTTTAAATAGTTGGTTTAAATACTAAAAGTCTGACGGGGTAGCGACTACGCTTTGGGTGAGCCACCAGTTTAGAATTTGCGGTTTAAACGCATTGTTTAATTTCTGAAAGTAAATCATTGCCTTCGAAAATACGATTGTGAACGAGCTCAGTCGTCTAGTCGTGGTAAAAACAAATCTAACAATCAACACTCTTGTCAAATCTGTACCATTCCTGTTTTGGTATCGTGTAAAATTGTTTGGTCCGATCTTCGTTTTGGATGTCAAACGAATCTAAATCGATGTGGAAAAAACACGTTTTGTGTGTGAATATTTGTTCCCCCCGTAAGAAATACACGGCCACCCGGAATGACGAGTTTTACGACGAAATAACAACTTACAATCGGCTATAAACCGAAATTGTGCGAATTAATTTTCTAAATTTTTCAACCACATGTTATGTAAAACTATCTTGTTTAGATCGTATTAGAGTTTCGTGACTTAGACGTAATAACTAGAGGTTTTATGGAACAATAACTACGTAAAATTCAAAAATTTCGAAATTCCATAACTCCCTTAAAAATGATCGAAATCGTTTGAAAACTAAGCAGTAAACTCGCTAAACCCGTTTTAATGACAAACATAAATTTCGAGTCGAACAGAGCACTTTTGACCGTTTTTGTTTTAGAACTTAAAAAATAATCAAAAATTTTAAAAACGCTTCAAATAAAGTACCATCTCGGACCAATTACCTATCTTTTGAGGTATCGTACGTTAAAATCGGAGCATTTCTTCTACTAGAAAGAGTGATCATAAAAATCGAAAAAAAAAAAAAATCTAAATCGACGTGTAAAAAACATGTTTCCCGTAATTTTTTGTCCCTCCCGTAAGAAATACACGGCCGCCCAAAATAACGGCAATTTCAAAGTTCCATAAATCCTTCAAAAATGTCGAAATCGACTGAAATTTCAGCGAAACACTCATATGACCCTCCTAAATGGTACATATGAATTTCAAGTCGATCGGAGCAACTCAAAAAATTGGGCCGTTTTTTTGTTTTCCTCAGAACTTCGAAAATAATCAAAATTTCAAAAAACGCTTCAAATAAAGTACCATCTTAAACGTGGTGTTTGTTTTCAAAATATTAAACAGTATATGTGTTTAGGTACTTTATTTTTTGAAATCGTGTCGAATTGCTAAATTAAATTTCTTTAATAATCTCTGTATGGGATAAAAAAAAGTCTTCGATTTCATTGTAATACCGCTATCTCTGCGAACTTTGGTGTGTATATAACGGTTTAAAAATATACGTAAAAAATACGTTACGAGAACGTCTGTAGGCCTCTATGGTTTTTTTTATGTTCATTTAATGAATCTGTTCTTATTGATACTAACAGTACACAATAAGTAAGCACGCGTAGCTCACTACTTATACACTCGGGTAATTGGTTCAACATAAAAACGCTTAAAATTTGGTTTACTTAAACACGTCTTCGTTGTAGATTTTTTTTAGTTAATATGGGTAAGTATTTAAGACGCTTTGGTTATTTATAGGTACACGACGTGTTATTTTCACCTGCAGGTTTCAAATCCGACTTTTACATAAATGAAATCTAAATAAAATAATAACATTATGTAGAGTAATTAACTGAGAAATAATCACGTACGGAGGAGTTCGTTAAATAGGTTTCCGTTAATTTAATTTGCGGTATTTATTTACGCGCCCTGCAAAAAATCAAAAGTTACAGAAAAATAAATATACATTTTAACATTAATAATTGTTCTACATTCACGACATTATATACGATAAACAATAAACGGATCAGTGTCTATCAATAAAATCTGAGACTAGGTACTAACAACGATAACAATCATAAACGTATCTTGGTGAGAGGGTTACGCTAAACCATAATAGCCCCCCGAAAGATTTGTGAAACGTCCAAAACTATCGTTCACGTCTAAGATCGTCATCGTATAAAATAAAATTGACCAGGACTTGCTTCGAGAAAATTGTAAAGCAGGTGTGAGTACATTATAGTGTGTACCTAACTAGGCCATATAGTCAGAGATGGGCAAAATCAGTGAAAATTGATTTTTAAAATCAAAATCCAAAATCACCGAAAAATTGATTTTAAAAATCTAACAATCAAATCTTTTAAAAAATGATTTTTAACATCAAAGTTCAAAATCATCAAAACTATTGATATCAAAATCAAAATTATTACCTAAAAGATTTGATTAGCCTATAATTTGTTAAACCACAAAATCACAAAATATGATTATCATTATACTATGAGTAATTTTTTTTTTTATATTTTAAAGCGACATAAAGCTTTGATTTATGAAATCAAATAAATACAATTTTACTATTGATCTGTCGATTTCAACATAGGCTTAAGTATATATTCTATACCATGATAATATTATGTAAATCACTGAAATGTATTTTATACATTATATAGACGTTGTAACTTAATCATTAAATGGTAAAATATCTGAGAGAAAATAACTGAAATTCAAATATCAAATACATCATTCAACAGGGATTATAAATAATAGTTAACTTTAAATCAACAATTTGTTTTATCATAATAATAACTAGTTTATATTATTGCTATTAAATTGTAAATATTATTAAATAAATAAATTAAATAATGTTATTATTGAAATAATCATAAATAGTAGACAGTGGCGTATTTACGGTGGGGGGGGGGTCAGAGGTACTAGACTCCCCTCAGAACCAAATATTGATCTAATTTTAGAGTGGAGCAAGATCTATTGTTTATGAAATTAGATGTTTATTATAGTTATAATTTTTATCATTTTTCAAAAAGAAAACTCGATTTAATCGTTTCATAAGGACCATTATTCAGTTGAAGTTTTTTTAGAAGACATTAGTTTTTGATTTGTAAAAATGTTCTATGTTAGCGTAACAAATTTCCAATTAAAAAACGGCACAAGCACTTCTCATATTATCATACAAACATGGCCCTCTCGACGCGTCTCAAAATCTCTCAACGCGATGCGATAAGGCCAACGGCAAGTTTTCGTGACCCGTACTATAGGCTATAGCTCAGAATCTAAAATGAAAGTTTACCTTTAAATGTCTCTTTAAGTTAGAAGTTGCAGTAGTATATGCACGGTGAGTCGTCTTGGAACACATAATTGACATTCAGTTTTTATTTTCGACTTAGAGTCAATAGATAGTTGGGAAAAAAGCGAAGAAGAAGACTGCGTTATAACGTTTAGTGTAAACTATAAAATTGCATGTTTTACGATTTTAATTTACTAAAAAAAATTTTTTTTTTTCCCCAGATGTAAAATACAATAATGGCAGGGTGACGAATCAAGAAACGATCGATCTCAAAATTAAAAGTGAGTAGAATGATTTTGTATGTTAGTATCGGCGGTGGAGACGATTTTGACCCTCGGTCAAATTTATTTTGGTGTCCCCTGCAATCAAATTAAATGTTTTGTAAATTTTATTTCTTAGTTTAAAACTTTTTCACATCCGCTGTGTTAGTTATTTCACAAAAAGCATGTAAGTACATATTATACGATACACGGATATAATGGAGAATTAATTTAAATTTAATAAATTTACGTATTTTTTATAGTTGTCGCCCGAGATCTTTACCTTCCTCCCCGTAAATCAGTCCGTTTGGCGGAGGATATATTTTCCCTGTTAATTATTCTTTATAATTGATGATAATAATTGTTGTTTGATTTTAAAAGTGTTCTATGAAATTTTTTTTTTAATTTTCATTAAAAAACTTAATAACGTTGTCAACTACTCGAAATTTTTAAATTAAATTGAATTTAGAATCCTTAGTTGGATGGAACCATGTACTCGAAATTATGATTTGTTTTATACACCTAAATTTAAAATGAATTGTGACAATTTTTCAAGAGCTCTTTAAAATTCCAATACAATTTTATACAATTTTTAGCTGTTTTAGATTTCTTTGTTTTATAACGCCATGTTTAGGAGGCTTAAACATTGTTATTTTTAAATATCTTTCTAAATTTATTTTTTTTGGATATTATTTGGTTATATTTATAATTTATATGTTTTCTTTTTTTTTTTATGTTATTGTTTCAATACCTATTATTGTTATTGCCATTATCTGTATAATTTTTTCTTATGTATTGTTTTAAGGGCTTATGTCCTTTGATCATAATAATAAAAATAAAAAAATTATAAATTAAGTCACTAAGAATACATATGACTTTCTAAATACATTTATATTTTATAGATATTACTATCTTTATGATTACTGTAATTGATCATTACACAAACACTTATTGAATTTTATTCTATTGGTTTATAGTAGTACAATCAAAGCTAAATCGGCTATTCTATCACTTATTTTTTACTCTTCTGTTACTTGTTACGTTATTATAAAGATGAAAAAAAAAAATGGAACATTAAAACACATTATGGGATGTACAAATAAGTGTAGGTAAATTCTTTTTTTTAAATTAATTTTGTAGTTTTTTTTTAAATTTGTATCCAATCATATTTTAATAAAACAATAACACGTAGTAGTAAATTTTCCAAAGAAAATATTTTGAATAATTTTTAAAACCGGGCGTGTTGTTCTCTTTTTTAGACATTACTTGATTAGGGCACATTATGAAAAAAAGTTAAATGTAATTTTGAATAATTAATTTTACTTTTTACGAGTTTGTTAATTAATTTTGTTTTAGGTGGAACGTTAGACGAATATGAGAAAAAACTAGATTCTATAGAAAATGGCTCGTTTCCTCCCGCCAAAGAGGTGGTTGATTTTGAACAAGCTATTGAACTTACAGGTAGCTGAACCTTTTGTTTGTTTTGTAATTTTGAGTATTATGTTTTCTGGTAACTTTAAACTTTAATAAAAAAAACCATTGTGTTTGTGTCATAAAAGGTTATGGAAAATTTCATTATTTATTATTGGTCGTGTGCGGTTTTGTCAGCACCAGTGAAGAAATGGATGTCATATGTATGTCATTCATACTACCGTCAGCCCAATGTGATCTTAAGCTAAATACTTCTTCCAAAGGATGGCTAAACTCAATCATATTCATAGGTTCGTTAATATAATATGTTTTTAATATTTGTATTTAGTATCTTACTAGTTTATTACTGTCGTATGAAACATTAGGCTGGTTTGTGACAAATGTATTTGTAAAAAAAAGAAAGACTTTATATTTGATAAAATAGTGTAATTTATTGAATAGTATAGATAAGTGGTAATAAGAAGGCAGACATAGGTTAAATGTTATTATTTGCTACTTTGTTGTTGGCGTTGTTGAAGACATTGGTACTTTGTCATAACAGTTAGAAGAAAAGAAAGATCTAACTACCTTTTTAATCATTGTTCACACATGATTTCAGGCATGATGGCTGGTGCATACATTTGGGGTTCATTAGCTGATGCGTTGGGTCGCCGTAAAGTATTAATTGTTATCAGTTTCATGAATGCTATATGTATTGTGCTGTCCACGTTTGCCCAGTCTTATGGTGTATTCATGTTCTTTAGATTTTTAAACGGAGCAGCGTAAGTGAATGAAGGATTTGAATTTGGTTATTAAATCACTTAGTATGTTTGAATTTTTTTTGTAATATAGATTGGGCGGTAGTGGCCCAGTTATTTGGTCATATTTTGCTGAATTTCAGCCTAAGAACAAACGAGGCTCAATGCTCAGTTCAATGGCCGCATTTTGGACTCTAGGGAATTTATTTGTAGCTAGTAAGTAAACGTGTATGTCGACTTAGAACCAATTTTAATGTTTTATTGTTTTTTTTTTTTTTTTTATTTAGCATTAGCATGGATAATCATACCACAAGATATTGGCATTAGGGCTCCATGGTTTTTATACAACTCTTGGAGAATATTTTTGGCCATTTGCTCGATTCCTAGTGTCCTTGTTGCAGTGTTTCTGTTTTTTTTACCCGAAAGTCCAAAGTTTTTACTGACTCGTAATCATCATCAAAAAGCTTTGGAAGTATTTAAAACAATTTATGCTACCAATACAGGGAACGATCCAGAAACGTATCCAGTAAGTAGGATCCTAATAACACAAATTTGCGGTTTGTCATTTTGTGAACTTGCTTACAGCTTATAATCATATAATATTTTTAATATTTTAGAGGTAAAAACCGAATGTAATTGTGTGATAAAATAACTATCTGCTTGGTTTTCAACTTTAATTATTTTAATATAATATCATTGATGTCTGTAAGCTATTGATGTTTCATTTTGTAGAAAAATATCTATTTGTAAGTTTTTTTAAATTTAAATGTTTTTTTAAAAACATTATAATGAATTTTCGTATGGTAAATAATATTGATTATTGAATAATGTGTTGTGTTTCTGGTTCATTGGTGTTTTTAAAACTTACACTATTTTTATCATTTTTTCCTGCATACCTTAAATTCATCTAAAAAAATAAACATATATTTTGCTCCACATTTTCTAGTACATTTGGCTTTCATTCAACTTCAATTATGTAATGCTAGGTGAGGGTATTGTTAAAAAAACAAATATTTAATATGCATTTAACAAATATTATTTAATGTTTTATTTAAATCACGCAATTCGTAATGTACTTAATTTCCAATAACCTGAAAATTTGCTTAGTTAATTGAATGTTGTACCGTTTGCTGGAAAACGCAATGTATAAAAATTTCATTTATATTCTCTCTTGAAATTTAGTTGTAAGCAAAATAGAAAAAAATATTAAAATCTGTATTCACCACAAATTATATATGTTAACGGTTTTAATTTTTAATGTTTTAGGTCAAGTCTTTGATAACCAAGTCAAACGCTATTGAAAATGATGGTACACAAACAATATCTTTAAAACTTATGGTTCAAGAAGTGTGTCAAAATACAAAAAAGCTATTTTTGCCTCCAATTTTAAAGTACACAATTATATCTATAGTGATTAATCTCAGCTTTCATATTGGGTACGAATTTTGATCATTTAGTTACATATGTGTATAGATTTGTTATAATAAAATAACAATTGTTTTTTTTATCATTTTGATATTCCAGTTATTATGGTCTCATGATGTGGTTCCCTGAACTTTTTCATAGATTTGACGAGTATGCTCGCGCCCATAATGGCAGCGAACAAGCACTGGTGTGCGAAGTATGTGCTTATAATTGTTGTTGTTGTTTACTTTTTCTTGACCCGCCGTTAGCCGCACTGTGGTCAAAACACACTTTTATTACTTGATTCCTAAGACATAATATAAATTACAAATCTTATAATTATGTTCTTGATACTAATTAAACAATTTTATAATCACTAAATCATAGATTGAACTAAAATAGATTGATTTCTCTCAGGCGAACTCGACGGTTGTGGTCTTTTTGATCAATACGCAACTATTGTTGCTGTAAATTATAATTTATGTAAAATCGAATGTGATCGAAAAGACTACCTGCGACTAACGGTGTAGTAAACTCGGACGCGACTCAAGTCGCTGCCCAAGAACTACCTATTACATTTTAATTATTTTTATTCCATGCTAATTGAATAGGTGACTGAATTCGTAGTCAAAGCTGGATCACATTCTCATATAGATTTGTGTTCGGATAAAATTGAAAGTGGCGTTTTCCTTGAATCTTTAATTACAGTGGCAGCTGCCATTCCTAGCAATGTTTTTGCTGTTTTGGGTATGGACACATTGGGCAGGAAATTCTTTTTAGGTAAGTGCTATTTTAAAGATACCTTTGGTTACTATTCAAAAATAAATAACGAGTTAATGTGAATATTTTGTGTCCATCAAAAATGAATGACCAGTCCGATATTTATTCTAAACCCCTCAAAATAAAGTCAAATCAATCCGATGTACCAGTTAATAATACCAACCGTGATAATGATACTTGCTGTTGACTGATTTTTTTGATGTCATAATATGTACCTAATAAATTATTAAAACGGATTTTTTTTTCATTTTGCAAGAGTATTTACAAATATTTGATAATATTTATAGAGTAGTATAATTTTTTTTTTTTAAATTTTTTTTTCAATAAATGTTGAATAATAAAAACAAAAAGAACATTTCCAATTTTTAATCATTATTATTTAATACTATACTCGCTAACAAAAAATCCAACAACTTTTATAACTGATTTTTTTCTTTTAGTTTTTAGTACTATGGCGTCTGGAATATGTGCTGTTGGTCTGTCACTCATCACCAGCAAAAGGCAAAATTTAATAGTTTCTGCAATATTTAGTAGTGCTATAAGTTGTGGAAATGCAGCTTTGGATTGTTTAATCACAGAGATTTTTCCGACAAATCTAAGGTAGTATAAGTTTATACTTATTCGTTGTATATAAGTTTATACAAAAATTCCCCTTTCAATCTAATATACTCTGAGACACTATTATATATTCTATAAAATCTTTGATGGTTTATTAGTTGTCGGTACAAATTATGACTTAAACTGGATTATCTATAACAGAGCACATTTAATACACTGTTATAATTATTGTTATTTTTTTCTAATTATGGAATATATTTGATTTGTTAAGTCATTGATGTTATGCAACTAGAATTTGTTTGAGGTCCTAGAATTAGCAAAAAAGCAGACATGTTTTGTGTTTAAAATATAAAAAATGTATTATAATTTTTACTTTTGATTTGTTTGAATGCTATAATTTTATTATTAGTTTTCAGGGGAGTGGTTTGGACCCAAGTACCACTCTCTTGGTATTCTTGAAGTATTAAGATTTGTTGTAAATTTTAATTTTAATTTTATATGTTTGTCTCAAGGAACAAATTCTTATTAAGAAGTTTTGTATGGCCAGTTTTAATTGCATTTTGTATCTCTTTATGTGCATTTACTGTTATTGTATTTTATCTGCAGCCCCGACAAAATAACATGCATTACAATAACATTTTTTGGCAATCTTAATGTCTTAAAATAGTATATACAGGAAAAATTCATGATTACAATTTTCAATATTTTGGAATTTAGTTTTTACTTACTTTTGTTGTTGTATAAACAACAAATTGTAGGGTGGTGTATTGGTGTGTAATAAAATGTTTAATTAAATCACTATATTGTTTGTAAAATAGTGTTGAAACTAAGGTATTATTTCTTAATAATATTTAAGTCTATTTAAATTCAGTAACATAAAAAAACTAAAAAAATCAAAATAGAATACAAATACAAATAATTTATTCCGTGAGTAATTTTCTTGCTAAATGCTTTTAGAGGTCATATTTGATATTATACAGTGCATCCACGCACCTTACATGATTATCACTTAGTTCCATCCAAAATTTGTTTATATTTATTTATTATTTACTTTGACGTTGACAGAGCTACTGGAATGGCCATATCAATGGTGGCTGCCAGGCTTGGAGGCATTATTGGAAATATTGTAATCGCTGCGCTACTAGATATCTATTGTCCATTACCTACTTATATAGTAGCTGGGCTTCTCATAGGTTTGTTGTGATTTTACATATTTCGTATATTTTATTAATAATTACATATTTGCTTTCAATTTGTTTATATTCTTTAGGCGGAGGATTGTTATGTCTTAGGTTGCCCAACACTACAAGAGAGCCCTTAACGTGATATGATGTATGATAAGTAATCATAAAAACAGTTTTTAAGCATTTAGCTGTTAGTACTTTTCCTTTATTCATTTGACAAAACATTTTCATAGTCTTCATTTTATAGAACCATTATTTGCACACTTATTTTATACATTTAAAACAAAATCCTTTTATAATGTATTCGCCTTGATTTGTTGTTTTACTGTATTTATAATGTACAGTATAACATACGTATGTATACATAAGTTTGTACAGTTATTTTGTAAACAAAATAATTTATAGTTAAGTAAAGTAATGTTTTGTTCTTTCTTAAAATGTGAATTTATTGTGAATATAATTGTATGATGATATTCAGGTATTAGTTAAGTAAGTTTTAAGTTAAAATGTTCAAAATTATAAGTGTGAACTACATACTGTTCTTAATTTTTTATGTTTGTTCAGTCAGTTAAAAATTTTATGTGCTACCAAGTATAAGTTTGAACAGGTATTAAATATCTTAAATGTTTTTCAATTGAATGTTTCATTCAGTTGAGATTTCCAAGTTTGTTTTGTGTACTGACAACATTGTCATTTAATTAATGAAGTGAATATATTAATGTTGTAAACCTTATTAAAGTTAATTTTTTTCTGGCAGGATAATTTTTTTAATTGTACTATAGGAAATTTTAATAATAAATTAAAATTAAACAGTTTTTAATTTTAAGTTTTATAAAAACATTCCAAAACTCAGGTCAATATTTAACACTTCCTGCTGAATCACATAATATTGTTTATGAAAAATGGTTTGGTCATAATTATTTAATTTTGGTTTAAAAACCTAAAAATTTTATATTAAAATTGTTAAATAAAACTTATTGATTTATGACAAAAATAAATATGTTTTGAACTCTCTATCGAAAATACAAATGAACAGTTAAAAGGCATCTGTCAACATTTAGAAGCAATAATTAAGGTAATCAAATGAACAATTTATAATAGTTTCTGTACTTACAATAACTATTTTACACATCGGTCCTGTGTAAAACTATCAGATTTATGACTTTCAACTAAATTGCGCACTCTAAACTTCTAAAAATATTTTGTTTATGATTTAATTACTTCTACTAGCATGATGGTAAACCAAAAAAAAAAATAGGTATTTAAAAAGAAATCTAAATTAACGCCAAATTTCTTAAATCTTACATTTTCAAAAATAGATGTTTAATGTTATTAAACATTTTTTAGCTCTAACGGGTACAATTATTTACGTACATAACGATTTTCAACAAAGTAATATATTTCTGCTGTCAGAGTCAGTTTTTAATCTAAGGTTGTTTGTAAATTTTCTTATATACTTTAACCATTGGAAGGAAGAAAATAATAATGTCAACGTTTCCGGCAACAACGTTTATTTTATAATATTATTTTAATTCGAAAAGTAAAATTTCGGTCTCGGTTTGGACAAAAATTTACCATCGGCACTGCACTGAGAGAGTACATAATATAATAACGAATATTCGCAGTGGTTGTAAAACATATTTCTCAAACGCAATACAGAACTGTTGAACGAGTGCACTCAGAAATGAATCGAAACAATCGTTTAAACGCAGGACAGGAGAATCGCCGTTCTGCAGCGGCTCAAAGGACAGTGGACGGGCAAACCAGTATCGGTAAATGAATATTTCTTCATTTCGCGAGATAAAAAAACGTCTTGTTTGATCACCATCGATTACACAGTTTAAAAAAACACTTCTGTTGAATGTTCTGCGTACGTTCTGCGAACATTTGCAAATCTGTACAATATAACCACACATCTTGAGGCGAGACGGTATCACTATTAGTGCTTGAAGTCTGAAATATTTTACGAAATTTTGAAAAAATTAATTTTTTTCTAACTATGGCCTTATTGATTAGTTATGCAAAATAAGCAAAGCTGGGCATTAATACGTTAAAAGTTAAAATCGAGTTATAAAGTTAAGTTAATTTTATTTATGTTAATCGACTCGTTAACATATTTGTTTGGTCATCTTTTAACTTAACTTTTTTTTAAATTTAACGCGTTAACTTTAAGTTAATCTGCCATAATTTTAAACCGTTTTTAAAACTCATAAAAAAAAAAAAATTGAAAGAGAAAATACGAAAAGATTTTTTTTAAGTGGAGAAAATATCATAAAATTTTTTTTGTTAGATAAAACTTTTAATTTAGTAAATGAAAAAAAAATGAAAAAATTAACTTTTAACTTAAACTAACGTTTTGCTTTTTCAATTAACGAGTTAAAAAAAGTTTTTAACTTGCCCAGTCTTGCACTTGAGATAAGTGAAAAACAGCAACATTTTTTGGACCAGCCATCGATGTACGCCAATGAATGATTTTGTTAATAAAAGTCTTTTTTTAGGACTTTGGTAAGGTGCCTGCTTACTTAATTAAAATGCGCGAGGAACGAGAACGGTCTGAAAAAGGCCGATTAGGTGTGTCAAAACAAAAAAATACGTCACTTTAGCTTTAGATTCAGACAAACGGCTGTCGAAAAAAGCGAGAGAAAATAGTAACGATAAATTCTTCTCTTTGTTCACTTTTGCACAATAAATTCCAACTTAATCGTAAGTGTAGGAGACGAAAACGAGCACACGGAAAACGATCCACAACCCTCGTACGATGTCTTGAGCATGGTAAAGACCATCGAGGAGTGAAATAAAATAAAAAAATCCGAAGCCGGTGAATTCGATAGCGAACTACTTGGACGGTGTACTCGAGCGTCCACAGATGGATAAAACGATCATTTTAAGCCAGCCACGGAGTATTGGTTTTTAAGTAGGTTGCTGCTGTGTGTAGGTCGTATATCAGCGGTCCCCGGATAACCGGTATTAGGTACCATAGAGTAATAACATAATGTATTGTATACTCTATGGGTATAATCAGTGCTTGACTTGGGAAAAAAATAGTAGAGGTACTACAGCTACTTTTAAAAAAGTAGCGTCCCTAGCATTTTAATATCCCTCACAAACCCGCGGGGGGCTTCGCCCCCAACATCCCCCTAAGAAGCATACATATAAAACCATTAAGCATGTATCATAACAACTCAGAATAACATTTTTTTAACAATTCAACACCTAAAGGGGCTTAAAAGATTCAAGTATTGATATATTGATAAACGCACAGCCCAAACCACTGGGTCTAGAGGCTTGAAATTTTGCACACACAGACTATTCCTTATACAACAAAGACGAGCACCAAGAAAGAGGTTTTCAAAATTCAACCTCTAAAGCTTTTTTAAAATTCTTCCCTTAAGGTGGTGAAACAGGGTTTCCAAATTTGTGTTACTTGGTGTACTCCAAATTTAATTTGGAATTATTAGTTTACTAAGCTTTGACCAACTAAATCCCGGGGAACGCCTGTTAGTTAGTTCTATATAAATTTATTATTAAGTTAAATAAACAAAACAAATAAAATTATTATTACATGTAGGTATAATATACTTACATTGTTATCGTTGTTTTAGTTTTATATGTGGATTTGATTTCATAATAATATAGCTTATGTCTTACGACAAATCATCCCCGTTGAATAACCGCAAACTTTAGTAGGTAGGTACATTTTATAAGCCTAATAACATGAACGTTAATAAACGGCCCTTCCGATAACATCGAACCAATGTATACTTATTAAATCTTTTGGTTTAAACAATTAATGTTGTGTTAAAATTTATGAACTACAATTTACTACCCATTACAGTTTTAAAGGTACCTATTTTGGAAGAATGCAATTTTGGAAAGGCGGTAGAACAAAACCCCCTAACCATTTACCTACCTATACTCGGTTATATACGGCCCTTTTTAAAGCAATGTTCTATTTATATAACCCTAGCTAACCCTCGCACAGTGCTAGGAATAACGTTCTTATATTATATTATTATAATATTATCCAAGGTATTTAGAACTCGTCGTGGCTGGCTTTTGAAATAACCGTTTGCTTCGATAACTATTTTAACACGACATGTTGGTTTCCAATAAAATTCGTTCTGTTCACTATTTGCGTATTGTAAATTTGTGTAATATTCATTATTAATAAAGAGCAAAAGTTTGAGTGGAAACGGAGGAATTTTATTTTAATTCGCTCCTTTCTACATCATGCAGAAGTGTGATGCAACCATAGACATGATGAATCATAAAGATGAAACCATAGATTATGATATCCTAATTCTAATAGGGTTATCATATCTTTGTTTTTTTACAAACCGATTGGAATTTTAGTGATTTTTTTTTTAAACACAATAAAGGCATACACCAAAAAAAGTACCGGGAGACGTGCATATCATATAATATGTGTTTAATATTTTTTAGATTTTTTTATAAATGTATTTGTTTTTTCACTGAGTTCGTAATGACATTCATACGTCATAATATTATTATCTTGTATTTGAATTATTAATTTTTTGTTTTTGATTTATAGGATATTATTATATCGCTCAACACTGCTCGTTATTTTTGAACAGTTGGCAACCTTGCACAGAGTATCAGCACTCGTATCAGCTGCTTTTCGGTTATCATATTTTATCAATTCCACTTCCACACAACTTAATTAAGTTCTAGAACTTCTAGCTGCTACTCAGCTCACGGCTGTCGGCTCGGCGTCCTGACGTAGTCCGCCGTTCGTTTCGTTCAAGTTTTACCTACTCGTAAATGAGTTTCTTGCGTTTAATTTAATTTTATGTAGGTAGGTTATGGCCTACGAAAATGTAAATATTTCGACTCTTTAACGACGACTGATAGAAATTTGAAGTGTTCGTCTATGCGTTTGTGTAGTTTTAGTAAAGTTTCACTGTTTGAACGATAGCCTTGTGACTCGATCGCCTTCTTGTAGAAGTGTAGATTCGGTTTTCTCATAACGTCAACTCATCGATACAAAACGAGTGACCTCCAGTAAGTGTTCACAGTATTTGTTGTACCTAGGTGTAATTTTTTTTTTATATCGCTAACCGTCGTGTAAAATCAAATTCTTCTCATGAACACATTTTTAGATTCGGTGTACCTAGGTACGGTAGCCGGTAGGTACTAAGTTTTTTTTTCTTAAAATTTCAAAATAACAGATAAGTAGGAGGAACCTACCTATGTCCTACAAAATCGTCAAATAAAATTTAACAAATATTAGCTAGTGCTTATAGAATAAAGACGATTACTACTAAACAAACTAGCATGTTTATTTGAAAAAATATAAAACTATTAAATATATAAATATAATTCAATTATTTAGTGGATATCAAACTTAATTGTATCAACTGATAAGATACACTGCTTCCTAACTAATTTAGGCATAGACTAAGCAAATATTTTTAAAATTATTAAGTATTGAAAACATTTTGTCCGAAATTAGTAGGGAAATTAGGTTAATAGATACTCCGGTTGATACGTACTTATGAACTATGATGCTATAGTTTTAAATTGGTACTTGCAAGTATGAGTTAGGTGTAACAACTTTTTACTTTTGTTACACTCTTTAAAAATTTTCCATAAAACCAAATTTACCTTAGTAGATTATTCATATAGAGGTATGTACCTACTTAATAAATTAATACTATCCAAAGTATGAAAAATTATTTCATCATTACTTATGTGATAGTGAATTACTTTTGAAACTGAATATTTTAGTAGGTACCCAGCTTTTTACCTAGTAAATCAAATATTTACATTAATAATGTTAGGTATTTTTAGTGATTATGTTTTAAGACTGCTAATAAAATAATAATTAAAAAACTTTTTACTAATTTCCACGTACTTATCTAGGTATTGTACCAATCACTTCTCAACTACCTGTCAGTTTTAAAATTGTATTATTCAAGGTTAGTTCGCTTAAAATGTTTGAAGCAATTTATTCAATTTGATGCAAAAAAAACTCAATTGAGTGTTCATTAATTTGACACGTTAAAACCTTACTATAAATCAAACTATAAATGTATAGGCTTACTTAGGTACCCATTTGAGTTTTGCACGGGGTGTACATTTTAATCGTACATTTTATTTTTGACTAGTTATTTATCAATATAAGTACAACCTGTGTATGTACCTGGTTTCATTTATTTCATTGCTACCTGCATGATTCCTGAACTAATTACTTTTACTTAAACACTTTGTTTTCTATTTATTTCTATGTATAAGTAGACAAAACATTCAGTATCATTGTACATACATGGTAAGAAATGGAGCTTGTTTTGAGTATCGGTCATTGTAAGCAGTTTTGGTGTCTTATACCCAAATATCACCTAATCATTGTATTAATTTATTATAACCTAAATAAGTCATATTATAGTCAGTAAATATACTGTTTGATTGGAATTACTAGGTAACGTTTTTTAACCATAGTTTTTCAAATGAACGTCTCTTTCACTTGTAAGATTTTGTTTTTGTTTGACTAATTGTCTCTTGAAAATGAGCAATTCAAAAGTTACTAATATTGAGTGAGAAACAACACATTTATTAGTTTTAAAAATAATTTTGTACATAGAAATAATTATATTTTTAACCTTAAATGGAAATTCTTTGACACCATATTCACCAATCTACCAAAATAATAGGTATCTAAAGGTGTCATTTTTGTCAGTATTATAGAAAATATTAAACTGTAGTAGTATACCTAATCTAGGTATAAGTTTTAAAAATTAAAACGTATGCAATGTTGTAATCCCCAGTTAAAGTTGTGCAGGAAGGTTTTTGTTAATTGATTATATTTATGTAAGACAAATAGAATTAAAGTTAAAATCACTATAATTTTTTAGGATTGTTTTTGTTTACTCAAAGTTTACCTATGTGATGTGTCTTATAAATAAAATAAAATTTTTCAAGTTACTTAGAAAATAATATTAAATATAATTTACGATACAACATGTAATTATTATGACCATCTTTATTCTTTCAAATTATTGACCATTATAATTGAAGTTATTATTTTACCTTGAATAAATAATAATAAAAAAACATGTTATTATTATGTTCCATTTTGTTAGTTGTTACTCGTACAATAATTTATTGTACAGTATAATGATTTTTGTTTCATGTATTCTGGTTTTAGCAACTTGTTTTGAATTATGTTTTCTAACTAAACGTGTAGATTACATTGAATGTTTTATGTTTTTTTCTCATACGTAACTATTGCTTATTTGTATTAAGTAGGTACCTACAGTAGTATTTTTTATTGTTTATACTTTTAATTATTTTTATTTATTAGTAGTTTTCTATTTATTTATTGTTTAATGACTATTTTTAATTTATAGTAATAGTTCTTTCGCTTTCTGGTTTCAAAGTTTTTTTTCCCGGTATTTTTGCCGTGAAAAATAAAATTATTATAAGATAAATCTTTGGGTAAATCATTAATAATTTTAGCCTGAATATATGTAGGTACTTAAGAAATAAAAAATACATTTTTCATTACTTAATTGTTGATTATAAAATCACTGTGGGTTTTTTTTCGCATTTATTATAATTTTCTTCACAAAAAGTTAAAACACTATTTTGAATACTAATTACTGATATATTTATTTAAAATAAAAAATTTATTTTTTGACTTAATCAAAAAAATATTGGGGCCAATTTGATAGAGGCTAAGATTATCTTTATGTAAAAATTTCGGTCCTCTTTGGAATTATAAAAGACATTTACATTCTAAAACCACTTTAGAAGTTTCTTTTCTTTTGAAAACATTCGCTTTCGAAATAGTTTTATCAATATTATAGGTATTATATTATTATTTATTACCTATATAATCATTGACGTATATTTTATTATTGATATTAAGAACACCAATTATTTTAAATCGTACCAAAAAATTTTAGGTATTTTTTTTCTGTATACAATTATTTAATTATATTTTTAAATTGTCTTAAAATTTAAAAATCATAAGTAGAATGTGTGTGAGTTGAATTCTCTTTAAAATAAAAACATTTATTCAGCATGCAGTGGTAGTGTGAATGTGTTGTAAGTGTTCAAGTTTGGTTCTATTACAATGTATAATTTCTTACTAGTATGAAAAAAAAAAATTTTTTAACATTTTCAAAAATTTCAAAAATATTTCGCATTATTTAGCAATCGCTGTTCTAGTAGACCGTATAATAATAATATATCGAATCAGAAGAAGGAGCTGTGCGCGATAATACCGTATTTTTTTCATAAAGAAACGAACCCCCGTGCCGTTCGCTAATAAATCGCTGGAGAACGAGGTGCGGGGAGCACGTTCGCAAAATATCGTGCGATAACCCCGCGTATCCGGCGACTGCTGGAGCGCAAGCGCCGCGCCGAACCGTCGTCGCTGTACGCCGCCGTACGACGGGCGAGATGAACGAAAAAAAAAAAAATATTAATAAAAGCCATAGAGCTTTGGCGATCGCCGTCAGTCGCGCGCTGGTGTCGCCGGAAATCGCGTACGCACGAGGAGGAGGCGCGCGCGGACAAGTTTTTTTTCGATTTTTTTACCGCGCCCCGACCGTTTTCAGGTGAATACAATATGTATATATTTTACGCGAAACTTTCCGAATAATGCGCATACGAGAATAACACGTATCGTTATTGTGTTAATATCTACAAAATCCTTCGAGACGGGGACGTCCGCAGTTCGCCCGAGATCGATCGTCTCACCCGCGATTATTAGCGCACACCGATAAGCGAAACGCGCGAACAATTTCTCCGTATTTTGATGATTTGTAAAACAAAAACGCGTCTCGATTTCAGGTGCTGAGTGAGATTCGCCCGTCGGAACACCGAACACAAACACACGTCAGCAGAATGGCGTTCGCCGGCCTCAAGAAGCAAATCAACAAAGCCAATCAGGTACGTACACTATAAAAACAGTTGATCAAAGTTTAACAAAAATTCACCCATAGCCGGTGGTATCTATGCTTACTTTTTGTCTAAGAAAATTTAGGTTTTTATTTCAATTGCACACGGACTTGCGTGCATAAACGCGTAGTTAAATATTATTTGTATCGCGTTTTTTAAAATTTAAATCGCCCGCGATAAAAGTGTCGCACCCACGTAAAATATTATTGAATACGTAAATATTGATGATTTAATTTCGTTGTGACGGCGCACTACGTATGCAATATAGATACTTAAATAGCGAGAAAAAAATGTGCTTGGAAGACGCAGGATGACGATTTAGTTTGTTTCAGTAACTATACAACGCCTCTCGATTTTAATAATAACGTTCAATTTAGAAAAAAAAAAACAATTTAAACTGTTAAAACAAAATCGTTTTACGAGAGAATCGTGTGTAAAGTGCCGTAATAATTTTTTGTTCGATCGAATCTCATGGCACCGTTTGCTCGTGTTTTTCGGTTGAAAAAAAATTAATTTTTATCTGTAATATATGTATATATTATCGAATATTGTTTTTAATTAAATTTTTTCGAACAAAAACATGTTTTACTTTATTCGTTTTTTTTTTAAATTTTTTTTTTCGTAGCGTGTCAAAACGATGAACCTTTCGAAAATTCGTGTTAGTTCGTGTTCCGATTAATGAGTGTACTTATAGTGTGCGCGACGTTTCACAGGTTTTTAAATTTTTCTTCGTATCAAAATCATTAAACGCTTCAACGAACAATAATTGATCGCGGTTCGCGTGTACAAGCGTAATTCGAACGAGTTTACAAAAAAGCGTAGCAACCATAAAAAAAAAAACCCCGTACAAAACGTTGTTTTCGAAAAAAAGTTGTGTTTTTGTTCGACGTTTTTTCTATAATATAACCTCGCGACTATTCGCAACCCTCCTGTAACCGCTGTTGACCGTCGATCGCGGCGGTATTTAGCGCGATCGGGGCGGTTTCTCCTCTTGTCGTTTCGTACTTTTTCCGTGTTGTTTCGCTCGGTTTTCCGGCACGTAGGTATACACTTTGTTATGCGTTTAGAGCGTTGGAAGGTCGACGATTTCTCGTTTTTCGTAACACACCGTATATCGCGTTATTTCTCCCCCCGGACGGACGGGGAGGAAAAGTAAAAAGAAATAGGCCAAGGGAGCGCTGTGTAACGGCAACGACCGTGTGGCGGTGTGTGTGTGTGTACGCGCCGGGCCGAGAGCATTTTATTGATTAACAAAGCTCGCGGCCGGCCGGCGTGGAAGTGGCGGCGGGGGCGGATCGGCGGTATAGGGGTGTCGACGAAGGGGTTTGGGCGTGCGATTCTTGTATATCTGTTTATGCACGTCCTACCCTCCCCGTACGTCACCGCTTCGTACCCACGTATTTGGAGAGGCGTTGCAATAAGTGTTGTACGAGAGAAGAGTTTTTTTGATTGTATGCAGCAGGGCTGCCACTTGGTCGCTTTTTCAACAAAAAAAGTTGAAACTTTTACTCTGTAATATATATATTACTGTAGTAGCATGGCGGGAAACTCGCCTACATCTACCGTTATACGTAAAAAATTAAGGTCACTTTTTTTTTCTGTACAAATTTCGGTCGCTTTTTGCACCGTGTTGTGTCGAGTACAACAACGTGTGTTAGGTTGGTGGCACAGCCGCCAGAAACGGCGACGCAGTGATTTTTCACCGACAAACACTTTGACACTATTTTTAGGGTAGTAAAAAAAAAAAAAAAATAGAAATTTATGCAGTACCGCTTAAGGTACGTTTCCGAAATCGGTCCGAACGAAGCACGTTCGCACGTCGTTAAAAATTGGCGCTAATCGTCCACGACTTTCGTCACGGTACTTCGTCGTCGTATAAATAAACACGTTTAAAATCGCCGTTAAAACTACAAAGAAATACCTAATTTTTTTAGGTTTAACCCTAAAGATTTCGATTTTATCGTTATTAGAAAATTGTAATTGTTGAACAAAATTCTAGGTTCTTGTAGTTGAATTTCCTCCCTGGGTACAAAAAAAAAAAGTCATTTCCCAGATGAAAATATGTTTTACAGAATGGAAACCGGATCAATTCTGTTTGAAGAAAACCGTAAGCCGCGTTTCTGACTCTAAATTTAGCGGGTATCCGGATTTCAGGAGCCTTAATAAAATACGTACGCAAGACTTAAAAATAATGAGGAAATAAGCTTGAAAACCTCGTTATAAACATGTCGGCTTATTTATGTCCCACGAAATAATACGCGGTGTATACTTTTTTACAACCGCCTGAGACGACCCAGTTCGAGACCCATCTCGATTTTAATGAACTGGCTGACGAATAATTATAAGAAATTTGTCTCAATTTATGTTTTCAAAAATGTACTGGCCCCTACAATTATTGTTTAGTAGACGACTGTTTCGGAAGGTTAAGTTATAAGTTGTGTAGTAACTAGTAAATGTGTAAGCCGCAATTATAATCAATATTCTGAGCTTGATTTACTCTAAAAATATAGATATCTTGGTCGTTACAATTTTAAAAGTATACTAAAACAATTTTTAATATATTTCTTTTTATAAAAATAATATAACTCAACTGCGGACAAAATGAACTGAACGATTCTACAGATTTCAGAAAAAATTGATTTTTAGAAAGTTAAAAATTATTTAAAAAGTTATGGGCTGTAACAAACACTATAGTGTGTGTCTTAACCCTGTATAAACACATAACCCTATGCATATTATACATTGTGATCTTTAAATATGTGTCTTAACTCTTAAGCATTATTAAATATCTTTTTGTATTGTTTGTCTAGTCGTTTAATACTCGTATGACAAAAATGCTTATACTAATTATTACTAATAATTAATATATTACAGAAGTTTTAACAAAACATTTACAAAACTTTTTGAATAAAAGTTTAATCTATAGATTTTGTTACTTTCTAGTATATGACTGAAAAAATTGGCGGAGTTGAAGGAACAAAACTCGATGTAGACTTTGTGGATATGGAACGAGTAAGAGCATATTATAAATTGTCTCGTGAAATACATATTTTCCCAAACTTACGGTGTAACTTTCAAAATTCAAATTGTTTCTTATCATCGCTAATGTTTATAGAAAACGGACGTTACTTATGAGTTGGTCGAAGAGCTTCAAATGAAAACCAAAGAGTTTTTGCAGCCGAATCCCACTGCGAGAGCAAAAATGGCGGCTGTAAAAGGAATATCAAAACTAAGCGGACAGGCAAAAGCATCCACTTATCCTCAAGCCGAAGGTACACTGGGTGATTGCCTACTTATGTATGGCAAGAAGCTCGGTGATGATAGTTTATTTGGTCAGGCTCTGCAGGAGATGGGAGAGGCCCTAAAACAAATGGCTGACGTCAAGTACGCATTAGACGACAACACCAAGCAAAATTTCTTAGAACCTTTACATCATTTACAAACCAAAGACTTAAAAGAAGTTATGGTACGGAAAAAGGAGAACTATAAATGTAACAATGGCAAAGAATAATGTTTTATATAATTTTGTTTAGCACCATAGAAAGAAGCTGCAGGGAAGAAGACTGGATTACGATTGTAAACGAAGAAAACAAGCAAAAGGTTGGCAGATTGTGTTGGTTTTAATTGATATTAATATTCAATAGGAAATAGAAACAGTTTTAATTGGTTTTTATTTAGGTTCACATGTAAGTGATGAAGAATTGAAACAAGCCGAAGAAAAATTTGCAGAGTCTTTACATAGTGCTCAGATAGGAATGTGGAACTTGCTTGACAATGATGTAAGTTATAATCAATGACATGTTATTTGCAATTATAATATTGTGTGAATGTATGTACGATAGATTAACTTATCTCACGTATAAGCTTAATACACTAGTAGGTAGTATTATGTTCTATGTGTTTTTACTAGGTACCAACATGTAAGAAACTTATTATTCACCCTCGATTGAATAAAATCGGTTCACATGTCTTACAACGCTATAGAATATTAATTACTTTTTTCTTAAGGTTTTGTGACCAATAAATGTTTTTGAAACAACATTTTTTGTTTTTGTTTAAAAATGCATAAATAGTGTGTATAATTGAATTCCGATGAATTTGATGCCTAATAAATATGCACAATGTTATCAAAAATTTGTTTAAATACAATAATTTTTCTTTAGAATCAAAGAGTTTACTTATTTCTAGCTCATTAATATATATATATATATATATATATATATATTTTAAATTACTGTAAAAAAACGTTAAGTTGTTTCAACAAACTTTAAACTAATGTTGCAGTTTTACCAGAATCCAATATGGCAATTATATATAATAATAACTATGTAAATTACTTTATGAATGTATTTTCTACAAACAATTTAACACTTATCATACATTCTGATCTTAAAATTATTTTTGATATGAATTTTGTTATAATTTCATAATTGCTCATTTTGTTAAACAATTTTTGTAATTATAAAATAGATTTTTCCTGTAATTTAAAATCAATTTTAAGTCAATATTATAATACAAAATATTAAATTTTAAATTTTTTTACTACAATGTTTGTATAATATAGTGTGTGTTTCACATTTTCAGAGTATTTTTAATTGGCAATAAAAATTAAATTTAAAACATGTTTAAACTTAAAGTTTATTACTATAAATTTAGATTGAACAAATATCTCAGTTAACAACATTTGCGGAAGGTCTTCTAGAGTATCATCAACAGTGTACTGAAATTCTGAAATTGGCGGTAATGGAAATTCAAGAAAAGTATGTTGATATATTGTGAAAAAAGTTTTTGAACACTAGTGATTTGGTTGTCTATTTTTGATTACTAGGCGTGATCAAGCTGCCAGTCGGCCCAAATTAGAGTTTGTGCCCAAAACATTGAACGATTTACATCCAGTTGATGTCATTTCTGACGATATCAATGGTATGAATGTTAATTTTTTGTTATTATTGAAATCTTGTTAATGGAAGTATTAGATATTAAATAATATTGTAAGTGTCCATAGTCATTATTATAAAAATATTAAGCGATAAAAAAATTATCTTTGTATCAGTTTAAACTTAAAATATTATTATTTTTTTTTGCGAGAACTAGTTCTGTCTTAGATATGGTATGATACACCAAATAAGTACTGGCAAATGTTGATAATCATAAATTAATTGTTAAAATTACTTGTACCATTTGAAAAGTGGAATTTCTTATGCAATTTTTTAGGCATATTTTCATATACATTGTACACGTAAACATTTTTCAGACGAGTACGAGTTGATGGAACCACAGCTCGCACACGTCAAAGGTAAAAACCAAACGAGTTATAGAAATATAATTTGTGTAACATAAACATATTTGAATAAGTACTTTTTGTGTGATAGTTTGGTTTTAACCTAACACATTTTTGTTCCAATGATGTAATGAGTTTGTATTCAAAAAACAATATTACCAACAGACGCGTACATAGTTACGTGTACAGTTTTATACCGCTTGTATCTAATGATCTGTAACTTGTATACTTATAATTAATACAATTTTCATGGTTGCACCCTGGCAAATTATAGTACTAACATCGAACATGAGACTGAATTTAACTAAATTGCATAAATTATGTGTTTAAATAGCTTGAAAGTATAATATGTTTTTGTAATGCTTACTAATTTTGTAAAATTTCCCTATATTGAACTCCTTGATAACCGTCAACACCACGTCAATTTTTAAAAAATCACTTCAATTTGTTATTTCATAGTCTTTTGAATTTTTAAATTGCGTTGCTGAAATTGTGTTCATTTCTTTTGTATGTTGGTTTGGGCATTTGTTTTAATTTTTTTCTAAAATACGTACTGTTAGTTAGGTACTCAATCATCCATTATTTTTCTCTTAATATATTATTAATATTACGTAATAGTATTTGTTATTTAAACGTATTTTTTCGTGTTTTGTCTATTTCAATATAAACATTTTTAAGTTTTGAGGTGTTTAGTATGTCAAGTAAATATCATACGTAAACTATCAGTTTACATATAACTGCTGTTAAAGTGTTAGTTATTTTATACAAATTTATTTAATTAGGTATCTAGACACTGAAGCTTTTAAAAGTATAACTCATCACATTTGTCCTTAAATAATATTGGACACTGTTGCTTTTACTTATAAAGCTTGTATTATGTTAGTTGAAAATTAACAATTATTATTTAAATTTTTTTACCTAACATGTATAACCATTAACCAGTATACCTACTTAACTTGTACGGTGATTTTTTGACATGCAACACATTTTTTAAAATGGCTTATGATAAAAATAAAATGTTATTGACATTACCTCCTAAAACCTTTAATTTTTTAATTTAATATTTTCTTTTAAAAACAGTTAGTTCTTGTGTTCAAACTGTTAATAATTTTCATTTTTATTTGTATGTAACCTAGTAATCTAATGAACTGATAAATTAACTTTTAGTTGTTAGATCATTCTAATTCGACAATCATTTTCATCCATCACCTTACTCTTATTACATATTCTGAAGCATAATATTTTTCTCAACATTTTGTTATTTTTTTGTTAGAATTCAGAAGTTCTTATCAACAAGTCTCTGGAGATGCACATTTTTGTTTGACACAAAAACATTTGATGTTTTATGAATTGAGTGGTTTTTTTTTTTTTTTAAGAAAAATATTTGATAGTGGATCAATTTAGTGCTTAATTTTTTCAAAACAATTTTTGAATTTTTTTTTTTTTGGAGTTATGGTTATTTGTGTATACTCCCAAAATATTTATTACAAATAACTTGAATTTTTTTTTTCTTTGAATACTTTTTTGAGTAGTGGGAGCGCTCCAGTCTTAACGTATTTGTGTATGATAAAAATAAAATAGGTCTTGAGAGTACATTAATTGAAATTCTTTTAAATTTTTGATTATTTTTTTAATTAAATTCCAAAAACAAAACAAATTGTCAAAAAAGCTTTAAACGACTTGAAATGCTTACACATTGTTAGGATGTGTATAACTAACAAACAAAAGTAATTGGAATCAATTTCCTTGAAATGTTCACTCTTTATTGGAATTTATGAATTTAAATTATCATACAAGTTCTAAATAGTTCAACTTTAAAAACTTCTCCAACAAGCTTCCCAACTGACCCGTTAGTTGTTATGATTTTTAAATTACAGATTATTAATTTAACATTCAATGTATATAATAGGTATTTTGCTTCTGATAGTGAAACTAAAATTGTGAATTGTTGTTTAAACACAAAATGTTTGGATATTGAGGAAATGTGTATGGGCGTTCAAGAGTTCTAAAAAATTAAGGTTTACACAAAGTTTGTCAAAAATGTGTGTGTTGCATGTTAAACAATTTGCCGACCAAGCGAGCTTTTACTAAATTGCCAAAATATATAACATTAGGCAGTTCACGAGCTTCATCCCCAACTCACCATGCAAAGACTAACACACTGGAATTAACATCCGGAGCAAACCATCACGATAACAACCAGAATCAACAGCAGCATCACAATGGTATTTATTGTTGTTTGAGCTTTTTGTTTACCTATAATTGTTAGTTATTTCTAAACTCACTATTTTGCTAGTATCATAATGAATTCAATAACTTATAACTTGGACAATTTGTAGTAGAATCGTACACACTAAGTGCGCAACAAAGATTTTATTTATTTTGTGGTATACGCAAATTGTTTGTGTAAATGATCATTGAACATTGCAGATAGAAAGTAAAAATAAAAAATAGACAAGTGTATGTACTGGAAGTTATCAACTGATTTTGAAAGGGAGTGAGCTTTCCTTCTGTAGTTCCGTTTGCCCTTAGTAAACACTTATGCATTATTAGTCATCCCACTTATTGGTAATTTTTTAAAACAATTAAAACTGCATTTAGCTTTAATATTGAAGTGTATTCTCATTCTTGTCTGTTTGTTGTGATTTCTGAACTTTTTATAAAGGAAATAGTTAGAAATAAGACCGGATAAAATTAATTTGTTTTTGTGTAAGTTCCTATTGTTACTTTTTATATTCTTCTTAAAATTATTCTAGTCAGAGTACTGATGAGCATGAAATTATGAAATCAACATCAATGTTAAGAATACTTGCCGTTGCTGATTTTATTACATATTTTTCTGTTCATTTAAATTTCGGTCGTTATTATTAGAATAGTTGTTTCTCGTTGTAGAAGCTTTATTTAGAATTCTAAATGTACGTTTTATAAATATTTTTTTCAGTGTTCCGTGAAACGTGTTGTTGAAATTACACTGAATAAAATTCTTGTATTTGAATTCTCAGACTTGTCTTGTTGGGTTTTAAATAAACTACCATCAAAGTGGAATGGATTAAATTCTTTAAAGTATATTTATATCACGGTTTGAAAACTGCAGAATGCTTACTGATTATTTGTGTACGGGAATCCATTACTAGTTACTACGACCGATGAATGATGGAAATCGGGCAATGGTTTTTACTTAATAATGAAAAATGTTTTTTATACAATACCTGCTATTGTGGCGTGTGTAGTTGTTGCAGATTGCTTCAATATGTCTGTTGAATTGTTTTACCTGTTTTACTTGAATAGAATAATATTAGCTTTGTGGTCAATAACGTTGCAAAATCGGTGCTAGAGTTTTCAGGGAAGAAACACTGTACCTTACTTTTATTTTCTTCAAAATGTTTAAACGCACCCCTCCTGTTTTGGTAACCACCACTATGAATTCATTTGTATTACCTAATTAGAATACTTTTGATCTTACTGGATCTGCCCTCTATTAGTTTTACAATTTGAGCGCTTCATTAGTAATTTATCGCAATTATTAAACCATAAAAATATAGGTACCCACTTACTAGTTTTTGTATTTAATTTAAAGAGATATGAATTGAAAATACTTATATAAATTTTTTTTTTGTAGCGTCACCTATTTCGTCTCCAATCCAGTCAGTACAGCGACAAATACCGCGCAACTCGCCGTGTTGCACAGCGCTTTATGATTTTGAAGCTGAAAACCCAGGAGAATTGGGATTCAAGGTATAAAAAACCATCAAAGTAATACAATACTAGGGGGTAATGAATTAAAAATTAATTTAATGACTTGTTGTCTTACAGGTAAGTATGTTTATATTTTGATATTTATTTATTTTTTTTATTTATTAAATCATAGTTTTGGGAAAGGAGGCTCAGCTGCTAGGAGTTAATTGCTTTTGACCAAAACTTACGCATTTGTCTATATAATATACGAATATATTTTTTTTATACGTAAAAACTAAAAACCACAAATTCAGGCAGTGTCTTGAATAATTGCTTTTATTGATTTATTTTACTATAATAGTATTAGAAGAAAAAAGAAAATTATTTATCATGCATTGAGCAGTTTTTAAAGCAAATTTTTAATTTTTTTTTTTAAAAATATTGGCATGAGCCTCGTACAATTTTTATGTGTGATAATTTGTTATCAATTCTTTATTAGACAATTTTTTGGGTCAACAACAATAATCAATGGAAGTTTATTTTTGTTATTTTTTTCCTGTATGAAAGCAAATATTTTATACAGAGGAAAAACTGATCGTTAACAATTATGGCCCGATGGTGGTTAACTCATGTTAATATTTTATGTTTTTTGACAGGAGGGCGAAACAATAATACTACTGAACAGGGTTGATGAGAACTGGTTTGAGGGCAGCACCAACGGTCGCACCGGGTACTTCCCAGTCTCATACGTACAAATTGTTGTGCCTTTGCCCTAAAAACGCCGCCAACAACGACTAGATGCCAGCCCCTGCACGTTACACACAAAATACTCAGACAGCATAAAACAAAAATCAAACACGCTTGTACACAACTATGGCCGAATAATTACGGTTATAATTTACTGTCTTCGTGTTGTAACTCTCATAACGTAAAATGTATTTATCGTCAATATTTCTTTTTGGTTTTGTTGTTTGTGCCATGTACGCAGAATACAACATTTCTTAACTTCTACCAGTATACATTATTGTTGTTATTATCACGATAATATCTCATTATTGTATATGTCTTACGTTTGTCGGCTAAAAATGTGGACGTACACTTGTGGAATTTCACCGCATTTTTTCCAATCATAGTATTCTCCTAAACGTTTTTTATTATAACAGTATTTCGTTACGTTTATCGCTCTCTCTCTCTCGGACTCTTATTTTTCAACAACTACCATATTCTCTCTATATCGATACTAACACACGTGTTCCACTAGTTGTACGCATTCGGTACCAACACGAATATCCAAAGTTTACGTTCAATATTTATTGGCGTTTTAGCTTTTATCAAATGGAAGCGTTAAACCGACGTATTGAGTCAAGACATTATTAATTATTATTGTAACTGATTATTGAATAATTTATTGTTGTTGTTGTTGTTATTATTATTATTATTATATAATTATTATTACTATTAATATGATAATATTGTCATTGTCATCATGATATTATATCCTCCATTTATGTATTTTTTTTTTTTTTATACACCGCTATACGCTATGTATATTAATCATAACAACAATGAAAAAATCTTTGAGTTTTGCTTGTTACCATGTCATGCTAAAGAGGAAATCTCTGTAAACATGTTTTCTGAAAAATGTTAGACAATAAACATGTATGTTAAGTATTTACTTTTAAAATATGATAACATTGTTTTTTAATACGCTCTATAATTATTATACTTCAATGTTATCATTATTATTTGCATCGCAGATTTGAGTGTGTGTATTAGTAGCATAACCTCCCTTGCCAAAAGAGCGAAAAAATGACTTCTCGTTACTTAAAATTATACCCCAAATAATGTACCATTTTTAACCCCAAAAACAAATTTTTTATAATATCTTATTAAATACTCTTTTCTCGTTCTCGTATGTTAATAGTTTATGCGTAGGAAAATATGTTACTCCTTTACAAATACATTTTTATCACTACTTGAGTTATACATTTATCCTATTGAGTGTGTTGTTGTTGTAAACGTTGGACGTCTTAATAGTCACGCTGTTGTATACATCCAATGAATTGTATTATTATTATTAATTAAACTAGTATAGTTAACATTTTGTTTTTATGAATGACAAAACAAATATAATAAGTCCAAAATCGATTGCATAATTTTGGAAATTACATTCTTGTTTTTTTTTTTTTTTTTATATATCCTTACTATTGTAATTAAGCGACGCGATCTTCTTTTTCACCATTCTGCCAACTAATTGGGGCCAGACACCCACGTCATAATCTTTCACTTCACCATCATTAACATCCCCTACACACACATTAACAACCCTAATACCTTTTACAATTGTTTCCATCCATCTCTTCTTCGTTTTCCTTTAACGTTAATATTTTTCGTAACTGCTTCTCTCAGTTTCATCTCTACTCATCACAACAGTCCAAACCATCTATTTTCCCTCATCTTATCCACCATTGACGCAACACCAATACTACCTCTTACATTTTAGTTTCTTATTCTATCTTCTCTTGTTACTCTACTCACTTATCTAAGCATTCTCATTTCTGCTACAATCACACTGTTCTATTTTCTTGTCAACACTCCGAACCATACAACATTGTTGGTCTCACCACACTACTGTAAAACTTATCTTTTACCCTTATTGGAATTCTCTTGTCACATAAAACAACTGACGTTTTTCTCCATTTCATCCAACCGCACTTAATCCTATGTTTCACATCTCTCAAAAAGTCTCTGTTCCTTTGTACAAAGAATCCTAGTAATGCACCTCTTCTATCACGTCACCACTTACTGTGTAATTTTTTTTGTATCACCTAGTACCTAGTCTCTATCTCCAAAATTATACTCCATACACACTGTTTTACTTCTACTCGTCTTTAATACCTTCCCTTCAAGTGCTAATCTCCACTCATCCAACTTGTTATTAACTTCTTCTTTATTTTCTCCAACCATAGCTGTATCATCAGGGAACATCATACACCATCTCGAATGTCTTTTGTTACTTCATCCATTACTGCAGAGAACAAGTAAGCTTAAAGCCAAACCCTGATGCACACCTATTGCTACATTAAAACTGTTTGTTTCTCCACACATACTCTTTACACTTTTGGATAAAATTAGATAAAAACATTGAAATGCGAGGAAAGGTGATTAAAAGTACACATTATGACAATTTAACGATGTATGAAAATTTCAAAAAAATCAATCCATTTTCTTGAATATTCGACTGGATTTAAATTAATTAATGGTACAGAAATTTAAAAAAAGTCACATTGCTGCCTTCTTCAATTTGTCTTCTTTTGTGTAATATACAATTTAAAAAATGTTGACAGTTAAAGCTACAAGAGTTTTCCCTGCCAAACAGAAAATGATTTTTTGTGCAGTATTTCACAGCGTACCTATGACTCATATAAACATTCATACGGTGGCCAATTACAGACCATTTTAAAATCTAATTCCAATAGCAATGGCAATCACTGTTTGACTGGGCATTTAAATTTTTTTACAAAAATATTGTATTTTAGTAGGAAAAATGAAACTAACAGTTGTTTTGACTGCATACATTTATTAACCATACAAACAGCTGGTACCAATTTAATTTATATTTTGTACCTATAACAATTAATATTGGTTCAATATTGTGTTAAAAATATTCAAAAAGTGCACTATAATCTATCGTTATTATTATTTTTTATAATGTAAATAATAATACAACACGTTTTAAAAGTATTGATAAATGTGCAATATTTCAAATGACAGTAAACATTTACAATAGTTGAAGGTATAATCAACAAAATTGTGGGTAAATTAAAAATGGTTAGAATGGGCAGTGCATTTTTTTCTTTTTTTTTATAACAATATATTAGAATGCGAGAACATATAAATTCAATACAATGCTTATTATACATTTTTCTTAAAAATTAACTTTTAATTACCCTTTGTTAAACAATGGTCAAATACTTAACATAGTTAACACTTCCAAACATCTACATTTAATAGAGTATTTACGGCTTACATGCTAATAGCTAAGGGAAGAACAACAATTGAGAGGTTTCTTAGAACTAAACTTTGGACAGTTTAAAATAACATATTCTAGATGGGACACATCAAAAGCAGTATCAAATTAAAAGCAGATTAAACAAATGTTAAATAAAGGCGTTTTGCTGTTAAATACAATAAACAGCAATTTAGACGTTGATTTTTACCAAGACGTTTGATCTGATTAAAAAAAATACTTTGAAAACAAATTTGATTTTGTTAAATCAATACTGTATCTATTATTACTATTGAGTGTCACATAAGGCAGAACAATAAGTAAGTTGACTATGTTTTTCACAAAAAATAAAAAACTGTCTACTGAATCTTTACTACGCAATAATACATTTTTTTTTTTTAAGATCTAAGAAATTATTAGTAGAAAAAAGTTTTAATAAAAAAATAGATTGTTTTGTCAGGACTAAAAAATCTTTTATAAAAGTATACAAACATTGGAGACAACATTTGATCAATAATAAAATACTTCATACAGGTTTAAATGCATTAATCATTGACTAAAATTAATTATTTATTTTCAATCCAAAATTTAAATGGTTAAACACTCTGCTCAACATAATATTGATTTTCTAATAGTTATTTCTTATTACAATATAGTAACAGTTTATTGACAAGTATTTATGAATTATATCTTTTAAACAAAAAACTTTTTTGTGCAAAACAGAATTTTTTTATAAATAACCGAATGAATTGTAGTTTTTTTTTTTTGCTTTTTGAACTAAAATATTCTACAAAATTTAAAACCATTGTTTTCAAATCAATTTTACACCATACACAAATCAAGTTTAAAAAAAAAAAAATGTAATTTTCGATAATTTAATACTCATAAAAAAAAAATGGACATGATTTGCAAAACTATTTTCATGTTTAAATTCATGTCTTAAAAAAAGAGATGTGTGATTTGTGATTATTGTAAAATGGTTTCTATTAAACTTTATAGGCCAAATTTAGGTAAGATAATATGCATAATGTTTCTGTTAGGTCTACAGACAAAGAGCACTAAACCGTGTGGTATTGGCTCAAAATAGATGCTCAAGATTGTGTGCAATCAAATACATACAAACCATTGCTTGTGAAATATAACATAGTTTTCACAAAGTTAAAGATGAAACTCTTAAAGCCATAATGATGCTCTTTTTGGAATACAAAAAATGTATTTACAGAAAAAAAACTAGAATACTTCTGTAACTATAAATTGTAATTTATTTTGACTAATGTACTACATGAGAAGTAGGAACTTATTTTAAAGTATAAAACTGTATGACAATTATAGTATAAAATCAGAATTCTCATTTAAAATCAATTATTGAAAGAAAAATTTAGTATGAAGTAAATTCATATCACTCAATTTAACATCAACTTAATCAAACACCTACTATTTATTTAAATCATAAAAAAAATTTGTATACGCTTAATGCTCATGTCTAATTAAATTTAAAACATAATTAATAATGTCCAAAGAGTAAAAATTTGATCTGGATTCTAAGGACCAAACATATAGTATATACTAAACATATAGAATAATTAAGTATTTTACTATGCAAACAAAAGTTAACTTAGGTAAACTGAACATTTCACCATACATACTCAAATGGCTAATCCTTTTATACACTAATGAGCAAACTGATTTTGAGAAAAAAAAAATTTACAAAAATGACCAATTGGTTAATAAATTAAGTAAAAAAAAATAAAAATGTTAGTAAAAAGGATTATAACTTTTCATCATAATAAATTTGATATCAATAGACAAACATGCACATCTTACAATATGTAATTAGTAATTATTTATCATTAATAAAAGTTATTTATGATTTATCAGTAGAATAAATTAAAATTAAACACGTTTTTTATTACTTAATTTAGACTTTACTTTTTTTAGACGGATTTTGACCGATTGTCGTTGCATGGTAGAGTTTGAGCAAACTTATTGCATCTTGAGCTTCTCGTTTTTCACAAAGAAACCGTCCACTAGCTTCTTTAATTTGATCTAGAAATGATCTAAATAAAATTTTATAATTATAATAATGTATAATCAAATGAATAAAACGATAAAATGAAAGAATAAATAATGATTAACAACTTAGTTTTTACCTGTCAAAAGCCATATCCACTAAACTGTCCGGATCCATATCAGACAAAAGTTCAAGATCACAACCGCCCAAAAGAGCTATTTGACCAATATCATTTTGCAGGCGATGAATTAAACTGTACAGGTTTTGAGGACTATCTATTTCATCATTTGCAAGCTTAATACTATAACATTAATGGAAATTAATAACGACATTAAAATATGAATAAAAAACTTAAAATAATAAATGCCTATTTTTTTTTTAAGTCCAACCTTATATCGCTGTATGAGCACCACTTTTCATCGGATTTTAAAATCATTATCAACGTATTTTTTTCCAGTGTGTCAAAATAATCATCTTCATCCACTTCAGTGCCATCAGATTCAAGAACTATTTTAACGGCTCCATTTATATTTAGCTTTTGTTGTGCTAAACAAAAGTCATTTTGTCAATGTAGTAAAAACTTTTTCTGATACTTTATACTGAGTTTGGTAAACACGTTAAGTACATGCGCACGAGTTGTACAATTAGTTTTACCTTTGGCTATTAAATCGGTTAATGAACTTGCTACAATACCAATTTTGTGTTCACGTTTTGAATCAATAATTTTGTACGGTTTTCCACAATATTCTTCACTGGCCATAGTAAGTGCTAAAAACAAGTACATTACTCAGTAAGCATATTTGGATTATTCTCGAGTAACAAAGTATCAACACTTGATACGGAAATCTATAATTTTAATTTAAAAGATTAGGGTTTTTTTCAGTATGTGTACAATAAAACATTGTGCACATAACCATGCTATTTAAAAGTAAACAAAAGTAAGTATGGCTCTACAAAAAATAAATGTAACAAATAAGTAAGGTTTACCTTACTGTTATTAGTTTATATAAAATAAAACGCTTTCACGGAGACACAAAATCCGCCAAATTTTAAGTACCTACCTATCTAACTTGTGTAAGGCCGTAAAAATCATATATATTTATAAAATTTAAAACTTCAGACTTACAGTCAAGTTACTTGGTGTTGTTGTTGTTAAGTGAAAAACTGATAAACATAAATTACTCGAAGTTTGTTAAATTAGTTAATTAACAACATTAGGACGTGTATACATATAGTAATACGATTGATTTATATTTTAGTTACAGGTATTATGGTTTGTTTTTACGACACGATCGATTTTATCATTAATTATCAAACTTGAAAAAAAAAAAATGTTTAGCTTGTTACCGCAGCAGAGATAACATGAAATTTTTATGTTATCTGTGACCGCGGTACAGGTCACTGAAAAATGTAAGAAAAACGATTACAGTCAAAGAAGATAAAAAAAATACACCCAAAGATGATATTACAGATAACATTTATTAGTTGATAATTGTTTCACTGTTTGTAAATAATAATTGTACTTCGCACACAACAACAATAAATAATAATTATTATTTATCTTACTTTCCGGTTCATTTGCAAACTACAAAAGTTGACCATAAAGTTTTTCTTTAGCCAGACAGTTGAAATCATTTTTTAAACCAGTACACGACGCAGAACAAAACGATTTAAATTTGTTGGCAATCGTATTTTTTTACAAACTTGAAGCTTATTGGTAAGAATATTAAATTTCAAATGTTGACGTTACTAAATTAGTTTTCGATCGTAGCTCGTGTCTTTAAAAAAAAAAAAATCGTGTTCTAAACAAGGCACATCAGTAAAAAGTTGTTTTAAAATCATTCCCACCCTCTATCTAATTCAGCTTGACGATTGTATTGTTTAATTCAATTTAAGACATTTTTAACTACCTACCTATTATTGCTCTAAATTTTGCGAATATGAGTTAGATATTACAGTTAACAATACACATCTAGTGCATGTTAGTAAATATTTATGTTCAAATTCTTGCTATCATCCACAGTCCAATTAGTAGAATGGTTAGTACCTACCTACTATTGGCAAAGACAAACTGTGCGGGTTGTAATTTCAAACCAAACTGATGTTTATGGAACCTATTTCAAATGGAAAACTCTCCTAATTCATTCTTAAATGTGTTTTTATTGCTTAAAAATAATTACTTACCTATACATTCATTAACTTACTTCACTAAATACAATAGAAAACTAAATTACTCAATAATACCCTTAAATACCCAATTAGCTGTAAATAACTCCTTATCAGTATTTCTATACTCTCCTTACCTTTTAAATCAATCTTTAAGTTATTACCGTAAACACCAATTTTAAAATAATAAAAAAACGTAAAAACCACTACGCCACTACCTAATTAGTATTTATAAAATGTATTTAACAAATTAAAAAATCATATAAATTCCTAACAATTTAACGCAGCTAATTCCATAGTTTCAAAGGCCAAGTTATTTTCAATAATCAGGTAGGATTTTAAAAAGAAGGAAGGTGTTAGAAAAACCTCCCTCAGCTGTTTTTCAAAAATGTGCTTTGTTAAATGATTCTACTGAAATTTTAAATATAGTAAGAAAAATTCCTTTAAAAAATGTTTCTATTTTATATAAATATATACTATTTGTGTCTGATCTTTATAGTTACCTTTAAAGTGTAAAATAGATTACATTGGTTTTACTATAAAGGAAAAGTAGGTATAGTAGGTTTAATTTCATACTATGGATTGCTACATAAACATAGGGTTTTTTAATAAACGTAACTAAACATGTTTTTTATACAATTAATTGTCTGATTTTTATTATTTTACATTTTTAGAAAACTTAAAAAAATGGATAACGGCAGTGAAGTAAAAGAATATCGCTGGGAAGGTGGATACGAAAAAACATGGGAAGAAGTGAAAGAAGATGACGGAGGAAATGTTGAGTGGTCTGTTAAAGAAATTATTGAAAAGTCTAAACGCCTACTGGCGACTCGACAGCCTAATGTTCGCTTGGGTATGATGCGGCATTTATTTGTTGTTATAGATTGTTCCAATTCGATGCTCGAAAAAGATTTGAAACCTACTAGACAAATGTGCACTTATAAATTGCTTCAGGATTTTATTCAAGATTATTTTGATCAAAATCCAATTAGTCAGCTTGGGTTGATTACAACAAGAAATTCATCAGCCGAACGAGTATCTGAATTGTCTGGAAATCGAAAATACCACCTCGAAGAATTAAAAAAAACTCTAGGAGATTTCAATTATTGCAATGGATTAATGTCTGTACAAAACTCATTGGATATTGCGTTGTCTTTTATGAAAATGTTGCCTTCACATACTAGTCGAGAAATACTAATAATTGGATCCAGTTTAAGTTCATGCGATCCTGGAGAAATAAACACTACTGTAGTTTCTCTTAAAACCAATAATATTAGAGTTTCTATGATACATTTGGCCGCTGAAGTACGAATGTTTCGACAATTGTGTGATGAAACTAAAGGCAAACATAATGTTGTTGTAGATGATGTACATTTCAAACACGTTCTTTGGTCGTTGGTGGAACCTGTGCCTCTTCCAAATTCAGTTGACGCGTCGTGTGTAAAAATGGGATTTCCTCAAGAGTTAGAACAAAAGCCGCCATTTACAACGTGCTCCTGTCATTTAGCAGAAGGTGGCAAATTGAACGCAAAAGGTTTCTTTTGTCCACAGTGTAACAGCAAGTATTGTGAATTGCCAGTAGAGTGTAAATGCTGCGGTCTCATACTTGTATCTTCTTTACATCTTGCTAGATCACTACATCATTTGGTTCCTATTAAACCGTTTATCAAAATTGACCTCGAAGAAGGATCCAGTGCCTACTGTTATGGATGTAGAAAAAGAATAAGAATTCCCGCCGAAACTGTTTACATATGCGAATCATGTAAAAAACATTACTGTGACGGTTGTGATATCTATGTTCATAATATATTACATGTTTGTCCTGGCTGTGCAGTGAAACGTGATGATAAAAGACAATGATTAAATAATTTTAAACTAATATTATAATTTTTTTTATATTTATTGCATTTGTATTATTATTATTTAACAAAAATAAAATACTATTGTGATGTAGAAGAATTATTCAGCTAAACATAAATAAAAATAGAAGTAAAAAACTGTGATTAAATGTCACATAGTTCAAATATGTACGAGTATGTATGATACGATGGGTACTGAATAAGAATTTAATTTTTGATACTTACATATTTTTAATTTTGTAACTTTGTACACAGGTTATAATAAAAATAATCCAAAATACAAAAATGTATGACCTGGGCGTACATAATTATTTTTGTTTTGAAATGTTTCAAACATTGAAAATTGCTAAATGTTTTAGGGGAAATGGTCAGCCAAGAAAAAAAACGTACACATAACACATATTTTTCATTTTTAAGAAATTTAAATTTAGTATGATATTGAAAATTCAATTCTCTAACTGTACCTAGTACTTTGAGGTTTTCAACCAAAATGATTTTGATTACACTGACGGATGTTTTTGCAAAACAGATTGAGTTCCCTATAAACAAATTGCCACCATAAAAAAAATAATATAGAAATAAAACCCTACCATAAGAATAATCGCCACCATCATATTACCAAAAACACCGCAATTGTGGAAAAAATCTCCAAGAAAAAATAACCATGAACTAAAGACTTATTGAATAATGCTGTTATTTGAAAACAAAGACAAAATTGTTATTGCTCTAATAAATCAATTTCACTTTGATTATAAATTTGTTGTTGTTATTGCAAATTGTACATTATTATTATTAATCTACATTTTTTTTAATGCAGTACTGCAGGCACTATTAGGTCTAAAATCGTTCAACTTGCCCTTTTCCACCAAAAAGATATTTAGGTTTTGTAAAGCTAAAGTATTGATTTTTTTCCCCAAGAACTTTTATTCTGAGTTTAATTTTTTCTGAGGTCTGTA
Source organism: Hormaphis cornu (assembly GCA_017140985.1). Lineage (NCBI taxonomy): Eukaryota > Metazoa > Arthropoda > Insecta > Hemiptera > Hormaphididae > Hormaphis > Hormaphis cornu. Next base: position 21,647,026 of record CM029360.1, read on the forward strand.
GAATTGTTTAGCTTGTTTTTCGTGCAGTTATATAGTATGTTTTATAAAAAAATGTGGATACATCGCTTTTGTATGGTTTGTAAATATTTTTGATGTTGTCTTTGTCTGTGATTTGCGCACATCAAAACGTACGTCGGCTGATACGGTACATTGATTGCAAAATACATTTGAAAATGTTGTTTAAAAATAAATATTTTTCTAAAAATCATGAAAAAAAAAAAATAAAACCATATTTAAACTCCTGTTTGCACGGCGCAATTCGTTAAAATAGTGTAATGGTACTTATAATAACGACAAGATTTGATCGCTTGTACTCGACTTTGTGTATCGAGTAGAAAGCGAACTATATGATCGCAGTAGGTACTATTTTAGGTCGGGGGAATCAATTCAAGACGTGTCAGCACAATTCATTTGTCAGATCGCCGCGGTAATTGTACAGTTCTGTCAAGTTCCGAAGGAAATGTTTCAAATTAATGACAAACAAGTACTACTCATAGTAGGTACATATAATCTATACGACGTGTGCAATATTCATCACGAGTTTGTGGTCTCGCGTCGCTTGCTTTATAAATTGTTATTTAAATAATTTATTCTTTACCTGTTTGTACAACAGGTCGACTGTGTAATACAACATTTTTTACGGATAACAAACACGACGTGCTGTTGTTAGACGGTCTCAGAAAATAACCGACCGACGACGGTTTGGCGAAAAAAATAAAAAACACACACACACTATTCGGTCGGTCGTAGAATGAAACGTCGACGTAAATATTATTGTGTGTAACACGCGGTTTTTCGTCAAAATAATTATACGAATCGGCTGATTCAACGCGTTATGCATCGATTGTGAAGTAGGCGTATAGTTTGAACGTATATTATTAATATTTTGATACAAACAATATTTTAATACCGGATTCGTTGATCACAACTCGCAACGTTTCACCACTGAGCCGAAGCTTTATTTTTTCTTGTCGTTACGTCCGAATAAGGCCGTTATTTCTGTACGTACTAAATGTAGAATGAATAAAAAAATGACTGGGACCGCCAAAGATTTCTACGAAGATATCAGACCGACGCTGATGTTGTACAAAATCATCGGGTTTACGAGCCTGAAAAACGTATTTTCCGGTCGATTCGAATTTCGATGGGGTCCCAACTGCATATGGCCGTTGGTATGGATTTTAAACACAATATTTATTAAATAATATATATTACTTTACACAGCTACAACGATTTCAGTTTTCCCTGGCAAAATATCAAAACACGTGGGTGTGTTTGTTTTATAATATAAATGTTTGTGTCAAATGTTTATGTAGATTTATGTAAATATTTTTTCATTCTTAAAAACTGTCGGTTTTTTTTTTTTGTGGTTACTGTTGTAAAATACGTATTCTAACCTCCATCGTATTAATAGAACTTATAATATACAAGGTGAAACTTTTTGATTGATACTATAATATGTATAATAATATATGATAGGCGCCTTTATTAAATGAAAAGTTTCCAGTACTTTACGTAGGTTGATTAAATGTCAAGAACGGGCATAACAATTGTGTTACGAGTCAATTTAATTTAAAACGTTTATTTAAATCTTGATCTAAATAATCGCTAAGCTTATCGCTACTTCGGTTGAATTAAAATTTAAAAGTACTTAATTGTTTCTTCGATCGTTCTAATAAATTGATTTGGATTTCTTTTCCGCATAGCCTGATACGTACGGAATCGTAGAGCCCTAAAAATAAATAACGAGCACCTATCTAACTTTATTTTGTTTTTCAATAAAATAAAATTTACTTGAGTCAAGTCGATCGATTCGATTAAAACTTAACTGATCGACTCAAAATTTGCGTTAGTTTTCAACTCTAAGCTTGGTCAGACGATTTCGGTTACCTCGCAGAGTTAAAAATAGTCTTACCCAGTTTTGTAACGAAAACGTTACAAAACACAGTATTTTAGACTGTTCGTATCATCGTTTGGCATTGTTCGGAAAATTCCTTTTAAACGGAAACGAGTTTGCGTTCAATTTGTTGAAAAAAAAAAAACTGATTCCAGGCGTGTTCCAGCGTTAAAAAAAGGAACTCGTTCCTCTCTTAGTTCTTTACATAACATATTCCGTTTCTCAGATAAAACTAAAAATCTATAATTTGTAAATTATTTTTTTACTAAACTTTAATAGTATGTTATTTTAATCTCCATAAACCTAACCTACCCTGCAGAACCTCCGGTGTTCTTAACAAGGGGATAAACTCATCGAGATTGGTTCAAACGAACTCATGGAAAATGTTTACTCAAGTTCGTAACGATTGTTAATACTCAATACGTACTACTTACTAACAATGGGTACACAAAAGGTACTATATAGGTCATAGTAAAGGCGATTACCTTTCGGCACACGCACAGATGACATCGCATCAAAGCGAGACAGAAAAGATAAAAAAATTTTCCGTCGCCCAGAATTCGTACAGGTAATATCCGTATGTAATACGGAGTAAAATGTCAACAAATAATAATATCAACGGCCAAAACGACACTGCGTCGGACAATGTTGACGATAAAATGAATGAAACGCTCACAAAAAAAATAAAATGGAAAACAAAAAAAATGCTCACGAAATAGGTACACGTAAATGGTAAATAAAAACCATTTAAATCAGATAATACTATTAGCTACGTGTGAGAAAAAAATGAACGAAATAAAAAATTTCCCCCAAACACTCGTTCTTTCCGAGCACCGCTGTGACGTTTGGAGGGCGCGAGTCGGCGATGGACGACTACACGGAAAATCAAAACTCAGAAACGCGAAAATGTGAAAATCAAAACTCGGAAAAGCTGCGACGATCGGAAAACCGATCGGGATCGATCGAAGTCTGAAAAGGTATCGTACCGAACCTATTCGCCGCGTCAACCCAACGTGACCCGAAACCGCGGAGCGACAGAAAAAGAAAGTGGCCGGGCCAAATTATAATGTTCGATTTTCCAAGTTTTGAACATCCGATCGTTTTTCACTCCATACGTATCGACCTAAGCGTCGATTTTCAATTTTCGCTTTTCCGAGTTTTGACGGTTCCCGCGACGCGTATCGCCCCGCCGGCCGCCTCTCACCGCGTTTTCGCATTCTTGACGTCGCGTGTTCCGCACGGCCGTTCGCGGCAAACTGCAGGTGGCGACCATAACTCCGGGCTATCTCCTGGTGATGGCGGCCGTCAAGGGCCGCTCGTCCACCATGTGGTTCTGGACGATCAACTTCGTGCTGCGCGAGCTGCTCAGCCAACTGACGTCGCTGCACGTGGACGTGCGCTTGCCGAACATCATCGAAAACACGACGCGGTTCGACTCGGAACACGGCCGGCCGACCGAGCGCAGGTACCGGCCCCGCTACTACGTGATCGCCTATCTGGCGTGCACGCTGACGCTGTTCTCCTGCGCTTGCGTGGACATTCTGTTGAACAAAATGACGTGGGACGTTGTCTGCGAATCGATGCTGAGGTTAGACCTACCTATAGTCGAAACTTTGTAGAACGCAATTGTTCGAAAATAATATGTTTTTCAATTATTGTTCACCGGAATGGCGCGCTAAAGTCACTATCGTAACTACTTCATAATAGGTGTGAATCATAAATTGACAAAATATTATTACAACGTTGCAACGCGTGCGGGGGTAGTAGGTATTATGGCGTAATTGGTACACGTTTATTTATTTTTCTTGTAAAAGATTAAAAACAAGCTTAACACTAATCGAGTCAAGTTATTCTCCTGCTACCGATATGTTAGTATCAAACTATTACGAGTCAAACGGTTATCGTGATGTCATCTGGTGATGCGAAGAAAACTCGTGGTACGGATGTATCTACGCGAGTGATTGAATTATAGTCAGTAGGCATGATTATATTTTGCGCGTTCACGTGTCGTATTAATGACATTAATTTGTCAGTGACATGCGGGTCTACGCGGGCCTCGTTTACTAATTATTTCACCCGGAAATCCGAATTCAACCCATAGCCGCAAAAATATTTAAGAACCGAATACCGGTCGACATTTTATTTTATATCTTCTTGAAGATATTCGCTAACGTTGTTTAACAAATCCGACGGGGCTTTTAACTATACACAATGTAGCGTCAAAAGTTCGTTGTTACGCTTTCGAGTTTGAGTCAGCACGTCAGGTAAACACTTGCGGTAAATCTATTACTCTTTTCTCGTCGCAACGGTCATCTGTAGACTGCAAGCGATACGTTACAGAAAACAAACAGAACAAAATCGCGCAGGTACATGAGTTCGATATTCCCGCTGCTGTACCTGGTGTTCTGTGACGAGATGTGCCTGCGGTTCCGGTCGCTGCGCACGCGGTGGCGCTTCGAGGTGGCCAAGGTGCTGGCGTCCGCTCCGCGGACCACGTGCAAGGCGCTGGAGTCGGAGCGGCTGGCGCACGCGCAGCTCTGCGACCTCGTGGAGGAGATCCGCGTGGCGTTCGGGCCCAGGCTCACCACGTACCTGCTGTTCGTGTTCCTGGAGCACCTGGCCCGGTTCTACTTCGACACGTACGTGATGCCCACCTACCTGGCCAAGTACTCCACGCTGCAGCACAAGGGCGTCAGCCAGCTGGACTCGCTCGTGTTCCTGGCCCACGCCTGGATCGGCACCTATCTGGTCGCCTACTTGTCCGACACGCTCACGGAGTCCGTAAGTAATAACAACCGTAATATCATCAACACATACCGTTATATTGCTGTACATTTTCTTCTTACCCCCAACTGTCAGGTGCCCCTATAGGCCGTCACTCGGGAAGCGCGAGTTCGCTCAGGGGCTGAAATAGTGTGTAACTGCACTCGGTGAAAGTGTAAAGTTTCGAAGTGCGCTGTACAACATTAAAATGTGTGTACCGTACTGATGGCCCAAATTTCGATAAAATCTTCGAAATGTTTATAGTTTACCTCACGATTATCATAAATATACTCGTCGAAAAAGTGTGGGGAATTTCAGAAGTGAAATTTCACCGTTAACGCTTTAGAGAAACAATGATAGTACCTAATAAAATGTCGGTTAATTTTTTTTTTTTTTTTAACTGTAATCTGTTTTCAAAATCACCGTTTCGCATTTTTCGATCATAACATATACACTGTACAACTGAAAAACATTCAAAATTTCAACAAACGTTTTGGTACAGCGTTTACTTTTGCACTTTTCGTAAGAGTTATCTATCCTGTGCGTAAATATAACTGCCGATTTTGTGACGTGTGGTGTCTATTAACAATATTCATAATTTTCTAGAGCAAAGAAATAATTACAGATTTGAGAAATATACCGATATGGAAATTACCACAAGACTGCTGTGAACAGGTATGTTTTAATGACAACGTACAAGTATTATTATTACAACTATTTTATGGTACCTACCTTTTATTTATCTACTTTATAACTTGACGGTCTGAACTTTTCGCTATAGACCCACATTATAACATAATACTATCATTGTGATTTAATCAAGCCAGATAACCGGTAGGATTTTTCGTATGACATTGTTAATTCATAGTAACGTCTAAATTTTTTTACACTTTTTCGGTCTAAAAATAAATTAAATTTAATAATACATATTGTAAAATGTTAAAAAAATCAAGTATGTAATGTGCGATTTATAAAATATTTCGTATTTGAGTTTGTAAAACACTTAAAAAAAAAAGAAAAAAGGGAGTTACGGCTATACCGACCGGGTGGATATAGCAGCTTGTTGCAGCAGTGACCATGACTTTGCAGTAGGCCACTGTTCTTGGCGCGCTTAATGGTTAAGTTGGACTTTCCGCATTAAATTTGTACAAGCAATTAGAAAATGTTTATAAAAATTACGATGTTGAATGAGCTCAGTTTACGTGCCAATAATTGGTCATAGCTGCGGTGATAACAGTGTTTTGTACACATTTAAAAAAAATAACAACTTTGGAAGGGCACAAACGACTGGCAACACAAACCAGCACAAACGAGACACAAACGTTTGGCACACTTTTGATTTTTGTATTCCACAGTGGGTGTGGAGGGAAGGCTATGCATGTTCCGTCCATTTTAAATGTTTAAAAACTGCGATAAGTCAAGTCGGTCCAATTAAATTGCCTTCGGTTAACAACGAAAAAAATAACTGTAGATAAGTTAAAATTTAAGATAGAAAATGAAACTTGACTCGGTCGAAAAAAGTTAATTTTTTTTGTTTTTTTTACTAAATTACTCGCAACTCGTGAAACGCCCCCAATCTATAGTATTGTTCGACTTACGTCGCAGTTAGGAAAATAAACGATCAAAATAAAAAAAAAGCCAACGAATAATTAGTTATGGTTGTCGGTTCCGCTATTGATAACAAAAATAGAAATGAACTCATAACATTGCGACAGTGATGATATATTGACTATAAAAACTATTAATCGACTTGTTCGCTTAACGTTTTAACGAGTTTTAAGCCCGCACCTTTGCCGCTTTTTCGTATTACCATCCATTCGGCGGCAGCTGGGCCAGGGATCCGCATTATAGTGTAATAATTGTACCGCGCATCCATTTCTTATTCGTCGCCGTAATGAGTCAAGACCGATAATATTATTTTGAATTTTGAGTTTGGTCACGTCAGACGAGTATATTGTTTATTGTGATTGGCGAGTTACTTAGAATCGTAAAATCTTTTTATTCTCTTTGTAGACCGTATATTCTGTACGGTTTTAAACACGCGCATTGTATGGCGTAAAGCGCCGTGAGCGTTCATCGCTCTAATGGTGTATATACGTTTTTGTCGCTTCATTCGCACTGCGATCGACTAGATTATCACTCGTCATGTCGGAAAATGACCGTGATTTGAAACGTTTTGCCATTATACCGCGGTCAATTTCAATTCGTTACGAGTGTTTTCAAATGTTTAAAATGTTTCGAAATTCATTTCAATTACTCGTGGGCTTTCGATACTTTTGTTTTGGTTATATTTCGGCGATAGGCTTAAAATGAATTTCTCCCGCTGTTTATGTTAAAAATCTCAAAATTATTTTGATCAATTATTCATTCCTGCTCGCGAATAGAAGGAAAAACTAGTATTGTACAAAATTTTTAATTTTTTTCCGAATTCTGTAATATTTTTTCGGCAGTTGAATAATCGTTGTAAAAATTTTTTATCACATTAACGTTTCTGTACAGAATGTAATAAATACTGTCGAAATTGTACCGACTAAATTATAAATATATTCTTGGAGTACTCCTCGCTCCGTTACTTTCGTAAGCGACTTACAATTGCTTTCTTTACGATTTAATAAAAATGCGCGCGTTTGTTTTCACCTATGTAATCGATTTCTGATAGTAGCGTCTTATACAGCAATAAAAATGTTAAAATGTTATATTTTATTAATGGCCCGCCATAATGATAAAAAAGCGATGGATCCGTTAAGTTTTACCGAGTCATAAATGAACAGAATTTAAAACCGAACGTTTTTAAACTTTTATCGACTATTAATTTTAACTAACTTATTTATTTAAACTTGTTTAACTACCTATTACAATACATGCGTAGGTCACTTTCTTCATGTCTCAAGTACAGAATTCGCAAACTGTTATTACAGCGTCGGGTCTTTTCACGGTCAACAAAACCATTCTATCATCGGTAAGTACCTATCTACTGTATCAGCACTGAATAATATCAACCTTTCATCTGCGGTAGTTCATGGTCGTTGTAAATATTTTCAGATATTTATTAAATAACATAAACATATTTATAATGTAATTAATCTAAAATGATGTAAATCATAAATTGAATTACGTACATAATACGGATAAATGACCAATAAGTTGAATACATTTTATAGAAATATGTTACAGATTTAGGTACCTACGTTGTGTGTTTAGTTACTATCGCTTGTAAATGTAATAATATTATATAAAACGATTGAAACATGCAGCGCTCGGTATATTAATTGATTTGAATAACTAAATCATTTATTTTAAATTTGTTTATCCTGCTTTTTGTTTTTTATATTTATTCATCCATCCGCATTCTCTTATAAGATAATTTTTTTTACAAAACACTTAGATAATCACCTTTACATTTTATATATTATACGTTGGTACTCAATGTTTTAGTTACATTTTTTAAGTAAATGTTTTCCTAAAACAAACACCATAGTGAATATCGATTACATTATGGAACTCGATGAATCTCATTAAAAACTTGAATTCATTATGAACCCGATGTATAATAGAAAATTTTTAAGTTCAAAAATCTAAACGAGAAATAAACAAATCGTGCATCCTTATTGATCGCATTATAGTTATTTTATTAAAAACACTAGTCGTATACCTGTATGTAATAAATTAGCCGCGTTATAGATATTTTAACCGTTGGGTCAAACATTTCTTTTGAATGTTCACGACTTTTTTTTTCTCAGTGACGTAAAATTATTTTAATTCGTAATGTTCTTTTTCATAAAAAGTGTTTCGTATTTAACATTGTTATTTGACAAGTGTTTTTGTTACATACCTCTATTGTTCCGTACGAGTTATTACGCGTTGTTGTGTGTAGGCAATGCTTGACTTGGTAAAAAAAAATAGTAGAGGTACTCTAGCTACTTTAAAAAAAGTAGCGTCCCTAGCATTTTAATATCCCTCACAAACCCGCGGTTTCCCACACCCCCCTAAGAAGCATTCATATGAAACCATTAAGCATGTATCATAACAACACAGAATAACATAATAATTGTTTAGGTACAACTTGTCTTTTTTAATAAAGTTACAAAATTGTCTCGCAGTCTTTTTTTTCTTTTTTCACTCATCGCATGTATTATAGACGAAAATTAACCGGCGTCATCATACTGCATACATGTCACAACTCATACGTAGAACCAACGGGATACATCCAGCCCAGATGTCCCGAAGTGATATGAAATATAACCTAAGAACTCGGATGCATAGCGTATTGTTCAAAATATGTTCAATGAAAATACTTATATTATATTAAGTCAGTGGATTTATAGATATTTTATATTTATATATTGTAGTTGTTGATGGGTACCAAGAACTACATAGAACTAATGAATAATTTTTGTTCGTGGTTGAGTTATCACGTATCACATTTTAAACATTTTGTAAGATTATTAGACATTTAACACAAACATGTAAGTTGAGTAATTTTATAATAAAATATGTAAGCTTAAATAACAACCCGTCCCACGCGTTTCCCATTAAAAAAATAAGTAGGGGTACGCTGGAATATTCAAAAAATTAGTCGAGGTACTCAGTCCCCCCCCCCAAGTCAACCACTGGGTGTATGTCATTATTTGTTGTAGTCTCAGAAAACCAGGTTGAAATGGTCTTAAAATTGTGTAATCTCATGTCGTATCAACAGGAAAGTTAGTAAGTACTTATACTGACCCAACACTTAACAACATCAAATATTTTCGTGATGCGTTGTCTCGAAAATAAAAATATATTACACCGTTGAAACGCCACAACGTGTAGATTTCGTGACACTGAAAATAATTTTCGACTTACATCGCGTAAAAGATATATTAACTATGTAGTAACTTTATCATACTTACTAATTTAAAAGAGTATATTTACTGTTTCTCAAAACATCTCATTATCAAGAAAAGACATGGGCGTCGCGACATTTGGACGTAAAATATGGATAATTTGACGAGAGAAAAATACAGAGGCGTTCGAGATGCGGCGTTAGAGGCGTGTTGAAGAGTAACAAAACGCAAAAAGCACTTAGAACCGTAGAAAAAAAAAAGCGCACTCGTGGATGCGATAAAAGTAAAACGTAGGAAAACATCCAGATTGAGTCTCACAATACGATATTAGAGGAATAGGAGGAAACGAATCTGCAGGACGCGAGAAAAAGCGAGTAGCCGATCAGAACGAAGAATTGGAGTTGAAAACCGACCATTGGGTTGACAAAAGTTAAAAAATTAGTAGATTTACCGTTCCGGAACACTGTAAAAAAAAAAAAAAAAAACAAATAACGGTTTCGATATTTGTGATTTTCTCCTCAATTTCGATTCGATAAAACAGCGCATACCGCACTACAAACACCGTAGTTGTTTTAAAGTCCTACGCGGGGTTGTTTTTGGTTAGTGCTAATCGTCGTCTGTGATCAGACATAACTGAGACTACACATAATACTGATCACCACGCGGTGATCGGTCACGTCAGCAGACGACCACGATATAATTTTATTCGAGAAAAACAACACTCTTGTCACTCTTTTCCAATGAAAAACGGACGAGGAAATTTATAACTTTAGGTTTAACCGCGGTGGAATTTGTCGAACGAACGCCGAGATGTACGCGTGATGACACAATGTTAAAAGATCCCGCGAACGTGTCGTTAACTCTTTTGCTTTGTCGATTTTCCAGATAATCATATCGTTGGCCACGTACATCATAGTGATCATACAACTGGCGCCGGACCTGGGTCGCGTGTTTATCGAATGAATATATAGTCATTACACTACGTGTAACAATAATAACGACAACAACAACAATAATAATAGTGTATTATTTTTATTATTATAATATCGGCGGCACACACACACGTGTTAGAAACGCTTTTTCACCGCGAACAACAATAACGACGCACGCGATTTCGTTTCCCACGCACACGGCGACCGCGACTTGTTCTTGCGCGTTCGCCCGCGGCCGATGCCCCCCCGACGTACGTCGCCCGCGCCCGCGCAAAATAAAAAGAAGCCGAAATCACTCTAGGTCGCGCGGTGTGCGTCACTGTTTCGTGTTCCCGTGTCCTAAGTCCTAAGTCGTACTTTAAATCTGTGAGCGATTGAAAATCGCTTACGAAAATAGCGATTCCGCGAGCGAGCTCAGCGAGTCGACAGTGCGTACCTACCTACTTCCGTTGCTGTACAATTCAAAATAACACCGTTTTTCGAGACTTTTTTTTATACGCTTTCAGAATTTACCGGGTGAATTTTTTCGAGACTTTTTCATTCAGATAGCGAATTTCGTTTTACAACAACGCGTTAAATTTACAAATATCAAATAGCGGATTTCTGTGAGTCACGAATTTTTCCCCAAAAATAGTCAAATGACCAGTAAGAGCGAAGGATTTTCGTGATTTCGTAGCAACATTAATTACGCGTTTGGAACTTGGTGTTAAACTTTCAAAACTTTTTGTGGGAAATTAAATTTTTCATCGAACGAAATTTTTTGAAAATTTCAAAGTTCTACGCACTCGGCTCTAAAAATTTCTTGAAACTTGTTTCATACCCGTATCTCGTCAGTTTTAGTATTATGTAAAAGTTTCATTCCGATCGTTATTGCGGAAGTATCACGACATCTATAAATCGATTATGTCAAGAACGCGTAATTCTTAACGTTTCTTCCTTAATTTTCGCTTAGTTTCGTAACTTTTTCAATTTTCTAGACGCTCCCTTAAGTCTACGACCCCTGAGAGTACCTACCGCGTCCGTACACCTATCGTTAGACGTACCGACGTTAAAAATCGCAGCGTAAGTCCGTCTCGCGCAGAATCCAAAACACAATGTAAAATGTTATTGTCTATACATAGGTAACTACTCGCATTGAAAACAAAAAAATTGTGGAATTCGCGTTATCGTGATGTAATACGTATATTATGCAGTTTATAGACGTAGTCGGTTTTTTTTTTCTTTCAACCCCGGGCGTTCGCTGCCCTTCAAAAAATGCAAAACTATCGCCGCCGCGCGCGCACACAACGAACCCGTTTGGATCGATCTGGTTTCGATCGGTCGCGTACTAGCGATAATCGTTCGCGCCCAGGAAGCCCGTTGGCGGCCGTATCCCCGCGAGAACACGCGCGCGTAAAAGGAGCGAGCGAGCGATTTACTAATTATTTTACTCTCGATTTTACACGTTTTTTTTTTTCTCTCTCGTTTCCACCCGTATACGAATTATCGTCCGGTCTATTACCTCTGGGCGTATCCGCCGACCTTGCGGCGCCGACGGGCCGGCCAAGGCGACCGACGACCGGCAGGACAGGACGACGGGGGGGTCGAGAGTTTTCCGCGTCATAAATACGCGGGTCCCGGGTCACCGTCTGTACAGTTCGTCAGTTGCCGCCCGAGCACGAGACACGCACACGCGCCGTGTACGAGCTGAAGAAATCATGAACCGATTTGTCGTGAGTATAACTATGAATACGTATTCGCGTGCGAGACGCGATTCGAAATAATCTCGATCTTTCGCACTCGGGTGAAAATTTAATCGAAAACGAACGACGCGAAATCGGAAGCCCCGCTCGCCGCGTTTCCGTCGATCGCTCCGAATCAGTGGCGGCGCGAGGTAAAATTTATACGTGGGCGAAGTAGACTTAAAGAGGCCCTATTTTTCTATGGTTAAGTCCCTTTGGAACGCGAGGCCCTTTTAGGTGCGAGGCCGTGGGCAATGGCCCACTTCGCCCACGCCCAGCGCCGCCACTGCTCCGAATTACTGTCCATAATCGGGCGGTATAAAGTGTAGCGCGCGCTCCGCAAGAATCGGTCGGCGTGTCGTTTTTTCACGACGAATAAATATTAATCCGTACGAGATCGGATTTCCTCTAAACTCGAAGTACTCCATTCGATTTTAAACATTCGAAAACGACCAGCGTCTTACCGATTTCGCATATTATTTACGTTGGTTTGACAGGCTATAGAGTTGCGCACTAAAAAAAAAAAAATGATCTTCGACTCAATGTCCACTCGCCGTCCGGACGGACCGCACTAGCGTTCAACGGCGATTTTTATATTAATTTTACGTTTTACCGCGTAACATTTTCTTGGACCTTTTGTTCGACACTGAACTCTCGTTGTAATACCTATCGTCGAGCTGAACTTCACGTCACGTCTGTAATGCTGCTGTCGTTTTTGTCCGAATTTCACACCGCGGTCCGATCGATTATTATTACTTAACGTCCGTCCTTCCACAGTTACGTACGCGAACCGTGGCGATTACTTCCGTCGTGATGTACATAATACGATAATTTTACTTCAGACCCCCGTGCGCGGCACGACCACGTAGGTGCGGGAAACAGGATCGCGAGGGGACGCAGCGTTTTTTTCCCCGGGGATTCCGTTCCTCCGCGGGGGGGTTTTTCGTTCCTCGATTTTATTCCTGTAGATCGAACTGACCGTACCTGCTTGCCTGTTCCAGGCGCTGTTTGCCATCGCGTGCGCCGGGGCGACGCTGCAGCCGGCCGCCGCGCAGAATCGCGCGAAGATACTGGCGGACTCGCGGTACCTGTCCAACAACGGGCAGTTCGGCGCGGCGTACTCGCAGGACGACGGGGTGGACTTCAAGGAGGAGACGGACGCCGATGGCAACCGTCGCGGCTCGTACAGCTACGTGGACCCCGGCGGCCACAAGCGCACCGTCTCGTACACGGCCGGCAAGGACGGCTTCAAGGCCTTCGGCGACCACTTGCCGACGGCGCCGGATGCCGCTCCGGTCGCCCCCACGGCCCCGTCTCAGTGGCCACACCAGTGGTGAGCGTCGTACAACGTTATTGTTTTTTTTTCCGTTCCGAGCAGCGAATCGTCGAGGAAACTGTGTTACGATGTGGTGCCACTACGATTTTAGACCGGCGCGAGTGTACCTTAAAATGCACAGTACACAACAGGCGAACTCGCCCTTTCGGGTCTCGTGCGCGGGTTTTTCAAAAACAGTTTTGAAATTTTCCGTCTTATAAATATCGGGTCCATTGGGAGGAGTAGATTACCTCTTACGTTAATTCTGGACCCTTAAACTGTGCCTGTATACACGGTTTAAAGGTGGGTAGGTTTTGGGGAGACAGAGCATGCCTAGGATCGAGGGGTCCCCCCCGTCGGAAGACATGTTGATAATCGCCTATAAGACTGTAACGCGAAAACGGCTATTTTTGGAACCGCATAATTCGTGTCGTACTACGCATCAGCGCGAAGCCTGCAAGAAAGACGCGACTTTTTCACAGTTATTTACCTACTTAAAAACGCGTAACTGGGAAATTTTTTTGGAAAAAACGCGCGGTAAAAAGTGGTACTGACGGGTAAAACAAACGTCATGTTTTTCGCGATCGCGCGAGGCTGCACGGCGTTAAAAGTGAATATAGTCGACGTTAATAATTATCGAGACATTATGATATCGAAGACTATCGTTACTTTTTCGTTTCGTCAAATCATAAGAAAAGATTATTTGCGACTCTTTGGATTTTCGATCAAGTTACACGACTACGGTTATGTTGATTTGTATGTTAATACGATCCGAACCTAATTTCATCCGGGCTACTTGTAATGTTTTCTCCGTTTGACCATTTTTTCGAGTACAATAAGAGTGCTTCGACTTATTTCACTTACGATACCACAAAAATAATATGTTATATTTTGCTTTAGATCGTACGTTTTTGAAGCGTTTTTTGCATTTTCGAGTGTCTAAAAACAAAACGATTATGTCGAAAATGCTCCAAACGTATATACATTTCGTTAGGACGGATAACATTACGATATAAACGTAAATAATTCGAGTCCTTGAAACGATCACACATTTTTGAAACGGACACATTTAAATCGTCAGAAAAGTTTCGGAATTGCTCGAGCCAAGTATATACATCTTCAACACGTATGACTTGTTGAGTATTTGACTCATTTTCAGATCGCTCAGAGTCGTAATTTTTGTTTTGTTCACTTTTAATATTAAACTATCCTTTTTTTTCTTCAAGTGTAATGTGTTAATTTTACGTTGATTCGTGATGATCGTCAATATGAAGTTGGTTCCACCGATGTCGCACTTAAAAAAAAGTTCAAAAGTGAATTGGATCTTGAATTTTTTTTTTTGAGGAGAAGGGGTGGGAAACTATCCTGTTACAAGACCGGTCGGATTGAAAATATAACTTTAATGTAGTGTACGCCTCAACTCACACCTCCGGCAAATCTGTGTTTGGGATGAAAGACGAGTTCCGTTCGTAAATGAACGTTTCTGTGTTTCGGCGACTGTGACAACACTTAAATTTGCCAAAACGAAAGTCGTTAGTCAGAAAATAATATCAAAGACACCGTAAATAAAAAAAAAAAATCGTTCTATTTTACGCGGTGTTACAATAATAACTAATTATAATATTACGTATGAGTACTGGTACGTACGTGCAGTTCGAACGTTATGATTTGTTGTCGATCAATACATTTTCGAGCTCGGTTTTGAAAACGAAAAGCGTGTCCGAACACGGATAAAACGACTCCGTACAAACGTACCTGATCAATATGTAAAATAAACTAGTTTTTCGATCTAAATAATTTGTTTATAACTAAATGTATAAAGATATTTCTCAACACAAGGAAACTGGTAAAAAAAAAAATCAACTCAATCGAATAAACCTGAGTGTTTAATAAATCGTGCGTTCACTCATAAATATATTATAATATTATATTGTAATGTGCATTTCGTAAATCGCGTTTATGTTATATTAAATCTGGTGGATGTAGGTGTAATACACGTATAATAATAATCTCGAATATTATTCGTCTTGTTCATACGAGGATAATCGTTTTTTTTTTTGAAACTTTTTTGTAAGTCCATAATTTTTGCACATAGTTGTGTGTAGAAAAATCCACCATCAGATATTTTTTTCATGCTCTTAAAATATTCTGCAATTATTGTTCATCGATGCCATACAAACGATATTGAAATTATTCGGATAGAACAATGTTTTTGGCAAACATGTTTTCCTCTGACTTATTGACGATTACGTCAATAATATTAATAACATAGTTCGCGTATTCTGCAGTGTTAACCTTGAGCTATCAGTTTGTTATTGCGAAATTCAATAAGTCATTAAATTCATTGGTCGAAACTTTTCAACAAAACGAGTTGGCACATTCAAACGAAAACAAGTATAAGCTGCTGAAATCATACGTCCACAATGTTACACAGTAATTCCATATAATTGTTACATAAACTCGGTATATAATTATACCTAATAGATAGGTTCTATTGGTTAGATCGTAAGTATTAATAATTATTATGCTCATACTATGATTTTCAAGCGTAATACGCGTGAAAATGAGTAAATTTGTGTTACAACGATACATTTTAACTATATTCAGAATATTTAGATTTAGAGTTTATTATGTTCTAATAACTTTTGTCAATCATCAAATAATAATTAATCCAGCAATAAGATTCCAATTTCTAATTTTTGAGATTATACATATATATAAGTGTTATATATGTATATGTAACACTTTGGTCCTTGTCGATTGCTAATACGATATTATGATTATTATTTTCTATGATTTCCGTTTGTCATTAAAATGAATTTGCATCTACTTTTTACAAAAGCCCACACGCGACAGTCACCATTAATAATAATACGTTACCCGGATGCAAAACAATATTGTAAACGTATAAATTGTTATTATTTTTTATTCCACTACCGTTTCGATGTAATAACAATATTATGCACCATATTAACGAGATGATCTTGACACACATTGTCCATCACAAACGTGCCAAAAGACCAACACCCAATAGCTTATACATTTTAATTGAATCTTTTATTCATGACTATTTAAAACTTTAAAAAATCGCTCTACAACGCAGATCTTTGTTCAATGTTTTTGTTTTGAGTTCTGGAAAATTTTTTTTTATCGTGCATACCTGCAACTAAAACAATATTCGAGACTGTTTGTGCACACACAGCGTGAAACATGTTATCGCAAGTTGCGGTGATTATATCTTGTACGACCCTCCCAACAGCCCGAAACGCACTTATCAAGGTTCCGTATCTACTTATTGAACTCGCTGCGTTTTTGTTTTTAGTGCTACGATTCTTTATAAATCGCGTTTCGGACTGTGGAAAATAAATAAAAAATAAACTAACTCGAAACGATCCCGAAACACGATACGTATAATATACTCTAATTATTAGAGTCTAATAGCTTCAAGACGATTCAAACCTAGAAGTAGTCCCGTCGAGTCAAAATGGTTAAAACAAACTGTGGACGGCGTTTTGAAAACTGCGAAGAGGTCATTTTATTGCCGAAAAAAAAAAAAAGAAAAAGAATTGACTACGATAACGCGACAGCTGTTACCATTATGTTATCGCGTTTCAGGTCTCAACCCCCGGCGGCCGCGCAGAACCAATGGAACTCCGCGCCGGCGGCGGCCCAGAACCAGCTGCAGTGGAACTCCGCGCCGGCGGCCCGTAGCCAGTGGAACTCCGCGCCGGCCCCGGTGGCTCAGCCCCAGTGGAACCAGTGGGACTCCGCGCCGGCCGCGGACCAGAACCAGTGGAACTCCGCGCCGGCCAAGGGAGAAGACGGCGAGTGGGTGCCCGACAACGAGGCGGCCAAGTTCGACGACGGGTCTTATCGGCCCGAGTACGATGACCCCAATTACGACCAGAAGACCGCGGCGAGCCCGTCGCAGTGGAACAAGGGGTCGTCCAACGGCCAATGGAACCAGTGGAACTCCGCGCCGACGCCGGCCCCGCAATACGGGGGGAACCATGTTTCCGGCAAAGTCAACCTGAACAGATCTCCGGACGGTTTCAGCTATACGTACACCCAAAACTGACGGATAAATATAGCCGCTAGCCTCGAGCTCTTTTGTATCATATCATATTATATACACTGTTATACTTGTATTTGTACGTATGTTTAATATTTACGGTTCTTTTGTCGATTCGTTTTTACGTGCGTCAGTGATAGTCCTCAAAAAAAAAAAAAAATAAATAAACAAAAATATACATGTATAAAATGAAAATAAAAAAACCAAACTGATAAAACACCACACTCGGAGCGTATTTCGTCTCCCGAAATTGTTCCGCACAGTATTGTGTAATAATATATAAGTAATATAGAAAAATCGACCACGGAAAAAAAAGACTTTTTTTTTTTTTAAATTTGTATGTAACACGGTTTTTTTTACAAACGTCCACGGAATTTGTATATACTGGAAGATTGCTTCACATTTTAAGACGTTTTCTTTTTAAATATATTTGTTTATGTTCCATTACTTTTTAGATTGACATATCGTTACTGCCGAAAAACTACGTACCGCATATTACTACTATAGTTGCATCATCGTTACAATTTTAGAATCACCAGACTTTTTGCTTTAAATCTTTAAAAGAATTGGTTTCCCGGCATTCCTCTATTTTGAATTTAACGGTTTTGAACCCAGTGTTTCATCGGTATTTGTATGCGAAAATAATGAATGGTTTTCGAGACGAAGTGAAAAATCACTATCGTAAAAATAACAAATTATTCTCATTGAATCGGACAATATAGGTTAGAACTCTTTACCAAGAGGTACAACAAATAGGAATTATTTTGAGCAAAGTTATTCTTTTTTTCCGACCGTTTTTTCAGTATTTTCGATCGTGTTGCCTATCGTGGCGCGATCTCTGTCAAATTTACATTGTTGTTGCGGGGTGTGTGAAGTTATCAAAATATAGTAGTTTGGAATTCAATAAGATCTAGTATCTACGAACATGTTATAATTTTTCGCGGTGGAAATTGAACGACGAATGTTTTTGTGGACGTAGGTACATACATTTAAAATAGATATTAAATTGTATACGAAAAACAAATAAGTAAAAAACTTTTTTCATATATAGCAAATCTCATAAAATTATAATACAATACTAACGGTAGAATTGTTATTTTTTATCGTGTATACATACAACAACACTTTTAGCAACAAATTTTTTTTTACTCTTTACACAATATTCGTTTTGGGCCGAATTTGTGTTAATATCAAATAAATGATATTTTTTTTAATTAACATACTTTTGAGTCGTAGAAACCGATTTGGCCCATAAAAAAAACACATTTTGAAAGAATTACACTCGTATACGTTTTGGTCATTGTCAAGTGGCCACCCTTTTCGTCTAACGTGACCGAATAGTGTTATAATAATTATTTTTATATTCTCATCGTATTTTTCGTAACAGTATAATGTTTTGATGTACTTAGTACTTGACTTTCATCTCAAATTACAAACTTAGCAATCGTCATGAAGAGAACTCGGTAAAAATTGCACATATACATACTATTATAAGGTTTTTGGAAAACAATTTGACGCTTTGATTATGGATTATGATTTCCACAACCATTCTTGTAACATAGGAAATAAGTAATAACCGATAATACATCATTTCCTCAAATATTAATGTATAATTTTATTTTAAATCAAAACACGCGTTTAGCTTAGCTAAAATCAAAAATATCACTCGACGTCCATATCAACATAAATCCTGGCTCGGATTCAAGAAGGTTTTTGAGCACAAGTCACTCCCATTAGCCTTCCAGAGAAGACAACTGTTTTCCTCGTATAATATTTATTATTCGTGTTGAAATTTACATGTCAAACGGTGTAATTCGTATTACCTGCACCACATTATCGACACACGAATCAAAACATTTACATTTTGAACAAACCAACGTACACCCAATGTATGCACAAGAACAGATTTTTGTTATCACGATTCATGCCAAACATTGACACACACACACACATTATTATATTTTAATGATTTTCAAACTATGATAATCCCTAGTAGAGAAGTGTTTGCCTATCTCAATCTTAAAAAAAATGTGCGGCCTTATTCGAGCTCACTTCGAACGAAATGTGGCAAACTCGTTCGAAACGGCCTGGTCTAATGGGCTGACATTGATATTGAACTGGTGGGCTGGTGGTCATCTTGGTCATCTGGTACCACACGCGCAGGGCCCCTGTGGAGTGCCGAGTGTTTTTTTTTTAATTTTCACGGTGGTCCGCGGTGCGTCAAAATATTTTTCAGAATTCAAAATGACTGTGATATCAATCGTAACAAAGTTTTTCGTGTAAGATGGTGGATAATAATTTAACAACAGTAATAACATCACAACGATCAGTATAATAATAACGGCGCGTGCGAGTAGTCATCTGAAATCCGTCTTGAATGCAATAGATACATCGGTATTTGAAATAATACTGTTTAACTACTGTTTTTCGTCTTGACGATTTTCACACGACGCCGAGTCGTCCACCGATTGGCTCGCCGTGTAGGTCGTCGTAGTAGTGCTCGGCCGGGACGACGGGTCGGTCCGGTTTTTCGGTCGTCGTCGTCGTCCTTACGCCGTGATCTTCGGTCGTCGTCGTTGTCCTTACGCCGTGATCTCCGGTCGTCGGAACCGTTTCGTCGTAGTCGACCGGGAACCAATTGTGATAATAATAATTGTCGTCCTCGGAGACGTACAGCTGGCCGACCGTCGGGTCCGTTCTGCCGGGCGCGCACCGACAAGTCGTGGCCGCGACGAGGAGGCACGCGACGGACGCGATCTGAGGACACACGACAGTAATTTTTAATAATATTGTTATTTACTGGAATCAACAAAACGGGCGGATAGTACAGTCGACAGAGGATAGCTCCAGTGGCGCGTGTCCTGGGAGGGTTTTTTTTTTTGGGATGGGCCGATACTGAAAAATCCCCTGGTCCGCATAATGGTTCACCCGTCCGTAGAGTCTGGCGGTGGAAAAAACGAGAAAAGCCTCTTAAAATCAAGAGTTCCAAAAAGATTTTCCGCAGTCGGCGGTGGCTATAATAACTATGTCCTGCGATAGCATAAACTCCGTTCGGTCGTCCGGACAAAAAAGTAATCGTAAAGCAGCCGGCGCACAAACGGTTCTGTGGATATGTGGAATCCGTGTAATAACGGGTCTAAAAATTCGATAACGTTTTCGTACGGTACCGGGGATGTATAAAATATTGTGAACAAAAAAAAAAATACGGAATATTTGGTACGCAAAGACATCTTAAATGACACGAGAATACTGTGTGTTCGCTTTTTAAAAATAATATACCCGTGACGCTGTAAGTAACATGACTACGAAACCTAATTTAAGACAATTCTCTACATCCTCATCAGAATACGCTATTTATTAATCGTGTAACGTGCGTACATTTATGCCAGGGAATTTCTCGTAACTACGATAAAATATTGAAAAAATTCAAAACTAGGTTCCAAAAACATGGTCTTGATTGCAGGATGCAGTAAGTATTATTATATGTATGTAAATTTTTTACACCATAACGGTTAATGATGCAGTATCATTACAGGTAGTATGAAGTAATATTTCAAGCAAAAATCGTCCAGCTACGGATTGTAGTACCTACCACGTAGAGTTATCTTCTTGTCATTTTCGACTAGACAGTTACAACCTTCCGTAGAATCCGTCCCTGATAGCACCACTGCCTGCTGGTAACCATAAATTATTGCAGTATTGCACAATTATATGGTCTATACAAAACAGTGCCCCGCCCGACTTGTGCCCTACATTTAAATCTTGCGTAGTCGTTCCTCTCCAGTATCAAAAACATTTCGCGAACGGTTCGGAAATCACGACTATTTTTAACGAGTCTGGAGCAACGGGTCTTTATGGAACGACCCGAGACCAACAAGTTTCGAAGAGGCATACACCCTATAGATATGGTGAAATTAGGTACCTAAATATGAGAATTAATAGACGTTTGAGTGTATACTTACGACGGACGATTTCATGATGGCGTTCGACGTATAACTGATTTGTGGTACGTGCGTGGCTTTTTACGTGTAAATCACTCGTAGGATGTACAAGTTAAAAATCAACAAGAGAGCGCTCACATCTCAATGTCATCCGGTTGAAATAAATTGCTCGCGTTGGGTGACTATGCATTTTCCAGGTTTGTATAATTCTAAACAATATTTTCGATTCAGTTTTAATTATACTGCAGGAATATTATTAATGATACGAGCTGCACGATCTATTGCCTAATATAAAAGTCCTGCTAATTTTTAATGAGATTTAAAGTTCAACGAACAAACATAATCAATTTTGCATCTATTGTTATTGTATTTGGCGTCTGTGTTGTACCCTAGTGGCATACTGTACACGATTTCAAGAATTTAATATTGGATACCCTTTTTGAAATAATTCTGTGTATTTATCTGGAATTCATTAAACATAACTGCGAAGTGAATTAACCTGAATGCGATGAATGATGTCAATATGTTATGTATTGTTTTTATTTTTGTTCTATAATTTATAAATTACTATTCAAATCCGATGTCGGACAATTTAGAAAAATGTAAAATGGGAAAATTAAATTTTTTTATTAAAACACTCGTAATTTTCAATAGAATCGTAAATTGTTCCCTACTTTATGAAATAAA
>CM029360.1:21697361-21712784 GCA_017140985.1 Hormaphis cornu
CTATGGGAAATGCTACCGGGGATAATAATTCTTTCCTAGTGAAATTCCACCGAGGAGTGAAAACATCTCCCGAAAAAATGATTTGACCGGTGAATTCCATACTCGGCCCGTCCATTATATCATGTAATTATTAATATAATTTTAATACTATTATAATTATCATTCGTATGTATTATACGTTGACTATGAAGTCACGAGGACATCCGCACGGCCATATATTCGTTTGCGCACACGTTACGCGACAACGTGGACAAACTTGAACGACACGAGCGCCGCGAGAAGCAGTCTGGTGAGCAAATCCAGAACATGCTGTTAACGATCGTGAACAAGCAGAGAGAACAGTACCAGGATGACAGGGAGCTGGAGATGGCCTTAAAAGGGCTGGCACAAGGTTTGAACGAGCTGACCAGCGCGCAAGCGGAACAGGTGATAAACCGAATAAATTGATTACGTTATGAGCATAGAGTTAAGTGCTAGAGATATTTTTCGGAGTCAATAGATCGATTTTGCCAAAAAATGTTAGGATCGGTAGAGTTTACGTTCCCAAAACATAGTTTTGGTTGGATAAACAAACTGTGTGAACATTTTTGTGGAATAATCCGACTGTGCGGAAACCATTTTTCGGGTCGATGAACCGATTGCGCCAATATTAATTTGGGTAGATAATCCGATTTCGCTCGGAATTTAATCAAATTACAGCTGTTGTTTTTTTAACTATACTTTGTGTAGCTACACGGACATCCGCACAAAAAAAAATCGTGTTAAGGGTGACGAACTCGCATTAACTGGTGTTTGGTTATGCGAAAATTGGCAAAATCGGTCATGAAAATTATTTAGTTTTTCCTACTTACAGAATGTATATAGACACGATCCGAGCTCGATTGGTTTATCGACTCAACAAAGTTGTCGACGCAATTTGTTTATTTTTCCTAAAAATTTGTTGGCGCAATTCATCTGAAATATTGGTGGAAAAATTGGTCTATTTACCTTAAAAATTCGTGCACAGTTCGTACCTACCTATACTGTACAAAAAGGTCATGTTTGGTGTATTTGATAAACTCGAGTTTGTCCTAGTCACCAGACTGACCCTCGATCGTCATCACCATGTCGCTGTTTGCCACCAAAAATTGTATTCCGTTTTTCTCCAAATTAATTTGTTCCTGAATCTTATTTTTAGAACCACCAATTTAAGATTTCTCTATATCCACACGAATGGAACGATTCACGTGCGTTCGAGGTTTTTTTTATAAACGCAGTTTCTTTAGCCCACAATGTTGGGGGAACTTCTATACTTGTTGAAGGGTTCTAAATACATATCGGCGACGATCTTTAATTTAATTTGGATTTCAATTTAATTTGGCGGAAAACGGACACATAGCTATGAAAATCGAGGGTAACTTGGGCGGAATAATGCGAAATTCATGATATTATTTCAACTGACACCGTAAAACAAAATGGATTACAATTTCTCCGTTATTTGACGCATTTATTATAAATTATTTAATAGAAAAAACGATAAAGCGCTTTTGTAAGCTATATGATAATCGTGTCAAAGTTCAATAATTTATCTAGAACATAACACTCCGTACAGTAAAATAATCGTTTGAATAATTCAATTTAGTATTTTGTCTCGATAATATGTTTTCACATTAATTAAAGTGAAACATACATAAAACATACATTTTGGGTGTACATTTAACATAGTACAACTGTATATAGATTTATAATTTTAACAATTAGTATAAATTTAAGCCACGAGATATGAAATTTTTTAAATCTGATTAAATCAGTTAAATCATTTTGTATACAAGTGAAATGCATTGTGGTTTAAAAGACGTACAAATACGTGAAAATTGAAATTTCGGTATGCAAAGTACAAACGTCTTTTTACCGAACTACAGTAGTAAATTATATTTTCAATTATTATTTTATCCTTGAGGTATGATACCTTATAAACATTTTTTCTTAAAAATTCCAGGTGTGCAAAATAATAATAATAAAGATCAACGGTTATTGTTTATTTAGAAATATGGTACGAAAATCAATTAACTGGAATAATAATTATATTACAGTTTATTTTGAACATAAAAAAAATAATCACATACATTGAATCAGGTCACCGTAAGAAATAATTTTCAAGCCGAGTTTCGGAAGTCATTAACTATTGCACGTTGAGAACAGATTTTTATATTCTGAAAGTGACAATGAATACGTATTGATTTTACAAAAATATTTTATTCTCTGCGAAAATTTTTTGTGGAAAAATGGTTCAATCTTTTCATAAACTATAAAACAGGTGAGAAAGTAAACTTTCGGATGGTACTTCATGTTATTCAAAGAGTTTCTGAATTTTATTTCATTTTTGGAGTAACGATCCAAAACCAATAATTTTTCCAATATTATTTCCAAAATTTTTGCTCCGTACGTAATTTTCTTTTTAATGAACATTTTTTTTAGGTGGAAAGAGTTTTCCAATCTTCACGTGTGGTACCATATACAAAAGTCAATATTAGGCTCAAAACTGCATTTTATTTATGCGTCTTTTTGATTATTATTCGAGTTATAATCAAGAAACAATAAAAATTTCAAAAATGTTCCAAAGATTTTAAAATTTCACACGTCGCAACGTTGGTATGGGCAAAACTGACTTACAGACGTTGTTGGAATACTTTTCTTGAAATTTTCACACGTTATTGAAATGGATAAATTTAAAACGTCACAAAAGTTTGAAATTAATTCGAGCCAAGTATAAAACTTTAAATTATAGAACTTGTTGAGTGTTTGACATCAACTTGTTATTGTTTCATAGTATTTTGTACATTTCTATCCAATCTAGAGTGAGTTTTATCTTCAAAAAATGTTTCATAATAATAATATAAAAAAAACCGCGTTTTTTTGGACAACTCATATTACATTTTAGATGACTTAAACACCACAAAAATGGCTTGAAACCCGTTTCATATATGCTCAAACATTAAACGTAAATCGTGTATATTCAATTCTGTCAGATACTAAAGGTACAATATTTTTATAACTATAAAAATTTTACATTTTAGTTTATGGCGTTGATCGGGTCGAACACATTTTGCGCAAACATAGCGTGTCCGAAAAATATTTGTGTATTTATTACATTATATATTTAAGTAAAGATGAAATACAAAGAAACTGAAAACCATTTCAAGCGGACAAATATTAGAAGTGTAAACATTCATTATTTTAACAAAACCAAAGTTTATATTTACATGGACTTGTAATGTTTGACCGTATAGTGTACCATAGTGTCCACAGTTACGTTGAACGTACATATTATAACAAAAATAATAGCAACGTTCTGCATTTGTATCCTATACGGTTTGAGAGAAAAGTAGATAAAAAAAAATGTTTTTGAACTAATCAACGTCGAGTAAATAATAATTGTAATCATACGGTAAATTTTACATCATAATACTCGTGTATTGTATCCAGATCAGTAAAGTTTTTACGGTAATTTTTTTTTTAGTTATAGAGATTTGAAAAAATAATACAATTTTAAACTACAGAACTTGCTTTTTTTATATTCTGAGCGTTAGCGAAGAATATATTGGTTTAACGATGATGTTTTTTGATTATTTTTGAAATTCTCAGGAAAACGGTCAAATTCTCAAAAATACTCCGTTCGACTTAAAATTTATACGTGTCATTAAAACGAGTTCAAAAAATTCACTGTTGAAATTTCAATTGATTTCGATCATTTTTAAGGGAGTATTGGAACTTTGGAATTTTTGAATTATACGCAGTTATTGTTCCATAAAACCTCTAGTTTTTGCGTTTAAGTCTCGAAATTTTAATACATATAGATAGTTTTACATATGTGATTTAAAAATTTAGAAAATTGGTCAACACAATTTCGGTTTATAGCCGATTACAAGTTGTTATTTTGTCGTAAGACTCGTCATTCCGGGCGGCCGTGTATTTCTTATGGGGGAAACAAATAATTACGTGAAACGTGTTTTCTCCATATCGATTTAGATTTTTAAATCAGAACTGTACGACAACGCAGTACGAATTATCTATTATTCAGTGATCACGACGTTTTTGAAGTCGATCGCGAAACTCCACACACACACACAAGACCAAAAAGTAGGAACGATCGTTTGAACGGTGTTTTTTTTTTTTGAGAATTTTTAACGATACAGACCCCGCATGGTATTCGTTATAATTAATATCGTACAAGACGTACATTTTCACGTAACAGTTTTTAACGTACAGCTGATTCACCGCCACGACTTTTACGTTTTTAACGAGAGCGAACTGTTTTTTTTCCCCAGTCCGTCGACCGAGCAAACACGAAGGAGCTGCTGCAGAACCTGGCCAACACCGTGGTCGCCGGCGAAAACGGGCTGATGTCGATGCTGAAGGAGGAACAGAAATCCGCGAACAAACTGTACCGGTCGTTCGACGAGAAGCTGAGCGCCGTGTCCGCGCAGATGAGCGCGCTGCAGTCCCGGTTCGACGTCGCGGAACGGACGACGCCGCCGCCGCCGCCGCCGACGGCCCCGTCCCAAGCGTCCAACGACGTCGTCCTGGAGGCGATCCAGAAGCTGATGGACCAGGGTTCGGCCGCCTCCGCCGCCTCCGCCGCCTCCGCCGCTGCGCAGTCCGCCGCTCCGAACGACACGACGGCGGTCCAGCTGAAGGCGCTGCGCGAGACCGGAAGCGCGCTGACGGACGCGTTGCGCGAGCTCTCGGACCGGCTGGACGAGGGCGAGCGGAAGCGCGCGGCGTTCGAGGCCCGGCTGTCGGCGGACGCGGACGCGGCCGAGGCGTTCCGCGAGGACGCGCGGCACAGCTTCCAGCTGGTGTCCGCCGAGCTGAAGACGCTGCCGGCGGTCGAGAAGGTGCTGGTGCAGACCGCGGACAACGTGCTGGACGCGAAGCGGCGCGTGGAGTACGGCACGCATCAGATACTGATGGAGGTGGCGGCCGTGGTCAACGACCGGGCGCGCGAGCACAACGAGTCGCTGGCGGCCGGCCTGGAGCTGGCCACGCGGGCCGTGCTGGACGCGCAGTCCGCGGTCATGGCCAACCTGAGCGTGAAGATCGAGACGGAGATCAGCCAGGTGTGGCGGCAGATCGGCATCATGTACCAGACGCTGACCGACTCGGCGTCCGCGCTGGCCGCGCTCCGCCGGCAGACGGACGCGTTCGTCAACGGCACCGCGGCCGCCGTGGACGGCATGGACGGCAAGGTGTCGGCCATCGGCGGCCGCATGGCCGAGGTGGACGAGAACCTCAACTACCTACTGGGCAGGCTGTCGCTGGTCACGCAGGAGTTCGGCCAGATCAAGATCGGGCTGGGCGAGGCGCTGGAGAGCGTGCGGCTGGGGCTGCAGACGGTGCAGATGCAGCAGCAGCTGGGGGGCAACAAAACGGCCGCGGCGGCGGACGCGGGACCGGGGCCGAACCCTATCGACGAGGAACCGCTGTCCGAGAACTTCGGGCAAAACGTGCTGTCCAAGACCGTGTACACGGTGTCCTAGACCCGACTAACCCCACCTGCAGACCGCGGGGTGACCGAACAGCCGAGCGCTGTTTTATTATAACCGCGACTCGAATTATTATCACATCAGGTTTTTCGCGTTTCATTTTTTTTTTCTGGCGAGTTAATACAAATTAAACCTATACAAAATATTATCGTTTATACCTACTCTAAAATCTGATCGTTTTTCCCTAGATGTCGTGCGTCCGTATTAAACGTGTAATCATCTATTATTTTATACGACTATTGTTTTTGTTCGACGATTCGCCGAAACGATTTTCATACAAACATGACGCGTACACCATTCAGCGGCGTGATCATGGGGTATGCGACGGATACTTAGAGAACTATATATTATGTGTTTTTTAATGTTTTTTTTTTTTAAAGAAAAATAAATTTGATTTATAACGGTTTATAATAGCTGGCACACTTTCTGTGACGACCTATATAACAATGCGTGAGACTCTTGTTACCTACAAGATTCGTTGTAACAATTAATTGATAAATGCTCGATAGTGGTGCACGGGTGAAAGTGTAAACACGGCACAGAACTATACGAATATATCAATAAAGTATAAAATTGTTTTAGGAAAATTTTGATTAAATCCTGGTCCTGCGATGGCGTTATACGTCGGGTCCCAAAGTATAATGTTATATACTTGGAAATCTCGCGTCTCGCCGGCACCACCCGATAAAAATAATAATTTTTTTTTTTATACCTTTAATTGGCATCCTTATGAACACTTTTTTTAAAACATTTTTTAGTATCACCACTTTTAATACTAGCCATCTTTGTTAAAACGGTTTATTGACGTTTTTCATCACACAAAAAGAAACAATGACACACATAAAAGATTTTTTTTTTTATATTTTTGTGTTAAACGTTCCTAGAATAGTTTTCTTGGGAAAGTATCCACCACCAATACCTATTTTATACCGTACTTCGCGTTGTACGAGCAGCACGATCTGGTGATCAGTGCATGGAAGATTTTTTCGGTCAAGACGGTGCTCTGCAGTAGATGACGTCGCCGTTCTATTTACGTGTCCGATTTATTGAACGAAAAATCATTTTTCACACGCTTCAATTCGATCCGGTTGAAGTTTAAATTTAGCGCACCTATATGCACTTAAGTATTTTTCCCGTTTGCTCCTAGTAAATTTTCAAAAACTCTATTGAAATGTCGAACGGTAGAGGAATTTATTTGTCGGTTAGGTTTTGCTGTCGTGTACTGTTTGAAGTTTTTAAAAATCGTCAAATTTTTTTTATCAAATTTGAATACCGATTTACCGTTTACCGACTGTCGTATACGAAAAAATTCACATACGACACCCCGTAATCACCCTCCGTGAGCACGCCCCAGGAGTTGTCCTTAATTTCAATGGTGCGTTATCATACGTATTTTGAAAAAAATCTAAAAATCCATCGTCTTACGGTTCGTTTTAATTTGTTTGAAATTTGTACATAGAAATTTGAAATCGCTTTATACTTCGGGAATGGGAATCGCCTGCGCTCACGTGGGCTATGAAAAGCGACAGAGCTGAAAAATTTAAATTATACCGGACAAACGCGGAAGTTTCGAGAGGGATCATACGTTTTGCTCTTAACAGTCACACTCACGCCTCGGCTAAGACGCGTTCCCAGACTCCTGATCTCGGCCAGAGTACCTATTTGTTATATGGGTAAACGAACGAATAGCCGAGTTATATCGGCCGTCATCACTCGTCTGGGTACGTAAAATTTCCCGGCAAAATCCATACTACATATCGTTTGCATTGCCGTTTTTGTCGCGATAATTATCTATCAATGTTTTGATCTCGTACCGCGTTCTCGCGTGTGTATCGTTTTCGCGGTCACCCGAAACCGCGCGGTCGATAATTTTGGCCAAAACTGGCAGTTTAAGGTCAAGGGCGGCGTGGCCGGATTTTTCATAAAACGCTCGCGGCGGTATGTGCGGTGGTGGTGCGGGGCGTGACGGCCCACCGCGCACCGTCGTTAACAACAGGTAGGCCGAGTGCCGGAAATCGTCACGAAAACCCGCCGAGACGGATGAGAAATTCATCGAGAAAAATTGATTGCCGTACGTCGATTCGGTTCAATAATCGAATTGCCCTCGGTTCAACGGCGAACAAAGTTGACCGGACGGTGTGTTAAAGGTTCGGACAGGAAATAAACATAACCGAGTTAAAACAGAACAGAATCATAAGACCTATAACGGTGCAGTACGCCTGTAGTATTGTTAGGAAAATGAAATGATCGAAACGAATAAAAAGTCGATTAATTTATAGTTTTGGTCGTTGGTTCCGCTCGATGACGAAAAAAAAAAATAAACACACTGTAGGTAACTTTGCAACAACGATGTTGTATTAAGTATGAACAAAGTTGCAACGCGATTTGTAACTGAACGAGTTAAAAACAATAATAACTAACTGGTTAACGCCTTTGATGAGAACATGTCGTAGACGAAAAACGAGAAACAGGAAAACGTATTCGCGGTCGCGCAAAACGAATAATAGTTTTTTGTTGTAAAATTTATAAAATTTGCAGACCACCGAATTTATTCGTATACAGTTAATGTTTTTATAGTTATTTATATAGGTACGACCGAGACGGAAAAAAGAGTCAGGGGTGCGACCACCACCAGCCTCCAGGCTGGGACTTGTTTAAAGTTAAAAAGACAAATTGATTTTAATCAAGTCAATTCGTCTCGTTTGCTTATTTTTTGCGTTTTGTTTACCATTGTTACTGGCGAGAACGGCTGTAATAGAAATCTGAGATCATATTACCAATCCATAAAATTTTTAAAACTATTAATGGCTTGCTGATGTAACAAAAGATGTTTAATGCTTAAACATTACGACGAGATGTGCAAGTGTACACACAGTACTATATTAATAATAAGGTAACGCCAATAACAACGTGTTTGTTCAAAAACTGTACAATGTACACTTTGAGTTTTAACATTCATGAACGTAGGGAGCATTGTTCGGAATGTTTGTTCCGTTAAATCCGGAAAAAAAAAAAAAACGGTTTGCACAATATTACGCGAATCGCTCAAATATTATCTCGGTCGCTATTGTGGCACACAAAGGAACGCTCGAATTTCCGATAAGAAACAATAAAAGCTTATTAATGTGGATAAAGGATAAAAATGAAAACAAATATTTATAGAATACTTTTTATATTAGAGTAGGTTCATAAGATGAGTCTGTTTTATTCGTTAATACTTTTCAGATTCCGAGCGTAGCGATGAATGTAATGTATTTACAATGATATTTTTTGACTTTTTCCGTAAAAATCGTTTCGGGTAGACGAAGTGGTCCAATCGCAAAATGTCACAGCGTTAATGAGTTTGGAAATTATACGGTACTTATTTTCAAAGCGTCTTTTGAAGTTCTCATTATTTTTTATGTAATTGGGCGAATCGCAAAAACCAAAAAATTCTCGAAAATTTAATTTCGAATTAATTTTTTTAAAAAATTCGCAAAAATTTATTTCCGGCTTGGAATCGCGTTTTCGTATAAAAGGAGTGCTCCGAACTGTATGTCAAATACCACAAAAAAGTTAGAATAGTGATTATTAAGTTTATTTTTATTTCATTTTTGGATTTTGATTACTTTTTTTTATCATTACGGGCAAAATACGACTAAAATTGGAAAATCGTCAATACAGTCATTAGAACGGGTACAACTATATCATACCAGCGTTGTTTTAATTACTTACTTGTCGTTTTCAAACTTTAATGGAATGAATTATTAATTTAAAATGTCACAAAAGTTTGAAAAAAATTTGAGCTACGTATGTTATTCACGTCTAAGGTGTGCTCCCGTCATGCAGTAGTAGTTTTCCTCTCATGGTTAGCACGGTCAGCATGCTGGGGTCAGCATGCTGGGGTAGGTAACACCTCTGAGGGAGTTACTATTTTGAATGGTGTAGTTTTACATAATATACGTAGTGTTAACATAAAACAAAAAAAGAAAACAAAAAATGAAAGTTCCAAACTACGATTTGAAGTGGGTCACTTGATCTTTGGGTAGGTCAATGGTTCGACGGTTGTGAATCAAACGTTTTATTTAGTATCTGAAGTCTGAAGGCAATATTATATTGTGAAAAGCTCGGTGAATTTATGCGTTCGAGGAAAAACAAATACCTACCCAAATAAATAGGGGTTTTTCTTTGTTATTAGCAACAGATCAATGATCAGTGTTTGCATTGTTTGAAACTCTACCCCGAATTAAGAAAATTTAGTTGTGTGTACAAACGTGTTCAATTATAATTTCGGAAACGCGCGCAAGTGGTCACGGTTAAAAATGAGTCTCCGTACGGATAGGGTGGGTGTAATTGGATAGGGCATGGAGTGTAAGAAAAAAACAAAATTCTAAGAACGGAAATTCGGTAAGGTCGCGCGTGATACTCGCCAATGTTAGAATATTACACGATACGTTACCGCGATGGGCGAGTATAAGAATTAACTGGTTAAAAGTTATACGCGATCAAGTTAATTCGGTTCGGGGTAGGCAAACGTCCTGCGAATCAAAGTGACATAACACGCTAATTTTTATTTCATAAATTTTAAACTTAATGAAGTTTACTTGTTTGGATATTCGCTGCTTGGATATATAATTCAATATGATGTTTTCACACATTAAAAAATAAAAAAAGAAAAGTGTGTTGGCTGGCAGAAAAGTTCGAACGTCAATTAATTCTCGATCTGCTTTATTCTGTTTTTTTTTTGGGGGGGATATAAAATACCACTTATCGTATTTGATATAAATCAGTTTTTTTTTTTGCAGATTGATTTTCAACTTATTCATCGGTTCTGACTGTTCTGACTGTCGAGAGTCACGAGAAACGTTCGACTCGTAGGCGCTATTCGAAGGGCCGAATTTCGAAATCATTTTTTTTGCGGGAGGACTAATTCGTATCTAGCCTCCTCCCCCGAGACAGGGGAGCGTTCCGTGTATCTTTTTAAAAAGTCAACCCTGACCCGCCCGCGGGTGGGCCAAGCCGTCTCCAGCCCGCACAAAATTTCGCCTGTACGGTTCAACTCGTCCGGCCTGGCCGACGGGAACGACGGAACAGAGGAAGCGAACGCGGCGGTCGCGAGCAAGAGGGGCGTCGGCTCGCGGCGTGACGGGACGGTTATTGATCGGCCGCGAACCGCCGAGGACGATGACCTTGCCCTTGTTGGCCGCGCCGAGCGCATGTCCGCGGCCGCCCCTTTCGCGCCGCCCCTTCGGTCCGTTCGCCCCGGTGGCCGAGTGAATAATGTTATGCGGGCGCGTCGTATAGCAAGACTCGGGAAATCAAAACTCGGAAAACCGTTGTTCGGAAAATTGTTTTGAACTCTAAAACTATGAGTCACACACCTCGGGGTGTCAAACATTGGAAACTTGGAAAAGTAAAAATTGAAATTTCGGCATTTTTTCGCCGCGCTCGCTCCGCCAACGCGATTACGTCCTGGCTTTATTCGAACGATGTGGGACCGAAACGCTTTGGTGGAAAACAAAAAGCCGGGATCGCTCTAGGTCGAGTGGGTATTAGTTTGATGGAGTGGCGACCGCGCTTTGTGGGCGGGTCACTGCAGGCTTGGGGAAGTTGTGGTTCAAACGTATCATTTAACATATCTGAAAGCAACGATTATTGCCTTCGAAAAAACGATTCTGAGCGAATAGTCAGCAATCTAGTACTAACGCCCTGGTTAAAACCAAATTTAAAATAATGAAAATGGTCCGAAAAGTCATATCCGCGTACAAAGAATATTAATTCAAACGACGTGTGAAAACTTCAAACCATTTGGCGCATTGTTCGAGGAGATTTCAGTATCGATTGCACGATAGTGCGCGTAATTTCATTGTTGTAATCAAATCACACAATTATTTTTCAATACTTTTTTCTGTACGCTCTCAGAACCAGTTGATTCGCGTTGAAATTTTTATCAACCCATGACCCACTCCAGAGTGTAGTCTCTGTACGCCAAACGACTTCACGTCCGACCTGGAGTTTTTCTTTCTCACTTTCATTTTCGTTTCGTTGTTTCGACGCGAGAGTGCGGAACAATTCTATGATATCCAATCATTAGTACACGAGTAGGTACACCGGGTTTACGCGGTATGTGAAAATACAGAACGTTTTAAATTTAACCGTCTGTCGTCATAATGCACACGACGAGACGTGCTTGTTATTAATATATTTCACCGAGCAATCGATCGGTTCAACGGAAAACGCGCTCCTCACGGTTCGTGAGTCATCGCGAGAGACGGCGTGACTCACGTTGACGTTTCGTTCACCGGCGTGGTACTTACTTGTGCGAAATACGAACGGTACAAATAATAATAATAATAATCATTTTGCTATTCCTTAGCCCGGGTAGTTTGGTTAAAATTTAAAACGTACGGAGGAGAAAAAAACAATTTGAAATCAGATAAAGTCGATAATTCAACGGCAGCGCTCGAATCGAGTGGGCGAATGCAGTACCTCTTTGTTTTTTTTTTTGAAATATTTCATCGCGCCCATTCAAATTGAATTCTCCCCGTGGCCTCGTGGAAATCGGAACGTTTGTAACTATATATTGCTCGACAGCGATCGACATCTACATTTTTTTCAACTCGAGCACCGTTCTGCAGTGTTCACGATCGTGTATGTTGTTGTCGTGTGACCGACGTGTGTTTTCGATACGATTGTTTATGATCACACGCTGACAGTACATTACTCACACACACACACTTTAGTGGGTTTCAATCGAAACGCAGTGTTGTGTTTTGTACTATACGAAGCTGTATTTTTCAATTTAAACGTGAAGTTTATGTCTCTGCACATTACGCCAATTTTTTTGCTTTTGGGACGCTTAAACTTAGTTAAATTCTATTCAGAGTCTTATAAGAGTAAAAGTTATATTGGTTTCAGAAACACGTTACGTTAAAATACCTTCGGTTCGAATTTGTAGAATTCACAAAGGTAAATGTAAAAACCGTAAATATAATATCGAATAGTTAATTTGGTATTTTTAAGCGTACCTCAATTTAAATACCTTCGTAATAATTGTAAGTCGTTTTTTTTTTTTTGTGATTAAGTTTTTTTGTAGTCAAACAAAATAGTAAGTTACCCAGTACTATACAGGTACATTTTTTTATTATTTTCGGTTTAAGCTTTTTTTATCCCTAACGAGTTACAAACAATCATAACGAAGACTATTTACATCCTGTCAGGTAAATAACACCACTCAATTAGTTTCCTTTGCGTAAACGGTTCGAACTAGTAAATTTATTTCATTTTTGTCAGACGGGCATTGTGAGTTGCCCCGATGACACTTGTTTTGCCTAACATTCAGGCGTTCTTGGTTGACGCTTATTATTTCTTATATCGCTAGTTCACTGTAAAATATCGTTCTACAATAGTATTTTATACGAATAAAAACGGTTGTTTAGATTTAGATGGTAATTTTCTTCACGTTTAGATCTACAACGATCAGAGTTATCGTTTGCAGGATTTGTTTAATTGAACCCCATGACATTGTCAGGTTTATTATTGGTAAACGACAACGACTAAAGTGTATTTTGTTCTTGTTATTACAATCGACTTACCGTACAGTACTGCATGGATTTGTTTCGTGTTGGTAAAAAAAAAACGAGTTATATCTTCCCTCACAAGTCACATTATAGTATAACAATGTGATATAATGCGCATGCAAAAGCTAACAATTAGAATTACCATATCTATGTAGTTTATAGCACTACTATAATTTGGTTCAAAAATTAATGTTGTTCAGTGCGATTATATACTCAAAACCGTGAGCCAAATACAAAAACTGTTATGAATTTTCTAAAAAATGTATATTTTGTGTAAAAACTATGTTTAGGAATTTTTTTTATCAGATTTGACAGCTCTCACTGCGACACATTAAGCGTTTTCGAGCGGTTAAAATTTTACCGTACGTAGGTGGCAGAAGACGTTTTCCTGATAAAAGCGAAGTGACAAAGTTTTGTATTATACTTAAACTTTTGAATTCGACAAGTCAATTTATTTTGTTTTAGACCAAGGCCGCAAAATGATAAATGATTATTTCCACTGAAGTTTATTACGCGAAATAAATTATATTTTAACCATGACAAGAGTTAATGGAATTTGTGAGTTGACGAGTCAAGTTAGAAATTAATTTTATAAAATAAATGGAGTTAGCTAAAATTTGTTGACCGAAAAAAAAAAATAGTTAATACTTTATGTTTATAATTTTTTCAGTGCTACGATTGTTTGTCCCGTATCCGACTAAGCGGAAAAAAAAAATACAAATTAACTTAATAAAACCATTCCGAAATAAATTACTTTAATTTAAAGTTAAATAAAGATGACAGTATAGCGTAAGTTAAAAGTTGAGTTAAGCTGTTAAGTTAAATAAATTAAACTTTTTAACTCGTTGATGCCCAGCCTCGTCTTTGACAAATTACCCAACATAATTAGTATATATTTTCTTTGCATCTTCATTTTTTACAGTACAAATACTTTGTATTGATCTGTTTAGTTGATTTTTTTCAACATATTTTATTCGACATTATATTCTTATACTTGTCGATTCAATTGCATTGGCTTTCAGTTATTTTTGAAAATCGTCTGTTTTCTCTAATTTCTCTAATTTATCGTAAAAGTACGAAATATCCTAACGAAACGCGAAAAATATTTTTGAAAAAAGTATATAAATAATTATTTTAAGTGGAATCGATCCCGCCATGTGTAACTTTTTACTTTAACGAATTAAAAACACTTTTTGTTGAACACGGAATAAATTTTTTTTGTAATTTTACGTACAAAATTCAGTTTTTCTTCATTGACCTGCCCAACTCCGGTACCCGTGCAGTACAATACGTATATTGAATTACGAATTTGGTAAATTGAATTTGCGAACTATTTAGTACTATTTAGTACGTGTTTCAATAACGTGATGATTTAATAATCATCCGAAAAACCCGTACGTCTGTTGTGGTTTGAAACAACAACGTCGAGACGGTATTAAAAATACCGCGTGACTCACTGTAACAATATACGAGTGTATCGTACAACAATACGTTCCAGATGCGTCACGATTATCAGTTGTTTTCAGCACTAGTTCGTGTTTCGCACTAGTTTTCGTCGAGTTTGACGCAGTCATTACATGTTATTATTACATGACAGTTTTGCGGAAAAAATAAAAGTCAAATTAGTTGAAATTTCATCGCAGTATCGTGTCCATACTTAACGCGCGTTTAAAGTTTAGAGATTACTGTTATTTGATGTGTTAAGGAGGAGTCACTGCGAGTTATTAGATTTAATACATGTCAGGCGGGTTTTATCCGCATTATGTACGTCCAAACGCGGTGTCCGAAAAAAAAAATTATGAAGACAGATTTGAATTCAGGAATGAAAACGTCTTCTTTGTATCCGCACACATGCATCGGTATTTTTTCAGTTTTTTTTTATAAATTACCTAATTACCTGATTAAATAATTATTTTTTCTATTTTTCAATATAATACAACTCAGTCACTAAGTGGTTGTCTAATTTACTGCCCCTTATAATAAATGCAGAGCTCCCCTTAAGTATATAATCTAAACGTAAATACTTTTGTATAGCCTTTCAAACGTCACAACTACG
This sequence comes from Hormaphis cornu, assembly GCA_017140985.1. Classification (NCBI taxonomy): domain Eukaryota; kingdom Metazoa; phylum Arthropoda; class Insecta; order Hemiptera; family Hormaphididae; genus Hormaphis; species Hormaphis cornu. The sequence continues at coordinate 21,712,502 of CM029360.1, forward strand.
CGTCATTTTATCTTTGTCCAAACGTAGCCAATGTTTTTTAAGAAAATGTTTGATTAGTTTTTATTGAGATGTTACAAATAGGTCATTCTTTATACGACAATAATATTGTTGTCTGCTAAAAGCGATGATTTAGTATTGTCTACGATGGATAAAAACGTTTTTTGATTACACAATAGTGCGTCAGCAAAAGTGCGAGGTCTGTCTGGTACAATTATTTGCAGAATTGGCACGTTCTTGTGGAAATATTAACATAAGCATAAGACTATTATAAAAAACGAGATTT
>CM029360.1:21713184-21756143 GCA_017140985.1 Hormaphis cornu
GCAACGGTTAAGATTAGCTGTGTAACATATACTCACTTATTCAACATTCGATAAAGTTTATACATTTTTCATGGAAATTTTTTTTTTCGGTCCAGACGTGTTACACAACGTCATCACCTTAAAAACAGAATGATTTCCATAACATTTTTTTTTTTTTTTAATGTAGGAGAGTCATGATACGCGATTGACGTACGTCAATAAACGGCGTACGGGTACGTGTAGATTTGTTTGAAAACTAAGATTCTGCGCAGAGTGTGGAAACCAAACGTCTCTCTCTCTCTTTCGCGTGTACACGTAAATAGGTTTTGAACGCAACCACGGGAATTTTCAGCTTACGAAAAATTACTTTTTTTTTGATATCACGTCAAACGGAAAATCGTCAAACGGAAAAATGTGTTAAAACAGAAATATCTATCTAAAAAATCGAATTGTTCCCGCCCGGTCCAACCGACAAAAATATAATATAAATGTAAAAAAAACGATTCGAGTATATTTTTTGAGCGGACGTTCCGCGAATTTCGCGTTCCGTTCCATACCGGCACGTACAGTTACTACGTCGGTGCTATATTTTTGATGGTTAATAATAATTACAATAGTTTGTACGCAGGATCGTCAAATCGACATTGAATCCGAATCTCCGATACGATTTTGAAAATTGTTACGAATTGTCGTGCTCCCACTTCTATTGGTTAGAAGAATTATTATCACTTATATACACACACAATATACAGTCATTCCACTAAAATTGGATGTCTATAAATTGTAAAAGTCTAACAGCTAGACTGTATTGTAGAGTTCAAGGCGAACGGCGGAAGGAATGAACACATTTATTACACGCACGTGAATGTGGTTAATTAAAACGAGAAACGAATAAATAAAAAAAACAGTATATGGGATAAAAATAAAACAACGCGCGCGTTCCCGTAGACCTGCACCAAGTGTATAATATATTGTGTAGTTTCACCCTACAACATTATATTATATGGTTTCAAATTTAAAAACTAGCAAGCAGTCACGTTGTTATTTACATTACGTGTTTTCGTCCGACTATCGGATGATGCGACACGATCCGTCGAAATAAGAATTCGACTAGAACGTTCTCGCCCCAGGAACCTAACGTTATAGGTCGACGAAGGTATATCGATTGGATGGTAAATCTAAGCGAGAATCGAAACTTTGCCGTTTTACAATCTACGAGAAAGAAACACACTCTTGGCGGTCATCGGTGCTGTCAAATTTGACGTTTTTCAGCGAGAACTAATCGCGAGATTCGCCTACACCGGACTACGAGGGGAAGTAAACTCGAGAAGCGTAAAATATTTAAAAAAAAAACGAAGCGCTCGATTGCGGCCGTCGCGTTCGCCGTGGACTATTTTTCTTTTTCGCTCTCGTTTCGTGTGCGCGAGTGTGTCATTTCTCGAAGGCATACCTACATTATATACGCGGATTTATTTTCGACCGATCTCGCGACAAACTAATATTTTTCAACGACGACGTCGTTACGGTCTCGGAATTTTTATAGCGTACTTTACGAATTTCATCGGACACGACGGAGAACAAAACACAAAGTGTCGACATTTTGTTGGTTTTCCGCTCGTCCGATACGAACGTTTGGTGCGTCCCGCGCGACAGTAACACACCTACCGCGTTTGTTTCTACTATTACCACGTAAAACGTGTATATCATAATATTTATTGTTTTGGTTACGATAGTGCGTGAAAAATGGACTTGAAAAAAGGGTATTATGAACGGCAAGTTGAGCTGGAGTGTATAATAACGATACGGTCGGTGACCCATTTCGCCGCGGCCCGCGACATGTTAGCTCAACACCTCCTCGGTCGCTCGGCTGCACGGTTTTTATTTTTAGATCCTGAGCGCAGCGAGGAACGCGCCGTTTTTTACGGCTTGCTGAACGGTCAGAACGCGACCGAAAATACGGAACAGTGGACCGAAACGGTGCTTAGTTTGAAGGGGTATTTGAATTTTTCAGCGTTTTCAGAGTTACGATAAAAAAAAACCTAACGTTTTCAAAATGCGATGCGAGGTGATTTCAAACGTTATTTTTCTCTGTCACGGCGTGTTGCTTTCCTGTCTCAACGTTTCGTGATACCTGCCGCGAACGAGATAGCCGTTTTTTTTCGACGAGTTATCGATTATTTTTCGAACGAAGCCCCAAAACTTTTACGGAGATCGCTCCGTAACCTTCGTTGGCGATATCCGTTGTCTGAACGTTTTTAACGTAATTACGCACATCTGACCCACCGAAAGTCGCAGTGCAAACAACGAGGTCGTCACTTCGACAATAAACATTTCCCGGTAGTATCGGCTCGACTTTTCTTTTTTCGTCTTTTACCACGAAATTCGTAATTTTTGACTTTGCGCGTCTACACTTGTAATAATAACACAACAACAATTATACATACATCGTACGTTTCTGTATATTTTACGTTATGTAAAAACATGTTTAACATTATAAAAACGTATATTATACGCTGTGGTAACATTCGCGTCGGTGCGATAAAAACCAAGGACGAGGAGCTGTCGTGTGTGGAGAGCAAATCTACATACACGCACGTACGGCTCCGAACGAAGTGCGTTGTTGTTGTTGTTATTATTATGTAAAGCGAACGATTATTTTTATATTCCAAAGTGCTGCGTGCGGCTGATTTTACAATCGTGTTTTTTATTTTATTCTGAAAACACATTTTGCGTTGTACAAACGATCCGTACATTTAAAAGACGATTTGTAATCGGCCGGTGGGTACACCTACTCCGGTCGAAGCTTTTTATCGAATTTTCGACGTTTGATTTACGACGAAACGGTCGAAACGTCGGTACGACTCGGAATTCGCACGGATCGTTGAGAAAAACGCATTTGTGAAATCGGAGACGAAAAATTTTACACGAAATTGAACCCGCTCGGAATCGCGGTCACAGGAGCGGATATTTTTTTAAACCAACCGCCTCGAAAAACTTAAAAATACCTAGGCACGTATAATACGGGAGGTACCGCGTGTTACCCCAGGTCATTTTTTTTTTCAGTTCACCGAGGGCGTTGTCAAACACGTCGTAATTCGTCTGCTTTAACACTTCGATCATCATAGTTAAAAATGATCGTAGAATTTTGTTTTTATTTTTTTTACATTTTTTTTATTCGATATCGCGTGTTTTATGGAAAAAAAAAAAAAGTGTTAAAACAACAATAGAAAATGGTAATTATTCAAATGCGAAAAATGCGCGCGTACAATATTGTCATTTATAGGTGATATAGCTGTAGTATACCGCCGTTGTGTAATTTTTATGAATCAACTTTGACTTTGAAGTACAAAGATTTCAAGAAAAAAAAAAACAGAACGCGACGTAACAAAAGTATACCTACCTTGGAAGTGCACTGTCGAATCAGGTCAAAAACACACAACAAAAACGATTCTGCGATATTTTATAGTGGCGATTGTTAACCGCGGTTTGGTGATATAATGACATTGTTTTATTCTAAGGATCCCGTAAACTTTGTAAGTCGAACGTCGCAACGAACCCGTTGTGTATACATTATCATCTGCTGTCGTGTACTACTCTCAGGTCAAACAAATGCGTGTTATCGAGACCTACTTGTTTGAATAATTCGGAGGTAACGCGTAAACGGAATTATGTGCATAACAATATTACCATCGGACGATATTGGTACAAACGCTGCTGCAAACACTCAATACGGCGACAAATCGGGTCTCCGAAAGTTTCCGAAGTGCTGTAGCGTTTAATATTAATACTTGACTGCTGCTGACCGTTTTTTATTTGTCGATTCGACTCTCGAAACGTCGCCGAACAAAACTAAGTTATTACTGTACCAGTTTGAAATATTATACCGGATACCAATCTATCAATTGTAACAAAAACGTTGTTGAAAATTGACCGTACTCGTACTAAGTTCCGATTACGTGTATTTAAAATTACGATTTCAATCCGGTATTTAGAAATAAACTATTACGATAATAGAGAATTAAATTTCAAATAGATATTAAAACGCGTGAAAAGATAGCGAGTATCGAATAATAATAATTCGAGTAAAAAGAAAAACGGAAAAGGATTTCCACGCATCTTTTGCGAAATAATTTAAGAAATACGACGACACGAGTAAGAGACACAGAGTACAACGGGAAAGTTTAATCTATAAGTTTTTTGACTTATTGAATTCGTTGATTATACCTGTTCTGCTATAACCTACTCAGCTTCTAATGTATATAATAGTTTCTTATAGTTTAGAAAAATATAAATATACACGTTTTAAAGTTTAAACGATGGCTATTTTTTAAAACTCGAATCCCTCCGACCTGTCAGTACCCGAACAGAGAAGCCAAATTTTGACTTTTACAACTCTATAATATACGCTTTCGACTTTAGTCGCGCTACGCCGTTGCGGACACGTGTTATTTATTTGAAACACGAATAGGTTTGTTACAACCGCTAAGGTCGTAAATACGATTTAAACGGTCGTTAAGTGCATTCATGACTAGACAGTTTTGACCGTCAAAATAAAGTTAAGTAGGGTAGGATGTACATTATATGATGTTAAAAAACCGTAAGTGCACGTACGTAATATTGTATAATATGCACCTCGTAGCGATGTATAAAGGTATTATTATGTTACGTCATAGTCTCGCTGTACATAAAAAATAACGATCACTTATTTTCGATTTTAACGCTCGTTCGGTTTATGGTTCTGTAGGTCAGGTCTCTCGGTTGATCACGTTTAAGACAACCATGTCGAACGGGGGTTTACGTATATTTAGAAACTGTACGTCCGTCTGGCGAATGTGTCCATATTTTGTATTAAATCATATTTTTGCCTCCAAAACATATACTTTCAATGTAAATGTTTTGCGATTTTGTGGGGGCAATCGCCTCCATCGAATACGCCACTGCTTTCCGGTCCGTCATAGATAGAAGTTTGGAGAAAATTCGTGCCAAATAAAATAATCAAAATTTCAGAACTCGTTAGAGTATTCGATTCGCTTAGCTCGCTCGGAATCGTAATTTTCGTTAGCGATCCTTCGCTTACATATGTTTTATTATACCTAAACGTCAAATCACGACTTGCTGCAACCAGTGGTCCATCTAATGCGAACAAGTTTTCTACCCGACCCAAAATTACTTCTTTTTATTGTTTTTAAATTCTGTGAAACATAATATTCTGTAGCTTTACAGCAATATTCGTATTGCAAGCGCGTTGACACAGAATCGAAAAAACGTGTTACGAATGTTTTACGATTTGGAATAGTCAACATGTTTTATGTTTTTAACAAATATATTATACGCAACGTTCAAAGTACATCAAAGTACAATATTTTAGACTGAAAAAAGACAAAAATTACAAACACTTGCAACATGGATAAATAAAATTTTTTAATTTATTGTTTCATTAAATACCTATACATCACACAAGATATAAAATATAAATTATTATATTGTAAACGAACCACCGAGGTTCAGCGATATAGTTCTATATCGTCACTTTTTGTTTCGACACCTAAGTTATCTACTTTTTGACCATCCGTTTATCAAAATATCTATCTTTCCTGGTTATTTTGGTCGCATTATTTGTCACACATTGTGATTTTTTTTCACAATTGTATTTTTTATTTTAGCCTCGTAAACCTCAAATGTCGTTGTTTAGTAATAATATTCAAACACACAGTGGACGGTATTTATGAACAGAGTGACGTTTTTTGTTGGTTTTCAATCGAAAACGTTGTCGAATTATCGTCCGCACGTGGCGCTCAAAGGGATTTGCGGAAAACCCGAATGATACAGCGGATACGTGATCAAAACGTAATAACTAAAATTATTACAACGCAAAAGGACACCGAAAATTATTGCGATTATTGGGCATGCGGATCATATTATCGGGTGAACAAAACACACAAATGCGATACACACAATATTACGTGTCCATACCGAGTGAAAAAACAATTTTAATTATACTTTGAGCCATATTGACAATAGCGATCCCTGCAGTACGTGCAATGTGACATAATTTAATAAACCTATTACACTGACGCAGGAATTAAAGAAAACGGACGATTATTATTATCATTATTATTGAGGGTTGTTCGAGTGGTAAGAAATGTTTACGCAGCGACACATTGAAATGTTCACACGATCTCACACTATACAAGCTTAACGTACATATAATATTGTGAATAGCGAATACTTCCAAGCCGAATGTAGAAATTTTTGAAAGTCTGTAAATTTTTTGTAGTTCTTGCTTCATATAAACTTTTAGCTTTCAGACTTAAAATTCAAAACACGCAGGGTTCAAATATTTAGTCTTTATAATTTATTGATTCATTGAAATTTAGCGAAAAATTGGGAAAAAATCTGTGCAGTATACTCCAAACTCCGATGTCGAAACTAGGTAGGTGTAAAATAGGGTGGAAATAATAAAATAGTCGGATATACGGCCTAATACGCAGATGACATTCAAAACGTTTTAATTCCTCAAACGCTGTCACGTTTTCGAAACAGCGTTGAGCGATGCTAAATACACATTTGTATATGGTAATGTTTCATCCGGATTAAGGTGCCATTCAAATTTAATACGTAGAAGTAAAAGATGAAAACTGATCAAAAATAATTGATCATCACGTTTGGCCTAGTGATTGATGTTATATTTTGGGATGAGTTTGTGCAAGTTCTAAGCTTTTATTTCTCATATACCCGTCATTAATAAGTGGTACGTGTGTATCTAAACAAAAATCAAGTTTCGCTCAGCTAATATTGTAAGATTAGATTTTATACCGTACCTGCGATAGAATATAGATCGAGTCTAAGTTTAGTTATCGAGTATAAACGAAATTCGTGTGGCCAGAATCGGGGCCCGGCCACCTGGTTAATCCCACCGTTTTTTTTAAATACACAGATCAGCCTAACTTTGGGGGGTAAAGTATAAATCAGCCGCCAAATGTTTTAAATTTAGCTCTTCAAATTGCGTCTTTGTATACGACATACGATGTACATACATCTAGACGATAATGCAAAGATGAGTCGTGTTCATCAAGATCATCCATCAGATATTGGCCGCAACTGTTTCGAAAACGCATAATTTGGGTAATGTAATACGTAGTGCCTCGAATTTCATAAACTTTTCACGATCAAGGAACACCAAACAACAACGTTTTCTTTTTATGCTAAACCCCCGTGAATCGTTGTAAAAAAAAATATTTTCTCGAATGTTTTGAAAAAAAATTCTAAACAATTGTTTCAAGGAACCGAGGCGAGGCTGCGATGAGTCGTTGCGATCGAGTCGTCGGAAAGCGCCTACATGATATTATGCGCACCCCTGGTCAGCAGACGAAAATATTATCGTTTTGTACGTCTTTTAAGCTCGCCGGGGACGGACGTTGAATAATATTTTAACACAGTGGTACTCTAATAATGACTAACACGACGACGTTTTGTACCCGTGTTGTGCACCACTTTACGGTGTCAACTGCAGGTTACGGACCTGGGATTACATACATACACTATTGCGTTTGTTGGTACCGAAAACGTACGGTATAACATGTACGTAGACCCGAATATTATCGTTATGGCTGATAAAAAAATAAAATAAAAAAAGATTCAGTTATTTTCTCCCCGTATACACATTTTATTTCCTTTCCCCCTCGTGTGTGCGTGTGTAATATTCATGACGTGCGTCCAACGCACACCCGTCGGTGACCTTAAACTCGGTCCTTACCTGTCCGTAAAAAAAAAAGAAAAAATAAAATAATATCGACGGTGGTTCGTACGGTCTCGAAGGAGATGATCATAATATTAATAATATAATTGTACTGTACAAGTCGTAGTCGTCGTGCGGTGGGTTTGTGGAGTTGAAAAATTAAGTCCTGTTCGCTCGTGGGCTGGCTGCGGATGGCGACATTTTGTGAAATAACTACGTGGTACACTCTTTAGGGACATATTTTAGTGCAACGCTCTACACGCGTACCCGACATTTCAATAACGATAATAATAATTACAACGAAAGGAAATTAACATTTTCTCCGAGTGTAACGAAGAACGTGTCTGGTTTTCACGCGATGTGCGTTTTTTTCGTTTTTTTTTACCACTGTGTAATCACGATAACAACGGTGCTCCGATTTTTACTTCTAACGATAAGTATATGAACACAGATGGTACAATTAGGCGTCATAGACTTAAGCGTGAAAAAATTAAATAGTTGCAGTAAAAAAAAATAAGGAAAAAAAATAAGGAAAAAAATTTAATCTTTCACAAAAAGTTTTGAAAGTTTAATACGAGGTTTCCAACATTCAAATACATATGGTATTAAGAAATGTCGAAAATGCGGGGAAAATTTTTTATATTGAGTTGTTTTTCGAAATTTGGTCATTCCTTTGACTATTTTTGGAAAAAAGTTCGCAACTCGCACAAATTTGTAATTTAAAAAAATCAAAAATGTTGAGTAAAACAAAATTTTCAATCTGAACAAATTATACAAAAAAAAAAAAATCCACTTTGAAAATTCTAAAAGAGTGTAAATGAAAAACGGTGTTATTTTGATGATTATAACAATGAAATCACGCACTGTTGTAGAGTGATTTTTAGGAAAATTCTGAAATGGAAAATTCAATTACTCCGTAGTAATTGGTATTATTTGTTGGGGTTTTTTTTTTGGTATTTTCTCATGATATTTCTAAACAATCGTAACAATTTCAAACTGTTTTCACTACTTTTAATTCTAGCGCCTGATAAAAGACCAACAGTAAATTCTACTATTGTTACAACAACATTTCAACATTTTTAAAGTTTAACCAAAGTCACTCAGAATCGTTATTTTTGTAAGCAATTTTCAACTGGTATCGGTTATCACGATTAAATAGTTTCAAAGTAAAAAACGTTAAAGTTAAAAAGTCAATTATTTTTCAACTTTTTTTAACTTAACTAGTTAATTATTTTCGTTTTTAACTGAATTAAATAAGAGTTGTATTGCATTTATTCAACTTTTTATAGTTTATACTTGTTGCAAAGTTACTTATGTTTACTTTTGGTTTTTTTTCCACCCGTTATCGCGGAACCAACCACTACAACTAATTAATTGACTTTTCTATTTTTATTTTCCTAACTATTTAGATAAGTTGAAAACACTACAGATATACTATATGTTTTACGACTCGTTAAAAGCAAAAATACAAATGAGTAATTTCTTTTTAAACTTGGTTAAGTTTATTTCTTTTTTCAACTTGACTTTTAACTCATCTGGTATCGTTTAATCTTTTGACTGCAATTGAACTAGCCCAACTTATCGCGCTCAATTTTTTTCACTAACATCGAATGTTTTAAACTCGTGTACGCTGTAACGGTAACGCGTAACGGACGTGTCACATTTTCAAAAACGCGAGTAGGCATTAATTCTTCGAACTCGTTTGTCTTTCCGGCGAGTCCGTTTTTTTCGTTTCCACGCGACTTGATTTCGGAGAACCGTTTCGATAACTTCACTGGCGCACGAAAACTTAAAATCACATAACAATAATTATCGGAACGTTCGACAAAGTCGGTTATTCGTTATTATATAATACGTAGGTACTGTGGCGAACAAAGGGCGAGTTTTTATTTTTTTTATAAACACACACGCGAAGCGAAAAGCATGTTGCGCAATACCGTAGTGTAATTTAAAACGCCTTACGTGTCGTTTTTTTATTGAAAAAAAACAAAAATATGCGTATGATTAGAGTTCTAAAGTTTTAAGAAAATCTCCGTTGTATTCGAAAATGAAAAACAAATTTTAATTTATACATAGTTGTAGTCTATGCAGCATAAACTGCACCTACTGCTATAAGTCAAAAATGTTATAGAAACGTTTCGTACATTATAAATATTGCAAATTTATAGGAAAAGTCTGTAATACATTTCTATAGGTCGACTGAGAAGCTTGGAGAAGTGACAACTTTGATTTCAGAGGATATTGTATAAGTTGTTTTGAACTGTTTGTGTACTACTGAAAGTAACGGATCGCTTACGAGCTTTACGGTGCTGAGCGAACCTAGTGGGTAAAATACGCGACAAGTTTTAAATTTGAAACATTTAAGTTTGGTTCGAATCATTTTCAAACTTGTATAAGTATACCACGTTTTAAACGTATTGCAGTTTCACCTATCCTGACGTCGCGACACTTGGAGTGGTCAGCATAGATTTTTTGTTTTTTTGTTGTTTTTTTGTTTAAAACTTGAGAAATAATCGAAAATTCAATAAAGTTTAAGGCGAAACACAATCTGAAGTAGTAGAATCCATAACTTTTTTTGTAGTTTCGAACGTCACGTCCGTAAACGTTCTCCGCGTAATGTGAACGTGGACGAGAACATTTCAAGTCGTTCAGGGCAAAATATTTGAATTTTCGTTTCGATTTCGCTCACAAAAAATTATGTGTATAAAAAAAAAAAAACTATAAACAAAGTAAGTATCATCTACTTTTTCCGAATTAGTTTCCGAAAGTAAAAAAAATTTACTTATTACCGAATAATTTTATAATAAGAAACATAACGGATTGGACTGTTTCCGAAAAAACGTTTACGGAAAAAAAAAAAAAAACATCATTCTAAAAACAGTATACACGTTCCTCGCTGCGCTCTGTATTTAAAACCAGCGTAAACACTGTTGTAAACGTCATAATATATTCACTCGTTATTGTCTACTGCGTAAAATAAACCAAAAAAAAAATCGCACGTTATCGAGCCCAAGATTGAAATTCAACGATATAAACCGGGATGGAAAAAAAAATCGCGACGAAACAGTACCATTTTTATTAACGACTTTTGAAATTTCGCTCTTAACGTTCGAATTTTCGAAGCGACCAGTTCTCGCGAGGCCTACGTCAACTTGTTTTTACTCTGTTTACGATCGTCTCGACGGGAACTAACACAAGTGACTAATAACTATATACATAGTAACACAATGCACATCCAGTTGAAATAAAATATTTCAATACCTACTTTACAGCGATGCTGTGTCTATATAGATATATGTAAACAACATTTAGCCCCACCGAATGTGTAATAGTATTCGAGAAATATCTATCTATTCTACGAATTTCCGTAATGCATCGTAATTAATTCGTGTACAAGGCCGTACGAACAGAAAATATTGTTCCGACCCACTATATGGCCGTTTCGTGTGTTAAAAAAAAAATATATACAAGTTTATATAGTCTCGTTAGACGATCCAAATGTGACGTAACCCGAACACGACCGGAAAACGAGCGTATACTGTGTACAACAATGTGGTGTAATTATTTATGTTTCTCGTAACGGTCAAAAACACTTAATAGCGTGTAATAATAATACGACGAAAATGGAAACACACCGATCTGTGTATTGTGTTCCAGTTAGACTCGAGGGTAGTGGCCGTAGGGATTAGGCTGCAGCCTCGGGTTCCGAAGTCATTTCTGGTCGTTATTCGTATGATGAGTTTGAGTGGCGTTTTAAACATCAAAGCGAATGCAGTAGTTTTCTGAACGTGAACTTTTGATTATTAGGTGGTAATTATCCGATATTTAATATTCAAAACTAGGCGTCAGTCGTTTTCACTAGGTATATTTTAATATTTGTACACAAGAAAGAGCAACGACGTGTTCATACGTGCATTTTATAGCGGTTTTTTTATATTGAAACGTTCTTTACATCCAAATCAATTTGAAATTTGTTTGAATACCTGTAACAGAGTTTAAACGAATTCACACCCGTGCACGATTTAAACTCAAATCGCTACGAATCAGTAAGATTATTATACGTTATGCCATATTATTACGTGTTTGTATTTAATTGCGATAAATCGATTAATTGATGTTATGGTGTATCCCATTAGATTCCTCGTGGAAACTTGACCAAAGTCGTGAAAAATCACTTACGCGAAATTTCTGGATTTTGTTTTTTGAATTGACCACTAAACGCATAGGTACCTGTTAAAATGAAAAAAAAAAAATCACCTCAACAGCGCTTGTCTTCCGTATTTCGAGCTGTACGTTCCCAGTATATTATAAACCGATTCGAACAGTTCAATTTCAGTTTGAGCACTTACAATTTTAGAAAATGCAAACAAAGATTTCCTCTTCCCGTGTGTATACAACGGAATGAACATTAATGCGTCGACGACAACCCGTATAGTGATTTTCCTGCGCGTTTTATCTTCAGAACGCATACGTTCTCATCAAATAGTCTATGATACATCGGCCTCCAATTCGCTCAGTCCGGGCTCTAGGTCCGCGAAAGATATCATATATATTTATGACGATCGGTGTACACTCGAAATGAAAATATTGTAAATTGATACAGTGCATCAGTGCCTAACCGATTCAAATACGTACAACGAATAAATAAACTAAAAAAAAGTGTAGTCTTAAAACGTGTATCCGGCGGATCGAGACATCCATGTCCACTAAATTTTCGGAACGTCTGCAGCTACGTCGTTTTTAGCCGAATCCAAAAAAAAAAAAAAGTGATTTTCTTGTTTCATTCGACTGTTTCATACGTTTCGTTGTTTTTTTTTCAAAGTACGTTTTATTTTTTTCGTCAATTTGTGACGAGTACGATTCGTACGTGCTCCTAAAATGTACCGTATACGAGCCGACGTTTTCCGTTTCCAAACGCCCGGCCGAGACTTCTTTTCAAGGTCGCTCTTGTAACGATAACATTAAAAGTACGTCACTCTTCACACCATGTACGTCAGCTACCTGCGTCGGATCCGTTATTATTTACGAAACCGTCTACTGGTACGTCCACCGTAACCCGTGTAACACAAAATATCTAAACGTACAAAATAATAATACACGTACAACCGTTGTTAGACGCTCTAGGAAGTCGTTACTACTTACTTTTAATAACGTTGTCGGTAAAAAAAAAAAACGCCGTACGGTGTTGTGTGTACGCAACATAACCTAACCTAACGCGCATCGGTGCAACCGAATTAAAAAAAAAAGGATAGAAAAAAGAAAAAAAAAAACTATAGAAAATAAAAATAGACGAGGGTGTCCTCTCCTGCGTTCGGAACCGGTTCATGCCGGTCGGCGGCGGGTAGGCCGAGGGAACAGGCGTGACCGGACTGACCGGTATATATATGCCTGTCTCTCTAGGACGGCCGCGGCGCGACCAACATTTCTTTTGGGGAAAAGTGACCGACGATTATTATGGTCGTTCCTGTTATATAATCACCGAATCGCGGACGGTGTGTGTTTTTAGAAGCCGGACTATACATAATATAACGATAATAGGAAAATAACAAAAACTACCGGTTCACACGGCTGCGCGCACTGTTTTTTTATTATTTTTTCCACCGCTATCGTCGATATTGTCGATGTCGTCTCGAACGTCGATCGCGTCGGAAAATCGTCGTCGAAAACAATAATTGTCGGCGCGTAGATGAAAAGACGCTGCGCGCAAGTAGTCGTCATAGGTATCGGTTAGTACGCCATACGAGTCTGGACGAATCAATTCCTGAATGAATCTGACCGGGTGCCCCAATCAATGCCGAAAGAAAAGTAATACGGAATGTAGGTTCGCACGCCGCCGACTGCGTTCGCCGAGTGATTTCGCGAGCTTATCAACGCAGAACGGAAACGGGTGGACGCATTCGGGGAGGTCCAATAAGACTTTACTACCCTCTGTAACAGCCGAGCGACAAATTATCAATACGATGGCGACCGTCAGAAATGACAAAAAAAAAAAAAAACTGTGATTTTGCGTAAATAAAATGTACACAAAGCACCTAGAAATTGAGTTTATACATATTTTTAGAAGTTTGGAGATGCGGGAAATATTGATCGCGTATCCGCTTGCGCGTTTGTTACTGCGATCGGAATCGACGAGAAAAGTCGGCCGTTTTACATCGCGACTTAAGGCGGTCTAATTGTGTTGTATGTTAAAAGTTCCACAACTCCGGTAAAATCTGTTTTGCGAGAAAAGTATATGAAAACAATTTCCCGACTCAAAATTGTACGCACGCGCCACTGTAGATATCCGTTCAATAATACGATCGCGGTTTACTATAACACTGTTGACAGTCCGAATAGGCCGCTAATGGATCTGAATAAACAATAATTTTCTTTTTATCCGCACGATAATTACGTATTTACTATTTAAATTAATAATTTTATTTATGATTTTATCTTGCACGTATGACAATGAAATGAGTATAATACTAAATCAAAACTTTTTTTCCATTCGGTAATATTTATGAAAAAAAAAAAAATATTAAAATTGGACTTGGTAACAACAATATTTTCAACTAGGCACCTATTCGAAATCTGGGAAAAAGAGAAATTTTTTTCGTCTAAGGGTAAAAAAAAATTACTAGTTATCATCCATTAGGTGTCAAGGATTGGGCGACGACTATTTTTAACTCGAGTAGTTGATAAAAATCCAAATTGATTTAATCAAACAGTTAAAAGTTAATATGCGAATTTTGAGTCGATCGGCGAAGCTTAAATAGTTGAGTGGATTAACTATTCACTCGAGTTTGTTGAATTTTCGTTGAACAAAAACAAAATATGTTCGACGTTTATTTTTGATTTTGTCGGCACGAGTGTGATACTAAGACTATGAAAAATCCGACACGACTGATACTATTTGAGAAAAAGTCGCATTATATTCTGAAGAAGGATTAAATCGGGTATTAAGACCAGCCCGTTAGCGTTAGGCGCGATTTGAAGAGCCGAAATTAAAATTATTGGGAAAGGCGATTTTTATTAAGTCTCCCCGAGACAGGCTGTTGTGTGTTTTTTTTTTGAAAAGTTTGAGGAGCTCAGGACTAACCAGAAGGAGCGAAACTCCCTGTAATCCCCCGAATCGTGCTTTGGCCCGTTAATTTCAAAAGTTTAAATCGGTTTTTTAGCTCGTAAATTTGACCGTCAAACATTATCCATATAGACACATTTTTAACCAGTTATCCGTCGTCCAGACAACAACGATTTAAAAAAGTTATTTTTGCACGACGGCACGTCATGGTCGCCGCCGCACGACGATAGTTATTATTTCGACGAGTCTGAGCGGAAAAAGCGATTAATTCACGCGGACGCTGCAGACGATAGTAATATTGCAGTGCAGTATCGCTCATATACGTATATGACATTCGCTGTCTGTGCGCCAGTGCTTCTATATTATAACGTGCAAATCGAGACACTCGATACAGGGTGGACGAAAAGGGTTCATTAAATTTTGTTCCACAAAACGTTTGATCCAACATTATTTTGAAACGTCCGTTGGAACAAATGTCTGGGTTGGGGTGGACTAGGTTAAGTTGGGTGCCTAGGTTGGGTTGGACGTGCCTAGGTACAAAGTCGTATTGAAAGTATTGTCCGTCGGCTCAACCGTATTGTGGAACAATAGATCATTGAAAACAAATATTGGAATAAATATGCGTTGGATGAAATGTCTGGGACCAAGGTACTGTTTGGAAATTTATTGAATTGGAGTAAGTGCGTATTGGAACACCCATTTTGTGGAACAAATGGTAGTGAGCCGACAAAACGGCCGTTCTTTAAACTTCAGCACGACATTCGTGTTAAGTCGGCCATTGGAAAATGTTTATTTTTTTTTCCTCGGTTTCGTAGCCTGCAGCGTTGTATACCTACCGAGATTCCACGACAACTCGAGTCGAATCTAGTTAAATATATTCAAATCAAAAAATAACATCTTCGCTATGAATTCAGCGCGTAAATCTCATACATATTTATATTTATTGTGTGCGGCGCTATCGAAGTTTTCTAAAACGAATACGGGGCGATCATAGATGTATTATTACGATGTGTAGACTGCGAGTCCGTAAATCGTTTGGGTCGAGTGAGAGGGACAATGGTCCAAAATCGCGAACGAATCGACAATAGGTACTATTTGTTTCTCCTACGGTACTGATGACGAATACTTCAACGATAAGATCATATATGGCCTTGAAGATAATAACGGGTCGGCGTGACACTTGTTAATTTAACGTTCGCTTCGGGAGGACTTTTTAGCTGAAATTTTTCCGCAGTTCTAACGTAAAACGGACGACTGGGCGTCCATTCGAATCTTAGATCAGAATATATAAGTACGAGTACGTAGGGAATAGTATATGTCAACTAACTGACTTAGCGCCGCCACTGGCGAACCGTCCAGGGTCCGGCGTAATCTTAACACGCCATTTTCGCCATTTGAGTTCGGCGCCAACGTTTTACCGTCAGTTGCGAGTCGGTTGAGTACTGAAATCTTCGTCGACCGAATTCCATTTTTGCCAACCGAGACAACACGGGAATTTTCGTTCCCGAGCATCCGCTTTGCTTTGCTCCGCTAAAAAAAAATAAAACAGCCCGTCGCGTCCCGAACCCAGACTGTTTCGAGCGTTCAAGTCGGTCAATTGTCCAACTTGATCGACACAACGTATGACGTGGTTTTATCGAAACGTTGAATTTACTTCGGTAAAATAATTATTTTTTTTTTTTTCAATCTATTACTGCGTTGCACCGGAGTAGGCGCCGTTCGACAACAGTATGCTGCAGGGATGGGGTGGCTCCAGAGGGGTGTCCGTTACCATCACCCTGTACGACTATTTTTACGATATTATTCCGCCGGTAATGCGCGGCGTGTACGGTGTGCACATGCAGCCGCGCGACCCCTTTTTTTTCCACCGCGGGGGCGAAGGGACGACCGCGCCGGCGTTGCGGCGGCACCGTCTAGTCGGATCGATCGGTCCGCGACCCTCGCCGCCTGCGGGACCCTTTGCCGACGGGAACTTTCTCGCCCTCCCCGTTGCACGCTCGCCGCCGCCGTCGAGAAATGCAGACAGCGACGTTATTGACCTCGAACATCCCCTATTTATATATAATAACAACGCTAATATCGCTATAGCGGGCCACCGCCGTCCGTTGTTCACCCCCGCGTTTTTCCCGAAAGGTCTCGCGCGTATTAATAGAACACCATTACGGCGTTTGTACGCTAACAAAAATGTTGCACGTAACGCGCAGACAATGTTACGTGCGCCGGTTGCGGTCGGGGTACGGCGGATTTTCAGTGTGTTTTTGAGTGACACTGGGGTCGACGATACGTTATTTTTAGAACAACGGAGAAGTGAGAGAGAAAATTAACTCGTTTGTTTTTGTTAACTTTTATTGTTTTGTAAGATATAATGATAAATACGATCCTGAGCGAGCGCAGTAAACGCGCCCTGGTAAATATGTTTTTACAGAAATTCATGTACTCCGCTCGAAAATGTTCGGAATCACTTGAAACTCTTTTCGAACCCCTACCAATTTCACTACTATTTAAAAGAAGTTTCGGCTTGTCCAGAAGCTTCTCCTCGGTTTCAAGATTGTGACTTTTTCGATTTTCAAAACCTTTAAAAGTACCATCAGAGTACGCGGAACTTACATTAGACTTCAAAAATCTGAGCACTCCTCATACCCTTAGTGTTGTAGACACCGAAAACCCCCCAAAAAAAACATCATTGTAAAAACAAATTCAGAATCTAAAAAAAATTTGGCGGTAACGTTTTTCGTAAAAATCATACTTTTCACACGTATCATACACAGTTAAATATACTGAAAATCAGCGATGATATCGTAAATCGACGAAGAATACGTCGTAATGGTTTTGTTATAACGTTGAATCCTGGCTTAGGTTATGGCGATAAACGTATCCAAACACGCTGAATTTTATTGATGAACCGTTTCGTTTTTAATGTCTTCTGTTTTCTATACAAATAAAATGTACATTTTACTTTAGTTTTACTCGAACATTCTGCAAAACACAATACAGATACGACGATTAGAAAAGAAATTCAAACGTATACATACAGGAGGATATCATTTATGACAAGTACGTTTTGAGCTTTGACAAAAACTTTTTTTACCGGAGATAGGATTTTTAAAATACTCTTTCCCTGAGATGATTATACATTAGCGTTATTTTTTTCAAATACGAATCGAATGGGAAAAAAAAAACGATTAAGTAACTTTAATTCGTCGCTGAACCACAGCGTTTTGGTGGCTTACCAAAATACTCGTGTGTAAAATTAAAAACCGTTTTCTGCGCCTCCAAAACACGTATTTTTCATATAAATGTCACGGTCCGTGGGGGAACCGAGCGATATATTTTTACGAAAATTTCTACCTAGACGAAGATTGTCATCAATATGAAAAATCAAAGACGAATCGAATTCGTTCGGGTGAGTAAGCTGATGATTTACCGTCGTTAATAATTCCGTAATACGGTTTGAACGGTTATGATCTCAGCGTGTACGGGAATAAAGTCAATTTTGTTTTCCCCGTTGTTAATTGAAATTTAAATGAGACTCGCGTTCGATCCATCTGCAATCGACTCCAAACAGGGAGGTGAAAATACGCGCACAACTTCCTCGAACGATGTCCCCGGTGCCAATACTATCATGGACACTCGGGTTTGCTTTTCGCTAACCAACCATGCGTTTTATTTTCCGTCGTATAATATCTCCCATAATATGGTAATGACCGCCCTGAAACGGTTTTCGTACACTCCCGCAGGGTTCATTTGATTTCCAAACGAGGTTTCCAGCTCGAAACCCGATCGAACGGTAATTCTATTTGTTTTCGCCTCGGGAAGACGTATAAATTATAATAACATCGCGTTGTATAGAATAGGAAATCGGCTTATTTGACTATTGTGTTTTAGAGGTTCGCATGCGTGTTTTAAACGAACAAACGATTAGAGTCTGGATCGAATTCTCGGTGACATTCGCAGTCTTTATACACCGCAGGTAATAATAGTGCAGTATGGCTGTAATATTATATAATACGTGTCCGAAAATCCCATTACGATAAGCTTTTTGCTACATTTACGATACGAGTTATGGCTAGACACACCTCGTTATAATATTATGACAAATCTCATAGTACAAAGATATATGATCCTTTTCCATCACGTTAGTCTGATTGTAATACTATATCGTTTTGAAGTGAATTCACCCTAATTTTTCTACCGACGATTTAGATTAAACCAACGATTGGCATGTAAATCTGACCTATATAAAAATTTTTAATCTTATACCTACCTACCCATGTACCCTACAAAAAATCGTTAAATTACTGTTGGCAGCTCCGAGGACCGCTAAGACAAATTTCCCCGTAAAGATGATTTAATCGATGATCGATTCGACTACATTTCATGTCGTAAGTACCTAACCCATACATAGTAGGGCCACTGAAATTCAAAATTGTCATGTAGTTAATATTTCATGAGATGATCTTTTTTCGGCTGAATAAAACACGGTATGTTGATACGTCCAAAAAGCTAAAATCCTTAAACCACCCCCTTGTGTACGTATAGTACAGCCCTGCACTGTTCGTTGTTCGTTAGGACAGTGGCAATAATTTAAAAATAAACTGAAATTGGAATTTTTCAACGCTGTTCGATTTGTTAATTTAACGTGGTTTGTGTTGTAGTAGTTTCGACCATATCTTAAAACTAGATATATCATGAAAAAATCATCGTTATTATTTTATGAAGCCAATAGAGTTTTTTTGACTATTAAATTAATAAAATTGCAATGCGATTTATTTTCTTTGGGTGTTTTTTTTTGTTTATAGTTTAAAAATGTCCGATTAATAAATGCGAATTTGTATCAATCGTTAGACGGTTCAATGTTAAACCGTGATACGAAAATAAAATTGACTACTTTAAAGTACTTCTTTCTTAGTATACACGCAATCAACATAAAACAAATTTGTACAATAATACTCAAATTTCATAATATTTTCTTACATGTCGTTAAAATTGCCTATATAAAACCCCTTGATAACTGTCAATGTCATCCAATGAATGAACAATACGTCTTCAACGTTTGTTATTGGTAATATGACATTTTTTTTGACAGTATATTGTGGAAACTATCAATTTTGAATAAAAAAAAATTATATTTTTTGATGTTTTTCTCGTCGAAATTGATTTACACAATTATTTTTTCGTATCAAAAAACTACAAAATAATGAAAATACTATAATAAAAATATAGCTGTATTTTATAATAATCAGTGATAATTATTATCACTGAATGTTTGGACTTTACAACGATTATTAAGAATAAATTAGAAATGTATTTTTACACAACACAATTCACAGGTGCTTATTACGTATACTTTTGCTGTATTTGCGTATGAGTAAAACTTTAAAAGAGGCGAATTGACAAAAATGAATTAAACCAATATAAATATTTTATGCGTTTTATACAAATGTGTGTTCATCTATATTCAATACAAGAAAATTTTAGACAAGTAATGTATACCACAACTCGAATTCGATAAAATTAAAGGAGCTTAAGTTAAATTTACTTGTCGAGTTAAAAGTTTTAAATATTATCAAAAGTAACAAAATAATCCAAATTCATTCTTAATTGAAACGATTAAAATATGTTGCGTTATTTTTTAGTTGGTCGAAAAAGATATAAATCCGGTTAAAAATTAAGTTGATTTAAATCTAGAAGTAATCCCTTTAGTCGAAAATGGATGAAATCAACTAGATTATCATGGCTTAATTCTTATCGTATTGACTCGCGTCCATCCTTGACCGAAAATTACAAAGATTTTCAATATTATTTGAAGCGAGCCACAAGTATTAAACGTACACGGGTTTCGTGCACGTCGTAATAATTAATGAGAAAAACAACGATCATTACTAAACGGATAAGACAAGTTCAATGTCACGGGCGAGTCATTAAAATTAAGAGTGATTTCGTCATAAACATAGGAATGATGCTGTAACAGTATTAATTATTGCGTCTAAAAATATGCTTTAGTCATAAGAATTAAGTAATAGTAATTAGTAAAAATAATAGTAAGAACATGATACCATGTTGGTTGTTACAAACTTAAATTTATGGTGTCAGTTTGCAACAATATGGGTACATAAATCCTATAATATTAGGATATTATGTAGTTGTATTTATTTAATGCACGTTTTATTCAATACGCCATTCTATAAAGTCGTATAAGCTTAAAAGACAATGAGTTCAGAGATATTCCATTTCAATTTTAAAATTTCAAGAATGTTAGTTTTGATTTTTAATAAACCTGATTACAATGAATGGATGTAATGTGCACGCCTTATATCGCTTTGAATTTATCAGATCAATTAACAATTAAAAATACTTTAACACGTTAATTTAGATTAACCTATATAATGTTACCTCACTCGTTTTTACACCTCGATAATTACAAGAGTGATAATTTTTAAATTAGCTTTATACATTTCAATTTTCGCTTAATTTGAGCGTGAAACATAAAAAAAACGAAATTATATTAATTATTTATACTTATGCGATAAGTAATTTTCCAGTTCGTCAATCACAAATAAAACTAGACATAACGAAATGTTGTTTGTTAATATTTTAACACAACGATTAAATATTGTTACTGAACAATGAATATTTTACATAGCAATTTGGTGCGCACGTACATTTTACTCGGAAACAAAAAAATTACCAAATTAATGTTGCTCCACACCACTAGTTTGCATCACGAATTAATATAACTGGTGACAATGTTGTTATTATAACTTATTTTTGTACATAGTTAGATAGTTGTTGGTAAGCTACTAGCCATTAGACATTCAGAGTGGTCGAATTGTAAAAAATTGAAAAGCGATCAAATGACCAATATGGTATTTTGTTAGGAACTTTTTCGAATTTTCGACAAATTTTTATGTTACGAGTTTTAGTAACGAAACGAACGAAATTTCAAAAACGTTACGCCGATGACTTGAAATAATTTCTTTTGTCCCTTTTGCACGTCGAAGAAGGCGTCCGATCTTTAATACCACAAAACAGTTAGAAATTCGGAACTAAGGTTTTACTTCGTTATAGAAACATTTTTTGAATTCACCATCAGTTTTCAATTTATGACGGTATAGGTTTATTCACAACGCATGCTGTTTTATTGTGTTGGTTTGATTAAGTGCCAAAAAAGAATTACCATAATCACCTACTATAATTACTAATATTTATAAAAACGTATCAACAATATGTACATTAAATTCAGCAGCCAGTTTCAAAACATGATTATTGTTTTCTAACATCGATTAAAGTATAATATTATAATAAACTATGTTTTTTTTAAAAAAAACCTTATCCAACTTGACCGTTGTACGTTATAATTTGAGTTAGAAAATTGATATTTATACAATAATAACGAGTTGGCCAATAATAGCCAATAAGTAGTTAGCCTATTATAATGTTGTGTTTAAAAATAATACTTTTGAGTATTTTTTTTTTTTCAATGAAACATATAAATGCGTTGTACACAAGAGTTAAAACAGATTTTAATTGAATTAAACGCGTAGGTTCAAGGTTGTACGACGCAAAGGATTTAACCTTTTAATTTGACAGTTTTACTGACGACACAATAACGAGTGATCTGGTAGACAATTTACGTTGCAGCTGTAAAAATAATATTGTCGGAAAACGACCGAACGCTCATAATGTGACAAAAATAATTACATTAAAAACTCTAGGTAGTGGGTGAACGACGTATCAAAAAAAAAAACAACTTTTTTATAATTCAATTTGTTTTTTTTTACGTGATCGGTTAAAATTATCTGAGCGACTTCAAAATCGTTCCATTAGTCTGCGTTAAATATTCAATTTTTTTTTGTTTATTTTGCGGTGACATTACGTTTTGGGTTTTTCTCGGTGTACAAGTGACGTATTAGTATATATATTACTGTCCTAAACATTTCGTATTACGTCGCCCATAGCGTATTTTTCGAGGAATAGTCGTGTAACACGGCCGAGGATGAAATAGTTCACCACGAGACAGTGCGGGCGTCTCAGACGGAGTTAATAACGAATTCGATTTCCGTACCTACGATTTCTTTTGAATATTTGATGTGGAAAAAGTTCTAAAAATTTGAAATACCGACTCTACTATATCCCACTAATTGTTAAACTACGCAAGTTACCACCTATTTTCTTTCGGATCTGTTAAACCAGCGGTGGCCAAACTTTTTTTACCGCGGGCCATAATGAAAAAACATTTTTTACCGCGGGCCATAATGAAAAAACATTTTTTACCGCGGGCCTTAAAAATTTTTTTACTTTAAGTCATCTGAAATTTAGGTATAGGCATATAATTATTACATATTTAACGACGTTTTTATTTTACT
Source organism: Hormaphis cornu (assembly GCA_017140985.1). Lineage (NCBI taxonomy): Eukaryota > Metazoa > Arthropoda > Insecta > Hemiptera > Hormaphididae > Hormaphis > Hormaphis cornu. Next base: position 21,736,328 of record CM029360.1, read on the forward strand.
CACTAATTATAATGGCTTTATTTAATACTTAAGTTAATAATTACTACAAATGAAAAAATTATATCGGTTTACACTTCCGAAAATTATTTTTAAATAAATTAATAATTTAACAGCTTTATTTAATCTGTAAATCTATACTAAATTATAACTACAAATGAAAAAATAAATATAAATTATACAAAATATCTTTTTACCCTCACAAAAAATACTTTCAAATATATTAATTTGAATGTGAATGTTAATGTGAATTATTAGCTTAAAACGCTACGTCGTGTAAAATACTTTCGCGGGCCAGATATTAAACGATGGCGGGCCGGAGTTGGCCCGCGGGCCGTAGTTTGGCCACCACTGTGTTAAACAATCGAAAATTTTCCGGTCTTGCATTCTCCTCGTCTCGAAATCGTGTAATACCTATGTATTTCTATTTTTCCCCGAATATTTGGTCACGTACCTATAATAAATCGATCGTACAAGTTACGGAATAGACGAATCCGATAGACCTCGGAAATTTCGGACGATTTTCTCGTTTTTATTCGAACGAGATAGTTCGCTGATAGTACTCGGTTAAAACAATATTGTCGGATAGAATTTGAAATTCGCGTGACTCGTTTCTAGGGTGATAAACTCGGGGCGATCGATTTGTCTCCGCCGTTACTTCCCCCGCCGGCCCTAACCCGGATATTTCCGGCTTTTTTCTCGCACTTTAGTTCACCGTCACGTATTTTTCAAAACGACGGATCCGTTTCTCGACGTCGCGGCGAAGTGAAACGCGCAGGTTTTAAACGGCGTGCAATCGACGCTGATCGCGTACGGAAAACAAGGATGGAAAAAAGCAAATCCAAGAAACCTCGACGATAATTTTTTTAGTTGGAAATCCAACTGTCTGTTCGTAAAACTAACACACGTTACGCCTCTAAAACACTGTTGTCGAGCGTCACACACGTTCGAATCGTCCCGACGTTATCGCCACGGAGTTTACCGGACACGCTACGGTGTGTGCGGGGGAAACGACCGGGGAGCGAGCGGTTACGCGGATTTACACGGGCGGATCGCGAGTTCAACGGCTTCGAAACGTTTAATATCTATGCCGTTGTACGCAGCACTGCCAACGACTACTACTACTACTGCTACTGATGTACACGGTTGGTACACCGATTTGCGGGTATTTACGTTTATAAAAAGCGAAAAAAAAAAGTTGTTTTTTAATTTTTTCTCGCCGCGATGTTTGCCTATATAAAAACGGCGTTTTCCTCGACGCGCACCCCGAGAAACTCGGAGCGTACATTACGCCCCGAATATGTTATAATACATACGCGTGAACGGTACAGGGGAAACACGGAAATATTTCGGGAGAGCGAAAACAACGTTTGTATACGCAGTCGGAGAAGATGTTTTATTATTATTAGTAAAACACGTATAAACGCTGAAGAGCGATTGGAAAAAAAATCAAAAAAATTTTCTGACGAATGGGTCGCGTGCTCGTATCTGGACGTAACCGCGCACGGCCAAAAGTCGTTTACGGTGCGGGCCGTTTAAAACGAGAGATTTTCCAAACGATGAGAGAAATTTACCGGTAAAACTCGGAGAGCGCGTTTAAATAAATCTGTGACGTCGCGAGAATATACCAGCTGTAATCGATCGACCCGGAGGGAAAAAAAGCGATACGATCGTTTTTTTTTTTTCATTATCGGTCGGTAAACGCGAGTGGCGATATTACTGCATTGCAAAAGTATAATAGTACTCGAATCGTACAGTTAGACGATGATGGGTATGTTAGACGCGTCTGCAAACTACGAAGAACCGTGGTTCAAAAAACGAGTATAGAATTAATGTATAAATTCGTCAGCGGCTAAATACCAACGAATTTTCCCCGAGAGATCGTCGCAAGAGAATTTGCAAAGATTATCAACGCAGCTGAAGTGTATGTAAATTTCAATCAAGTAAACGCTGACAGGAACATTTATGTCGTAATAATACGTGCTAACGATATTGTATAATTGTTATACCGCACTGTGCCAGCGGCAGAGGAACGAATGCAGTTGCGGAGCGCAAACCGCAGAGTATCATCACGGAATAGATGAAATAAATTTTCAACTCAAGTTACCGCGATGGCTAACGGCAGCCGGTAATTAAATACTGTAAACTGTGTGAAATAATGTTTACATACGCGTTGTATGTTGTTGTACGACGAAAGTGGACGAAAACCTTTTTTTACGTTAACCCGTCCGTGAAAACACGGATCGCAGGTAGTAATACACCGACGACCTGATAAACACCGTAAAATGTGAACACAAAACAAGTGTTCTGAAATCGACGTCCATTACAGCTTTTAGTTTTACATTTTTCATCCTTAACGTCAGTCGAAAATCTTTCACTTTATCATCATCACGTATCCACTCGTTGGATTGCGTTTTTTTTATTCCAACGATCGTAATAGTGTTTCTGTTACTGTTACTAATACTGTTTCTGGTGGGAAGGCATTTTTTTTTTAAATCACAAACCATGGAATGTTTTCACACTACTACATCTTGTACTAAAAATTACGTACGTAAACAAGAAAGGAAAAAAAAAATTTTCATAAAATAGTTTGGTCGTTTCTCCTTTATTCGACCAACGACTCCGTGTAAATTTCAACTTGTCGTTAAATAATTCGGAGGAGTCACAGAACAGTTATTTAGAGGGCTAAGCCCAATTCGCCTAACCGCAGTGCCTAAAATCGCACACGTTTTCAACGAATTGTCATCGTATGACAAACCTGCAAAGGGCCGAGAGTATACCGACGGACAGGCTGCCGTTATAAAATACGTACAAGTGTTGAATTGACTTTCCAAAAGTTCAATCGATTTTCGCTCCCCTTTCGGTTTGTGTTTACAACAGCGACCTCCAAACGGCGTGTTGTCCAATAAGAAACCCCGCGTGCATAACAACAACAATAATAATCATATAATTGTTATGTCGACAGTGTGTATCAACGTATTTTACACAACGGCTCAATAGTTTACATATATATTTTTTTATAGTTTCGTATAGTTTATTTGTCGTTATAACGCGCACTGTACAATTATTATTCCTGACCACGACAGGTTTGTATTGGGGAAAAATTCTGGACGTCTACGCTTGTTTACATAAGTGTCAATATTTTTCGGCCAGATTCCACTTTGAATCAACTGTTCACCCACCGACACGGTGGACCGGGAACGAATATTATATTATACGATCGCAGGGCTAAATAACGCCTATACTGCGAGATTAATAAAATCGTTCTGCACCACGAGCCGTTAGTAATTCTAACTTCTTCTTTGGCGTGTGCGTTTAACTCCGTCTCAGAACTCTAAAACGGATACCTCGTATTATGCTTTTAAAATATACACGTGGTTACCCTGAGTATACCTACCCAAGTTCTAAACGCACTCGAAATAAAAGTCGTATTCGTCGTAGTTATAACTTTGTTATTTTGTTCGCACCGAAAATACGCCCGTCGTAAGATACGGTTTTCGAACGATGGGCTCTCGGTTAACATACTACGTTTTATTTCGGGTCGCCTCGGAGGACCTTGAGAGAAGAAGTTACACCACGTCGGCACGGTGCGACGATAATTGTGACGACGATAATAATAATAACGCGGTAATGCCGTAGTCTTCGGCTTTACACCTCTGGGCCGCCGCCAGACCCTGAGAATTCCTATGGCGGTAAACCATAATAAAAGTAGGTACTCAATACGAGCACGAAATATAAAAAAACAGAATCGTACACGACGTATGGTCAGGAGACGTGTAAAAAACTCCTCGTACAAAAGTGAATATTATATTTTATGTGTGTACGGTGCGCGAAGGTCGTCGGTGGTTTGCAGCTGCCGCTCCGGAAGAGGAGGACGGCACCGATATTAGTATAACAATATACGTATGTGTAATGTTTACAGGGTGATTTTGGACGAATTTCGTTTCGATTATTATTTTTTGTACCGTGAATTTCTTTCACCGAACCGGTCGAACGGAAACCGTGGCCAAAAGGACCTCCTCAAAAGGATCTTCGGAAAATCGTCCGGCAAAGGCGCGTTTTTCTCATCTCGCTTTTAGTCGTCGTCGCGATCGCATCGCGCTAATGGAAAAAAAAAAACGTTCAACGAATAATAAAAAAAGGATTCTATATAGGTGTTTTGATACCGCGCATAACCCATCTTCTGCGCGCGTGTAATATTTTTAACGTACAGTTTACGAACGAATAACACTAGTTTTTCGTTTGTTTAACAAAAAAAAAAAAAATACGTTTAAATTATATTGATTATAGTGCGAGACGGCTCATCAATCGATATCATATTTAAAACTGAAAACGTCGACGGAAGAAAATACCATTTATATTATTATACAAACGGACTTTTCATAAAAACGTCTTCGTCGGCGATTACTTCGAACCGAAAAACAAAAGTTTTAAGAAAACAAACCGTTTAAAAACCAACGTGCCTATTTAGTTACAAAAAAAAAAAACACCCTGTAGGCAATACTTATTTAATACACGCATATATGCTCGTGTATGTTTATTGCACACCGTCTGACCCTAAGCACAACAATATGATATTATTTTCAAGGAAACATTCTCGTTTTTTTTTTCACTCGATTTTCTTTTTTTTGTTGTCTCTAAATCATACACTAGTACGAGCATCTGCGGACTGTTCGTTGCCAGGATTTGGGTTAGTGAAACACGGCGAACGTCCGAGCCCTCCGCAAACCATTCGATCGGATGTTTCCTCGTCACGTGAATATAACGAGGGATCGCGTACAGAGGGATTTCTATTTTTATCTTACGACAGAATACGTCGAACGCGTGCCGACTTTTACTAAGTAACCTATACTCTGAAATTCGTTGCGTAAAGTGACGCGAGGAATTTCATTTCAGAAGGCACTAACTGTAAAACGCTGGAAAAAACGACGTTCAACAGTTGAATTTTCTACACGCATACGATACAATGTGTCCTTTAAACGACCTGTTCGGCCCACGAGTCAGCCTGTCATGAAGAAATTCGACACGCACCGTTTCGAGTCGGCCCGAATGAGGAAAAAGTGGACTGTCTTTGCGAAAGCTGTTCAGAAAAAATGTTGAAACGAATTCGGTGTACCTACAACTTGCAAAATAACGCGAAATATCCCGACGATTGTGTTGTCAATTTCATATAAATGTGTACAAACGTAGTATACCTATTCGGCTTATACTAACTTTTAAACAAGTACGTATTGGGATTGCAGTACGAAAATCATAAAACACCGACAGTTGTTTCTTACCAAAAAAAAAAAAAAAAAGAGGACAAACATAAGTATTCTATTGGGGCTCTAATTTTCCTCCATGAAATGACAGTCCATAACTTTTTTTAAAAAAAATATCATGATGAAAAAACTGACACACACACACACACACACTGTGAATAAGTGGGTGTTTAAATTTGATTGCTTCTGAATATTATTTGTTCACTATACCACCGTGTATCACACTTATGCGTGATGTAGATAGAAATTAATTCAAATGCCTCTGTATTTGCATTTATGACTTTGTAGACAACGAGACGGTACTTCTCTATTGCAATACGTAAATCTCTCTAAATCAATATTACAGCTAAAAATCACAATACGCGAAAATCGAACAGTATGTATTTATTCAAACCAAATTGTACAATAAGCGGTATAACTCGGTTCGATTTTGTTGGGAGGATTTTACTAAGTCGTGTTAGGTTAAGGTGTACTAAAGTTTGCGGTTGTTTTTAATTATTATTTTTGTTGATTTTTCATTGGCAGTCACAAAGTAGAACACACGTTTCAATATATGCCTACATAGATGTACGACTTGTAAAAATAAAACAATGATAAAAATTTATATTAGGTAAATTATATCATACCTATATGTAAATGTGTAATACTTGTTTATTTCGTTTAATAATAATTAACTAAATTAATTATACATCGTTACGTATAACAATTTTACCATGTATTATTGTGTTATTATGTATGGCGTTGCTAACGAAAACTAACGACAAACCTTAACAAACTTATTCGGTGCTCGTTAAATACGATTTTTTTCAAAAGCAATGACAGGTGTTAAATATTGTTGTAGGAGTTGTAAAACGTAACGTGATATCAACTATACGAGACTTTTCAGAACCCTTTCCCGCTGAAAATTCGAGCCACACAAAGCAGCCACTTTAAAATTGATAATACCGGCTGGCTCAAGATATTCCCTTAATGATCCCCAGATGGAATCCATCGGTGGACGCTTGAGTCACTATCCAAGACACTCGTTGCCGAATTCACAGGCGTCAGACTTTGAAATTTTTTTCTTTCCTCGTTTGTTTTTGCCACGTCTAAGGCATTGTACGATGTAGATGGTTGTGGTTCAATGTCCCACGTGCTCGTCTCCCACGCGTGCGATTTAATTGGTTTGTGTAAATTATAATGCGCAAAAGTGGACAAAGAGAAAAATTGCCACAACTCTCGCTTTTGTCGACGGCTTTTTGTCTGCATCTAATGTCAAAGTGACGTGCTTTGCCACATTTTTTTATTTAGAAGCACAAGGCCAGCCGTTCTCAGAGCGTTCTTTTTCCTCTCGCACTTTCATTAAACAAGCAGGCATCTTGCCAAAGTCCTAAAGAAAAAAAAATTTTTTTTAACAAAATCGTTTATTGTTGCATAACATGGATGTTATTTTCAAAGGATTAAATAAACAGAATCATTTGAAAAAGGGTATCAATATTGAATTCTAGAAATCGTATACAGCTAATAAGGAATAATTAATACGCTAAATTCTACGGAAACAGATAAACAATTGCGATTATGTTAATTCGTTTGGTTTTTAATCTCATTAAAATTGTTGAGCGTTTTATATTAGGCAATACGTCATGCAGCATTATTAATACGTTTAACTCCATACAGGGCCTCCTCTTTCGTGCTCTAACAACGAAATTGTTTTTTATTTTATTTACGTTTTGTAGACATTTAATAATTACGATACGGAAAAATCTGTTTTCGATATTTAATTTGACTGTTGAATTAGTATGACTACGACTTTTCCGTGGCCAGCTTAAGTACGCGAATAAATCTTACTTATCGACAATCACGAGCAGATGATACATTCACAAAAAAAAAAACCGAAAACGTTTTTTTTTTTCCCCTTTTGTCCAAAATTGCAATTTAATTCTGTACTTTGTTTTGATTTGGAAACGTCTGAGAGTGAATAACACAGTATCACACTGAAATTAATACAACAATATCGCGTTGTTATTATTCAATCTTCATCACCGCCGCCGCCGTTGTCGTATCGGTTTGGCGATATTCCGCCAGTACGAAGAAACTCGATCGACCTTGGCAAATAACAATCGTATCGTTACGTTTACAAAGAAAATCTCCTCCAAAATCTTTTTAACGCTACTGCTTACGGACAGTGCGTTGTGTAAAAATAAAACGACTCACAGGTTCGGGTCATTTTAGTTTTGAGTGTACTGTTTAAGCCCTATTTCCGATCAGTGTGCCTACTCATCTTGTTTTAGAACTCTCAGAAATGAGAGTCGCTATATTTTCCCCGGGTACGCTGGGTGTAAAAAAAAAAAAAAAGTGCGTGAAAAACATTTTTTTTCTTGTCCATCCCGCCGGACAGGAGACAACGGCGATATATCAACGCGGATGATTTTTTTCGGCCGACACCGTCTGGGATCGTCCCGTTCACTGCCCGTACTCAAAACGGGACCCGGGAAACGTTGGTGCGTGGCCAATATTGTAATATTCTCAAAATAAACTCACTGGAGAAGAGACAGGGCGGACGGCGGAAACCGTGCCCAGATCGTTCGTCTCCGCTATAAAAAGTACCTGAATCAACGCCATCGTCCGCGACCGCATGTTTCGTGTGATTCACTTATTTTTTACGTTTCTGACGATTATAATGGAAAAAAATAAAAAAATACGTTAAAGTTTCGTGTCCGATCGAGCAAAATCGTCTTCTCCCCGACTCTTTGTGGCCACGCCAAATCGAATTACAGTCTATCTCTCTGTGAGCGTGGACCGACCGGCAAATCGGATTATAAACATTTTGTTTCGAGTCTAAGATAATTCGTCAAGAAACTTTGACGGTTCGCTAGTTTTGATTTTTTCACCACTCGTATCGATCCGTTTCCAAAAACTATTAACACGCTAGCAGGGCGTAACAACGGAAAACAGAACGGCGAAGAACGCGGTTTTTTTTTTTTTAGGAACACCTAAAATACGTAATATCGTACGTTGTTCAAACATTTTTACATCGTCCATTTTGCCTTACAACCACGCCATTTGTGAACATATTTCCGGGTGGTTAAATATTAGATACGAGGAAATTATTTCGTATTTGAAAGAACAAACAGAAAAATAGCAGACCAAATGGAAAAATGTAAATAATTCGGGAACTCAAATATTTCCAAGTTGAGTATTACGTGAACAGAAGTTTAAATTAGAACCTTTTAACAATCGTACACTTTAAAGTAAAAAACGTACTTGGCACAAACGTTTTAATAAAATCCGTCCTATAAAATGTTACGATCGACGGGTGAATTCGATTCTACCCACCGACCCTGTACGTACTGTCGCCGCGTTTAATCGAATTGAAACGTCTCTACGATCCGGTACGAATCCGTTCTTCTGCGGCCGACCATAAAATATATAACAATAATTGTTTTCGTTGTACACCATTATTACGCTAGTTTAATATGTTATTATCGTAATTATTATTACGATCACGGCAAAATGATTACTATATCGTTGTCATGATCGTTATTAATCCGAAGGTCGCAAGTCTGAGTTTATTTTTTTCTTATAACTTCGTATCTCGGTTAACGTGGGAGACACGGCGAAATAAAACAGTATGTACGTCATGTTATATAGGTACGAGAGATGTGTTATTTTACTGCGCGTAGGTACGAATTATTATTATTCCGTTTATGTTCTTCGTTTACGAGTGAACGCGTCGCGGTTAAGACCTTGAAAGATTACACATATTTTATAACGATTTAAAATTCACCGAAACGCCGTACGAGTCCAACCGAAAACGAGATGAACGCGTAATACCAATATTATACAACACACGTGAAAATTCAAAATGTGTGATGATTTATTCGAGCTCAATAGACTATAATATATGAAAAAAAAAAAAATGTCCCAGGGCGCGAATCGTTTACTCGAATCAATTCATCGCCATAAGTACCGCCGACGAGCCCGTGTTGACCACCGTCGGTCCTTTTCAAAATGAATCCGTTCCTCCAGTTTCAAAAAAGGTCCGCGAACCCGTCCGATTTATCGGAATTTAATGCGACCCCGTCACGTTTTATTATACTATGGTGATATTACCTACGTCCAATCGATTTACAACAAAGAAAGGCTTGAATTTTCCCACAAAAAAATAGAGATTCTGATCCATCAACATTCAAAAAAAAAATAAAATCGTTAGATAGCGTCGTAATAACTCAATAACAATGAAAGATTTTCGGAAGAGTTAATACGGCGAGTTAATACGAACACGCGAAAATAGAGACTAAAATAAGAACCAAAATAAATAGGTACATTTCAATACGTCTATAAACAAAAAATAATTGGCGTGAACCGATTTTGCACATTTTTTAATCACACCCATAGTAAAATGTGTTGTTCAAATAAAATGTTTCAAAACTCTAAACTAAAAGATCAATAGTTGCAAAAAGCAATATGCAAAAAATTTAAATAAGAATAGTGCGTTCCAGTTCGTGTAAAGAGGAATTAATTTACAATCCAGTTCCTTAAGGAGCACTTAAGCTGTGATAATATGACGTTCTTATTTTTTTACTCGTACAAACCAGATTCGAACATTATGACTTTATAAACTTGTAACATGTTTAAGTTTTTACTTTTCTGTTTTTACAAATTTACGACTAAACCTATACCAATGTATTGGAAGAACGAAAAAGTTTACATCAGGTAATAAGACGTTATCTACATTTTTAAAATAAAATATAATCCTCGTTTATAAACGTTTGTTTTAAAAATGATTTTGTTCCGCGTAAAACCGCAGTTTTCACTGAAAATGTTTGTTATTTATGCGTGGAACTAATTTTAAATTATCTACTTATTGACATACCTTGAAAGTACTTCATATTCAAGTAAATATGCTTAACTTGTAATCGTGTTAAATTAATAAAAAAACCACTAGAAAATTGTCAGTATCATTTCTAGTCCTTACCTAATCGTAAATTTTCTTTGTTTTTTGTTAATAATTGAAATACGTAACGCTGGATCTCGTTACACATCGTAATTTTATCTTAAAACGTTGTTTTTATATTCATAAAACACCTAATCGACTGTTTTTTTTTCTAAATATTTTCTGATGTAGCTGTTTGTTATATTTTAATCGGGTTCGTCTCAGCAGGTGCTTATTATTCCTGTTAAAACTAACGTTTAAATTAGGTAAATCCGGATGAATTTAAAGCAGTATATCAACTAACATCGACACTCGAGTTTATTAAACTCGTAATAATTACATTTTGCATCTCGTAGTAAAATATATATGCACAATGCTTATAGTAATAATCAAACTGTTTGCTTTTCTATTGCTGATTTGTTGAATGGTATATTTACAATTATTTACTTGATTGATTTTAGTACCAGATAACAAGTTTTTATACATTTGTTTTGATTCATACCTACTGTATGTTCATATATTGTTCATTTTTGGTATATATTTTTGAGCAAAAAGATCATTTCTTTACTCACAAAATTACCTTCTAATCTAAAAAAAAAAAAAAAATGTGCGTTTAACCGTTCGTCGCGTAATCGTAAGAGCGCCGTGTCGGTCGATCGAATTGTGGTACTCGTCGCGTCCGCGGATTCGGTGATGAAATTAACGTCGATTACGTACAGCGACTTCTCGTCGTCGATGTGTAATGTGTATAAAAAAATCGAAAATTAAATAAAAACGCAAAAGTAACGAAAACCGGTCTAAAAAAATTAAAAATAAAAATAAATTGTTTTCCGAGTCCATTGCCCGTGGACGATGATCTACCTACATCGTAACACTGCGGCGCACGCTGCGCGAGAGATGAATGAACTTGAACGGAAGACCCCACTCCGCCGTGCAGCCGTTCGCGCGGTGGAAATGCGCGAGAAAAACGCGTAGGAAACAGACCGCAAACTTCGTTTAGTTTTATAATTTTGTTGTACGTACAACGAAATGTTCGATGTCGGTGTAAAAATCGTGACCCGAGTGACGACGACGTGTGACCCGAGCGACCGGCGGCAATAACAATACGAAACGAATAAATATTCAAAATATTCGTTTCCTAACCGAATGAAAAAGAAAAATCCAATTCTATAGAAATCGTCTTTAAACTCTTGCGCGGGTACTGTACGATTGTTCCTGGTCAACAAAAGTTTAACGCTAAAAAAATGCGCACACCGACGGTTCGAAACATCGGGGTACTGAAAGAAAAATGGTACGAAAAAAACAACGTTGCTCACATACTATGGCTGGGCAACGAAACGATTATTTTTAATTCGAATTTAAAGAGTTAATTGAAATGTCGAGTTCTTTTTAGTAAATTATAATTTAACTTAACTCTTGTTGAACGAAAATGAAAAATCAACAATTGCTACGTCATGTTTTAGGGGTTTTACGATTGTTTGTCCCCGCGTTGGAAAAGTAATCCGGACCGACTGAAACGATTAAAACACAATATTTGCCTTGAAAATAACATTTAATGGAGAGTCGAGTTTACTTTAAAACTTGGTTTTTAACGCGTTTTAATTCGTCGATATTATGATTGTCAAATTATTTCAACAACAACGTTACGTTTGTATAAATTGATTGACCAATTTCAATTATTCAACGGGTTCAGAGTCAAGTAAATATTTTTAACTTAATCCTAGTCATTCTAAAACCAAAAAGTGAGTGTAGACTTCTTTCCGGATGTGGGTAACGTATTAGCGCTAAAAACAGACCATGGACCATGAAAACGTACATCTTGAATATTTTTTTTTAACAAAAATCAATTACGCGCTCAACAGCTGCCAAGCCGATCGATCCGATCAACTCGACCGTCAACCGAAATTCGCGCACTCACTTTTGACTTTTGTGAAACGCTATTTTCGTTAAATAAAAAAAATTGTTTAGACTGTTTTATCGCTTATTATTGAACAAAACAATAATTTTCCTCGGACCGATTTAAACTGTTTTCGACTTTCGAGCCGAACGTAACGTTTTAATTGTTCGGGAAACGTTTTAAAAAAAAAAAAAATCGACTTAGCCGTTAGTCGCCCGAAAGCGTTTTGTGTTTGCCACGCCCGACTTTCGAGCTGTAGGCTCTAGGGCGAAGCGAGCACAAAAAAAAAAAATACGTGCTCTCGGCGTATGCTCGCGCGCCCTCGGAATCGATATTGCCGTGGCGACCCTATTTCCGCGTGTGCAGCACCCCAGCCACGACTCTTATTTTATTTTCTAGACCGCCGGGTGGTCGGTCGAAAGCTACGCGATAGAGTCTTGTAATATTCGAAAATGCTCTCGAGTACTACACGATTCGATTAAAAGTACATTCAAACACGTTCCATAGTAGGTATGTTTTGGAATACTCTTTTTGAAATAATAATAACAATAATAATAATAATCATAATTTTCGACGTTCGGTGCGTTTGACAACGTTTATGTGAGCGTGTTTTTACGAAAATCGCGAGCTCAGTGAGTCAAGTATACACTCAAAAAGTTTATTTATAAATGTTAGCAAGAAAATAAGAGAAACGACGCGTCGCGCCCCCGGGGTAGGTTTTAGCCCCCCATTCGTCTAGGCCTGGCGAAGATTAAATTTTTATCTTTAGATTTGCGGTGACCGGGAAGTAAAAATAATAAGTAAAAACATTAAGAAAAAGACGCCACTTTGTTCGGGACGTTATTATGTTTGGGATGAAACGCAGAAATTTGCAGTTTCGATAAAGAAATTTACTATTATTATTTTACACACCTACCATACATATCATATAACAATCATCATTACTCAGTTTGATTGGATGTAAATATTATTCACATGTTTCGTACTGTGTAACGAACATCAAACACGATTATGTAGTTTATATTGTGGGAATTTTTAGATTCTGAGCGCAGCGAGGAATGTGTTCTTTTTCGAATAGTATTTTTTTTACGGTCAAACAACTTTTTTTTTTATGTACGGAACGCTCCGATTTTCAAAAGTCAGCGCCTCTAACGGAAGGTAAACTCCGGTGTTACTGTTTGATTGGAGGTTTATTTTGTTGGCTTACTTTTTTCAGTTTTACCCCGAAAACCAGAAAAAATCGAGAATTTTTCGGCGAATTTCGAACTTTATTTTATCCCAGGCTTTTCCCCCTAAGATTGTTTTCTGAGTTGTGCGCCGAAAACGACGGCAAAATCGTCGTACCCGGCATGTCGTCAGACATATCGGTTTCGTTTTTTTCGTCATTTACACCCGAAATAACGATCGTAACAAGCCGAAACTACGACAGATGAAAGCGATTTCGAAAACGTTTCGAGTCAAGTACAGTACTTTGACAAAAGTCTACCAGGACGGCGTGTACCGGACAACTGAGCTAACTCAGAATCGTTTTCTTTAAGGGACCGATTCGTACGATACGTTTTCACCACGACTTTCGAACCATTCACCCGGCCAAAGCGTGTATTTGCGGCCACTCCGTCGAACCACGCGACCTTGTGTTTTTTGCCACAATGACAGGAAAGAAAGCACGAACCACACGAATCGTAACGCGGGCAGAGACTTTACGATTTCGACGAACGATCCTCGTTAACTGCGCGCTGTTTCAACCCTACTGTAGAACCCACAAACATTATCGTAGGTAACTGAAATCTCCTCCGAGGTATCTCTCTTATTTTCCACGTCCAGTACGCGTTTTCAAAACACCCCCGTCTTCTCGCAATTATTTTTCACGTTCCGAATCCGCGTCCGTCACCCACAATCCCCGGATACGGCGAACAGAGCCGGGCAAGATTTACGTCTGTTCGCCGTGTGATTTTGCCGATCTTCTCGCTGTATCTTACTCGCCAAACGCGCACGGCCGGTCATACCACGCGCACGGCCGGTACCGGTGGGCGTCATTATCGGGTTGGGTAGTGCGTGCGGGCGGGCGGCGCGGCGCACGCACAATCCGCGACCGGCGCGGATAGGAGGTCATTGGACCATTGGAACAAAGCGCCGGAGATCGCGGGCGAAAAACGCTCGTGAGCAACGTCCGCCCGCCTCCGCCGCCGGCCATGCCGTAACACCACCAACAACAACAACAACGACGACGACGACGACGACGACAACGCGTAACGATATTCTTTATGTTACAATAACGTTATCTGCTTTAAAAGTCGGATAAAAAAAAAAAAAATTGAAAAAACCACGCGATATCGTCGTCGTCGTTATTATTACACGTTGTGCGAGCGCGCGAACGGCGGCTCCGATGTCCTTGAACTCTTGCGCGCGACCGACACACACGCCGAGAGGAGAGGGACCTTTCGCGCGCCGCCACGGATCGCACGCACGACCGGCCGTCGATGACCGCTCGGCAATTTTATTTATTTTTTTTGTGCGCTCGACGACGACGTTGCGGATGCATCGACGAACGCGTACAACGTTTTTTGTTTTTCCCAGTTTTTTTTTTCCCCCGACGTTCAGTGGACGAAACCGTTGCGGATTCGGTTTGAGAACGTCGCGATTTCCTCTCGGCTCCGTCCGTTTCTGTGACTCCGGAGCATTTGAGAATCTTTTCTGTCGATCTTACATTAAAAAAAAAACCGCGAATTCGGGTTTTCTGAGAGCTGACTCGTACGGTAACACCTTTGGCGCGGTTCGTCGAAAGTTCCGTGACGAGCACCCCCAGAAAAAAACTTTGAAAAAGCCGGTAAAACGTGTAAACCGAATCGCTTTTACGGTCATAACAATCCGTCATAACGATTTCCCCGACGTGAAACACGGTGTCCGCGCGGACAACAATACGCAGGTTTGACACCAGTTTGTTCGAAAAAAAGAATTTCACCATCATTTCTGTACTATAATCGTGGAATTTTCGAAAATTTCAATTAAATTCAATTGTTTTTCTCAAACAAAAAAAATTCAATTCCAACGTACGTTTAGAAGTTTTGAAGTAAAAGCTTTTAAAAACTATCGGAAATACGTAGTTTATAATACAGGTATGACTCGAAATTTTTGAAGTAGAGGTTTAAATTATTTTTTTTTTTCGTAGTTTCAATCTGCGAAAATTGGTCATGATTCGGAAACATTTTGTGACCGACTCGTTTTTATCGTTTAAAATGTAACAAAAATATGTCGGACAAACTTTGTTCGACGCGTGATCAGAGTGGTGAATCCGATGATTTTCGGAGTTGACGAAACATTTTCGAAACGCTCACTATTCTTTTTTCCGGTTAAGAAAAATCGCTCCGATCGTGAGAAGAAAATGTAGGTGATTTGTCCCGATAACGGTGTCCACTCTTATTGACGTTTTGCTAATCTTGTGCCGCAAAAAAAAAAAAAAATAATTTGTTTTTAAATAATCGTATCGCGTAGAACGAACACACATCTGTTGAAGTTTGTGATAAGTTACGACTCTTTAAAACGCTACAGACGTTGATTTTAAATAAAAATAATATAGTAGTAAGTATTCGACAGTAGTGATTTTCGTGAAACTTTTGTGGTCTCAAAAGTGTATGCTCGTTCCGATCTTATTTCGGAGGACACCAGGACCCCGTGTTACCCTCAGTTTACGCCGCGTGGGGGGTGAATGAACGATTTTTTGGGGGGTACATGCGAAACAAAAAATTGAGACATCGTGACAAAACTGTTTGGTCAAAGACGATAAACTTAATATGATTTCCAAATTGTTACTCATAGACAAATTCCCTATATAATTTTACAACCTTTTCGCGTTTAGTGTTCCGCACATTTTGAACATTCTGTATATAGGCGTTCCAGCATATTATACGCGGAGTTTTGTTTTGCTCGTTTCGTCGGATTCGTCGATGCGCTATAAATTCTGTGCACGGTAAATAGTAATGATTCTTCACTCGAAAACGTGCGATCGTTTAATTTTTTTCGAATATCTTATACACCCAATCGCTAAAATACCTCATTTGATACCCGCGGTATACACTGATCGACCGAATCTGCGCGTAATCGGTACAAATTTGTGTGTATTTCTTTCCCCATGTATACAATATATTTCTTTCTGATTTTATTCGAAACGAATGGAAGTTACGTTATCAGTTGACTCGCGCGCACGTTTGATGATCCAAAACGTATAATTACATCCGTCGTTTGAATATCGTACACAATTATCATAGGTAGTCGTAGTTTTTCTCGAAAGCTTACGTTTTATGTAGGTACGTAAAAATAGAAAATTTCGGGTTTCAACTAAATGAAAAAACAAAATATTTTTACACGTTTATTCATCCGGGAATCGGTTTTGGGCGACATCTGCGTGAACTATTATTATATTTGTCTATTCTACAGTTATTTTCTACGTCAATCGTAGCTGCGATTCATCTTCACAACAACGATCTCGGATAAAACCAACTAATTGACGAAACACTCATTTGAATAAATGTGTCTAGATAATTTTCTGTTTTTCATTTTGTATATACAACCGTTTCAAACTGGTCCAAATGTTTGTTTACCATCGTTATTACGTTATAGCTAAATTACATAAAATATCATAATTAAACTCATTTGTTTTTAGAACAAACACAAAACGTTATCAGGGTAAAAGTAAATTTATTCTCGTCTTCGTCCAGACGTAAATTAATTTTAGATTCTGAGCGTAGCGACGTATTATTTGAACGTTTTCTCGTTTTTTCTTACGTTCCTTCTTACAACGGCCGTAAAGTCCGTTTGTTTTATACCCCGCGTTACAGCACGAAAACCTTACAAACTTTCAAGAGCATCGACACGTTTTTTTAAAGTCGTATATTAAGTTATATAGTATTATAGTTTAATTATCATATTTTATGTTTTGTTCGTCGTGCACGTTTTCATATTGCTTACAACTGGACCAATTATTGTTCCAATACAACTTTATTTTGTTATTTCGGACCGTTTCGTATTACGGGTCCTTTGAATAATTGTTAACTTTCGTGTAGGCACCACGGTTTACACGACGTTTTTGAAGGACCACAAAAGTTTTCCGTGAGTGGGCTGGTTTAGAAAATGACGGTTGCCCAAACACGTAACATTTTCGTAGCTTCGACGCCGCTGGTCGTATAGTTCCGAGTTAAAAATACGAGCATATTATACGTGTCGCGCGTACATCGAGTGTGCGGAACGCGTCGCGTCGAAAAAGTGAAACTTGCAGTCTATTTCTGTTGAACATCTGCGCCGCCGTTATTACACAATGACGAACACATTTTTACGCGGTCGCCACGGTACTTGTGATCTTGTACACTTTTAGGTTAGTGCGGCGGTTTTACTCGCAACGATGTTTATTTATTTTTACCGCTAACAAAATTTCAAAAAAAAGAAAGAGTGCACCGATTTCTACACATACAGTAGTACCATTTCTTTCGGATGATCGGATCAAGACGGTACTTTAAGCACGTCGTCGTTTTCTCGACGGTTTTTCAACGCGACTGCATTCTGTCAACAACGCGTACAGTTATTTCTCGATAACTAACAATCTCGACTAACAATGTCAATGTTTCATAATGATTTATTACCGTTAGGGCGAACGATCTAAATCGATTTGGTCGAAAACACGTTTGCCGTAATTCTTTTTCTTAGTTTTTTCACCGTGACTTTTTAACTATACAGACGCTTAGGTCTGCGACCGCTGAAAGCACCTACTATATCTCACCTATCGTCAGAGGTAATGACGTTAAAAATTTGGAGCGCTACCGAAGAAGTTGTCGTGATTACACTTCGGTGGTAAAAAAAATTTAAAAAAACACACACACACCGCGTGAAAACCGATACGTTTCACTCGGAATCTAAAAAATTAAACAAAAAATAATAACAATTAATCGTTATCGCCGCTTATCGGATTGGCGCGCGCGCGCGTGGCGGCGATGAAAGTTATTTTTCAGGAGAAAGCAGCGACGTTTCACCTTCAAACCGAGCGTGTGACGACGTTTCGACCGGAGTCCGACGCTCGTGGATTCGTTAACCGTGCCCAAGGTTAATAGACCACGATTATCGTAATAAAAATGCCCGCATAAAGACGAGTGGAAAAAAACAAAGAACAAAAAAAAAAAAACGAAAATATTATATTATCCGGCTAAACGCCTGAACACCCGTCATTTTTATCGCGACACGATGAGTACGGTCTCGCGCAGTTGTAAGTAATACGTTATTATTGTTACAACCGCAGTAGACGCGCGAGTTTGACCCACACAGTGTCGTACGACAGTTTATAATATGTCGAGTTAGTGATGGACAATAATCGTCGTTATTGGCTGCGACAAGTAAAGTTTGGTTCAAACGCGGCCTTCGGTTACGCGCGTGATATAACAACGAGAACCGGTCGGGGTGGAAAATAAAAACGAACCGACTTAACTACGAGCGACGAAAAAATCGTTTATGATTTCGCTAAACCTGTAGTGTATTGTATCACCCCTACGGTACCTCGCCTAAAGATTTATCAAAATAAATAATCAAAATACCTAGAAAAGAAAAAAAGCCGGGATAGGTCGCGTGGGTAGTTTGACAAGGCAGCGACCGCGCTTTGGGCGGTTCACTAAATTAGAAGTTGTCGTGTTGAAACGCATCGTTTCGTATCTGAAAGCGGCGATAAATCGTTGCCTTCGAAAATACGGTTCCGAGCGAGCTACGGTTGTGGTAAAAACAAATTTAACACTGAAAACCCTCATCAAATCCGTATCTTTCCTGTTCTGGTACTACGTGAAAGTTTCAGCTGGACGCGATCTTTGTTTTGGACGTTACGATGAAAAAAAGTCTGAATCTAACGTGTGTAAAAATACGTTCCCCGTAATTATTTGTCCCGTGCCATAAGAGGCCGCCCGGAATGACGATTTTAACGACAAACTAACAAACTAGAGGTTTTATGAAACAATAACTGCCGCAAAATGACAAATTCGAAAACTTCCATAACTCAATCAAAAATGATCAAAATTGATCACAAATTCAGCAGTAAACTCGTAAAATCCTCTCCAGTGACATCTATAAATTTCAAGTAAAACGGGGCAATTTTGAACATCGGGACGTTTTTTCCTCACAACTTCAAAAATAATCAAAATTTCAAAAAACGATTCGAATAAAGTACCATCTTGGATTGATTATCTGTCTATTTTTAGGTATCATACGTTAAAATCGGAGCAGTTTTTCTACTAGAACTTTTGATCCCAGAAAAAACAAAAAACTTCTTTGTAAAAACAATACAATCTTCGATAACGCTCAGAATCTAAAAAAGTCAATGATTTGTCAGCGAATGTGGGTTGTTCGTTCTACAGTAAGGAAAAAAAAAAATAAACATAGATAACTTTCCAACAACGACAGTTGAGTGTTACCTATAAACGGATGAACTACTTCAATGTACAGTTTTTAACTGAAAAGGTTAAAAACAAAAATAACTTACGAGTTAAGTTGAAAAGTTTAAAATAATTAATTTTTTTAACTTTTAAACTAGCTAATGCTCACCTTTGCTATATGTATTATGATTAAATTTTTTTTGGGCGACGACACAGGTACCGAAAGTGAACGAAAAGCATACTTACGTTATTTGTTGTGTGTAACCACCCCGTTTTCGTTGATTTTTTAGCTTTTTGATTTTATAGCGTGCGAATATTTTGCCAAATTATAAACGCCTTAATAAAT
>CM029360.1:21792264-21809411 GCA_017140985.1 Hormaphis cornu
GTTTAACCTTGGCTGTCAATTTTACGACGGCTCCTACATTCGAGGACCAGTACATTGTGTCGTCGTCGTAGTGATCGTTGTTGTTGTTGTTGCTGTTGCTGTTGACGTGACGGTCTCGGGAAGAAATGAAAAATCAATCAATTTCATTGATTTTTACCACGTCGGAATAGCAAAAACCGATACACAGCGCATAATAATGTATTATCACCGTGCTGTTTACGTACCACCGGGTCACCTACTGTTATTATAAATTTATAACTATACGTCTGTACGCGGCAAAAACAAAAAAACAACGCCGTCGGCGTGGCCTACAAGTGAAGCTTGCCGCTCGAACATTTCCGGCTAAATTATATGAAAAAAAAAAAATCACTCCGTTTGAAAACAAACGAACAACTCGCGCCTTTAAATATGTGTAGGTAGTTTTTGTTTGAAAATACAAATGAAATCGGCTCTATCGACCGTGTAATAATATCACAATATTATTGCCACACAATGACGCCGTTTAACTTTTTTCTCTCAAAAACTACTCTATCAGTTTCGAAAAAACTAGACGACCTTTAAACAAACACATTTCAGAAATCAAATCTGCTCAACCGTTTTTGAGAAATCGTGGCCACGAAAAGTGTCCGTACATAATATTATACGCGTATATAATACACAAGGCTGGTATAAACTTTTCAACAGGGAGTGGTCTCGCGGTCCGGGAGTCTCGATCGGCGCGAAAATGCGAAAAATTTTCCGAAAGTCTTTGAATCGAACACGATAGGTGTAAGTATCGTCGACTCTGCAATAACCTTTGATTTTTATCTGTAAAATGTCGTAGGGTGCAGAAAACCGCGGATTGTTTCAAAGTAACTAAGAAAGGTCCCTTCAGAACTCGTAGGAAACGACCGCACCCCTGGTTGTTAGTCCGAGCGGACCCCACAAACTTTTTACACGCACAACGGCTCATCTCAGGATGATGGGCCGAATACCACCGCGAAAATTTTAATTTCAGCTCTTCGAATCTTGTCTATTATACGCTAGTAACGTACGTCATCGTGTTGGGATAGTAAATAACAACAGTACTACAAGCATAAAATATAGTACGTAAGACATAAAGATAGTCGTATTTACGGCGATCGTGTTTGGTCTGGTGTAATTGACCTACAGACACACGCCTATAAGTATATAGTACGGTCGTTGATACGCCGAGGTACCTGCTGGGAGAACTCGCGTAAAATAATATTTTTCACGCATAATTGAATAAAATAAATTTTTAATACGCTGTATTTTTGTTTCTCGCGATCTATTGGAAAAAAAAAAACACTCAAACGAGACCACAAATCTCTAAACAAGACGAATAATCTCACTCGGATATTTTTTCCGTAGATTGACATTTCTTTATAGGTCATATTTTCCGACCCATTCTGACCAGAACCCTGTGAATCGCTTTTGCCATTCGAACGTAAAAGTTGTCGTTACGCGAGCGCGGTATTAGAAATACAGTAGCTTTCCCGTAAATTAAAAAATTTAATATATTTCGGTTCATCATTTCCGATCCGATGCAAACGATACCGACGCTATAAACGTGAACTGGTATATCCACCGACATCAATTAGTTAGTTATAAAAATATTAGACGACGATGGAGTGTCGTGCACACATTTTCAGCGCGATTCGACGCGGATACGATCGTGCGGCAGACGAGGTAAAAGAGACACGTCATGGATTGGCGCCTATATAAACGGGATTAAAACCACAACATTTTGTCACCCGAATTATGCCGATTAATGGTGTCGAGCGGACTACGTTATTTTAATTCTAGAAAAGTATTTCGAACACGGTTAGTTTCGCGTCGAATCGAGATGTCCAACAAATTCCTTCTTCCGCGCTTTGTTCCGATTTTAAAGAAATCCATCGTTCCGTGCAAACTGGACTAGCGATTTTGTAAAACGATCCGCGGTTGTAACAGCAATACCACACGTTGTGAACACAATAACGTGGAAAAAAAATCGACCCTGAACACGATTTTTTTATGCAATAGTTTTAGTGAAAAAATTTAAAATAATGTACAGATACAGAAATCGGTTGTCGGGCCATGGTGAAAACAACGAAATAGTATTTTATTTTTTCATTAAGGCCGCTGTCTACTTAACCTAACCTAGCCTAACCTGACATGTATCGTGCAGGAAACGTCTGTCGTTGGCTGTTGCGCGTATAATTAGCGTTTTTGCTGGTAATGACCGTGGACAACGTTGAGCCGCGGTGGCCGCCCGCGTGCGCGATTAAAACACTAACACCGTAAGGCCAATATTACGATTAATTGGATTTTTTTGTAGTATTTTTCAATTATTTACCATCGTAAACGCACGAGCCGTAATATCCTAATAGAAATATAACTATATATGTACTCGAACAGTGTAGAAACCTAACGAATATATAGAAATCGGTTGTCGGGCCATGGTGAAAACAACGAAATAACATTTTATTTTTTCATTAAACCTACAAAAAAAAAAAAAAAACCAGCCGGGATCACTCTAGTTATAGATTGACGGAGTAGCGACTATATACGCTTTGCGCGGGTCACTGGTTCGGAAGCTGTGATTTAAACGCACTATTTTAATGTCTAGAAGCAACGATAAATCGCGTTGCCTTCGAAAAAATGATTCTGAACGAGCTCACATGTCTAGTACGTAAAATGTTCGAGAATTTCAAAGTTCTTTTGTCTTTGCTCAACATTTTTCTGAAAGCTCTACTAGAAACTTTTATCGAACCTGTATCTCACCGGTGTTTTGATATTATGTAAAAGTTTCAGCTTGTTCCGTTCATCGCTTTGGATGTTATGGATGAAAAAAAAAAAAAAACACTAAATCGATGTGTAAGAAACACGTACCTAATTAGCGTTTCTGCTTAGTTTCACGACTGTAATTTATAAACTTTTAAATTTGAGACCCCTAAAAGTACCATCAGAGTTTAGAAAAGACCTTTTATTGGAGGTACTGACTTTAAAAATCGGAGCATTTCTAATACCCCCTTAAAGTTGTGCACAAAAAAAAAAAATACATCATTGTAAAAACAATACATTCTTCGCTGCGCTCAGAATCTAAAATAGTCATCTCGATAGAGATATAACAGTACAAACACGCGTGCTTTTACGTCGATATCAAATATTGAAATGTATACCAAGACTCGGAGAATTTTTTTTTTCAATCATCGTATTGGACTTACTGAAGTCGGGCGAAATTTGTTGTTCGTAATAATTATATTTAAGCATAGTTACCTACTCGGAATATTGTGATTTTCGTATAAATGTTCGGGTTTGACATTTCCGAGTAGAAGAATACTTCAATCGTTACGTCGAATACCACATAAAAGTTGGGATTTTGGCTTTAAAATTTATTTTATGCATTTTTTTATGTTTCGATTGTTTTCTGAGTTTTGTGCCAAAAACGACAAAAACGTCAAATCCGGCGTCAGAATTATTAATTCAACGTTATAAAAAATGTATCCTTGGCGTTTTCAATTATTTTAAGTACCTACTGAATTAATTTAATATGCTATAAAATATTGAAAAAAGTTTTCGCTACGTATAATACACAATTTTTTTTTTTCTTACGTGTGTCTAAAATGGAGTAATTCGCAATCTTTTCACCCATAGACGTATTGGATTAGATAGCTCACTCGGAATCGTTTATTTTTTTTTTCAGACACTCAATAATACGGATATACCACAACTTTGAAACCAATGACCCACCCAAAGCGTAGTCGCTACTGCACCTTTACCGTTCTTTTTGTTGATCATCTCTATGTATTCGATGTCATTCATCAAACGATCAACCGCACGAATATATTATAATAATATGTTGGCCTGTTTTAGAGAATTAAAATTTTTTTTTAATATTATTAATCATATAATTGCTACAATATAAGGTCACATGTTAGATAATAATATGATTAAATGTCTATAAAACGCGCTCTAATCAAATACAAAACAAATTTTTTTTTTCTTATGTTTGTAACGACGATTTAAAGTGTCAAGTTAGACCTGCGTAGTATCGAGTGTCTGGTAAAATGATAACAATAAGAGTAAAGAAATAAATAAAACTATATACTCGTTGCAGTGTTAATTGAATAGTAGTGCCAAAAACATAGTAATTATAGGTTATAAGAGCTACAATTTTATTTACGTAATCTTCAGGCGATTTAATTTTGCCTTTTACGGTGTCATAAATGAATGCGTTTATTGAACTTCAAGAAGAGAATTTTTTTTTAACCCTAATTCATATGACCGCATTATTAAATTATACATCATCACACTACATATTCTAGTAGTGTACATTTTAATGTCGGATAATTTAAACATTTTTAAAGCAGTTTTTTTTTTAATAAAATCCAAGCACGACAATGTTCATTTTGAAAACGTTCTATACAATCTATGTAATACTTTTACAATAAGTATTGACGTATTTATTACGAACGACGAGCCTCACGGCAAATCCTTCAAATGTTTGTGAATTTGAAACATTATTGGAACAAATGATGTTCGAGCGTCATAGAAATTTCAAGCGGTTTCGGTAGTCTTCGAGTTGAATATTATGCTTGAACATTGCGATTAAATATACCTATCGATGATTTGAAGTTTAAAATTTACAATTTTTTGGAAAATATTCGACTCACCGAGCTCATTGAAAATCTAAATCGCTGGTGGTACTTTGAGGGGTCTCAAATTTGCAGAAAGTTCCGAATTAAAATAGTTACAGTCGTGAAACTAAGGAAAAACGCGTGAGAAACATTAATTACGGCAAACGTGTTTCGGAACAAGCTGAAACTGTTACATCACGATATCAAAATAGGTACAAGTTTGATAAAGGTTTCGTGATGTGATTTCGGAAATGCTAAGTGTATAGAACTTTGTAATTCTCGACAAATGTACTACTATACAACTGTGACAACAACAATGACTATACAACTAATACCAGATACATACGCTCAGAATCGTTTTTTCGAAGACAATGTTTTATCATTGCTTTCAGATATTAAACTATACGTTTAAATCGCAACCTCCAAACCTGCAGTGACCCACCCAAAGCTTGGACGCTTTTTTTAAATAAAATTTTTTTTTTCTTTACAAAATCGGCCTTGGACGCGTTCGTCCCGGCCGTATGCGATATATTTCGTGCGCGCGCAAAAGTTACAATAATGTTGTCCGTTCGGAGAAAACTCGAAAACGAATCGACGGTTTTTATCGTCCGGCGGCAAAACGAGAAATGTTTTCGGTGTACTTCTGCGGAATATGATTACGCTATATGTTTCGACGTATTTTCATCGTGGTCAGCAGTAAGTGCCGAACGAGAGCGACACGCATAAAACCGTTATCATCATGTCTAGATTTTGATCTGTTTGTGCGGGGAAAAAAGAAAAGAGTTTTGGCCGATCGCAGTCGGATGGGTATTGGGTACTGAGCTGGCTGTTTTATGATACGTGTACAACATTTCCGAAAACAAAAAAAACCGAAGCAGAGCGATAGAAATCCGTGTCAACGAACGTGTACGTTTAGTTATTTCGAGAAACGGTCGTTTCAATCCGTACCATTGTTGTTAGAATATTTTTGAGGAAAAGTAGTTTTTTCAAAGTCGGCGCCAATAAAATAATTATGAGTTTTTTTCGTTTCCCCGTTTCTCGGCGAAAGAGATTCACGCGCGTTACATTCAACACTCCTCCAAGATCGACGGCGGCGGTCAGTGATTGACAATCAGTGATGACGACAATCGGACGGATCGCTATTAAAAAATACTAAATTTGTTTTTTTACGGGTTTCTCGGTAATGTTGTCAAAACATCCCATTAAAACACTGCGCCGTTTGATGTGCTGTGGTGGCAACTGCTGCATTTTCGTTTTTGTTCGTTTGTTTTAAACTCGACAGTTTTCCGCGTCGTTTGCGTTCTGTCGGGACACACAATATTATTACACGTACCGGTGTATAATACGTTGGTACACGGACGAACGAAAAAAATGACGTGATTATTATTGTACTATAACTGCAGTGTCGTACGCGAACGAATATAATATTTTATATAATACTGCAGAAATCACAATGGAACAAAAAAACTGGTCTTGAAAATCGAACGCGATTGACCCCGTGTCCGTAAAGGGCAACGCTCGTGGAACGACTGTGTACCTAAACGCGATCGCTCGTGCGTTTTAGTGCGTTGCCCCGTCGGCGATGACAAGTGCTCTGGCGAGGTCGATTAGCGTAAAAAAATTTAAAAAAATTCGATAAAAAATCATCTTTTTTTTTTTTTTCACTTCGCGACTCGTTTCACCGATTCAAACCGCGCGTAAGTCTCGGCAGTGTTGACACTTACGTGTTGAAAATTTTCGTTGTTGTTTCCACCTTGTAACAGATTCGATTTTCTTCGAACGAAAAAACATCGAACACATTCGTTGAGTTTCCACCGGTATGGCTGTTCGGGAGCTCCAAAAAATGACATTTTTTTTCGTTCGTAGTACCGAGCGATCGCGTCCGCTGAAAACCGCTCTTCTGTATTGATAAACAAACAGGGGTGCCGTTTTAAACATGGGTGCGCGAACGTTCGGTGCGAATTTTTTTAGCTGATAACAACTATTCAAGTCATCCAAACGTATTTGTTTTCCAATTTTTAAAAACGCTGTTCAATCGCCTCCGCATCGAAACCCCTCGCCATAAGATTCGCGAAAAACGTTGCATTTGATTTTTACACTGGCGGCTATAATTATTGTTTAATAAACTCGTATGCTCCATTACGTCATTCGTCGTTATAACGTATATTCTAACAAGTGGCCGGTAGCTAGGCCGATATCGGTACCGGAAAAACGGGTTCGACAGCGAGACGCCCTGCGTAAAACGAATTTCTCGCGACGTATCGCGCCAACAACATTTTCACCGGTCGAAAAGTTTCACGTAAAAAGTGTCACACGCCACCCTGTAACACGCGCGACATCCCTTTCGCAAATGGAAAATGTTACGAAAAATGCGCGACAGAAGTGAGCGACACTTTAAGTGCGGTCGCAGGAACGGAGAGGACTGGTTTTTCTTGCTCCGGTCTTTTTCACCACGCTCTCGCAATCGGACCCGAAAAACTCGTTGTTAGCCCAAATCGGTTTGTTTACCCGAAGATAGTCGGCGCGGCAATCGGTCTTTCGACTGTATAAAAGATATCCCTCTGCGCGATCGGGGCAACTTTACTTCTTTCACATCCCCGAGAATAAATCTCTCTTTTTTCTTAACGTTTTCCTGCAGGATATCGTCGCACACGCGTCTTGATTCGTCTCGTCTGCAGATGCAGTTTCCTCGAAACGGATCCCTGAAGGTTATGCGCGGTGGTCAACGGGCCCGGATTCGATTGACGTCAATAATTAGCGCGACCAGGAACGGAGATAGGCCCATTAAAACCGTACATTAAAGTTCCATATTGTTATTATCGCAGGTATCAATAACGATTCGAGTAATCGTAGTAACGCGCGCGAGAAGAAACCGCCGGATACATACGTGTCAGTCAAGGATTACTCGAATCGACGATAATAATTTATCTAATCCGACGTCCGTGTCGGTGGTCGACACTTAATTATTTTATAAGACATTGTCGGCTGTTATATGATTATCATAGCTGAAACTATTAAAAAAAAAACTGTCGACTTTACGTGTAATTTTATGTCGAACGCTCGACAACAACCGTAAGAACGTCGCAGTTGGCGCCGAACGAAAATGATCGTCGTTCTATTTTACGCTAAATCTCAAGCTGCTCAGTACCGCGCGTATAAAACGTTATGATGCCGAATTGGTATGTTCCAATACGGTTACGAGTTTCAACACTATATTATTACATCGTGTGTAGTAACCGTTTCGCAAATTGTTGTTAGCTTGAGGAGCAGATTCAACAACTGTTCAAAAAAATTGACGATTTCGGTAAAAACGTCGCACACATCGCTGTAACTTTGTGTACAAGAGGCGCAAAATAAAATTTCGTAACAAGTTAAGATTGTGTATGCGATTCAAATTTATGTAGGTAAAATTTGAAATGTAATGTAGGTCGTTAATCTTAAATAACACTCAAAAATTTTCCCGAAATTCCGGGACGGTCAGAACCCTTAGAACTGCCTCTTGTGCGCATACTCGCGATGACTTTAAAATATAACGTATAGATCGTAACGTTGAATAAAATGTAAGCTAGAAGAAACATTTTTAAACAGACACATAATGATTTAATTTTGACGAGAAGCAGAAAATTTATACGCGACGGTCACGCAAATGTTCTGGTAAAAACGGTCCTGCAGATTGCCCGACACCGGTAAAACAATTTGTAGATTTTCGCAGCTAAATGTTAATAATTAAAATGTACAATGTACGAACATGGGTAATAAATTATTGTTAACGCTATAAGATTATTCGTACACAATATTAAGATTTGGATACAAACGATTATCAAAAAAAAAAAAAAAAAAATTGGCCACTGTTTCGTGTGGGTCGGATAAAGTAACGGTATATTAATATCGTTTTACAATATATACTTTGTGTACAAATTGTTCTGGGCGGTTTCAAATTGAATATTTTAAAGGAATGCGAAAAATTAACGATAGCGTTTGAAATCTATATAAATTTGTTCATTTTAATAACGTGTCAGAAATTTAATAAATTTATTTAACGATTTTCGGAGTAAAATCATTGAAGAAAAAAACTAACGAATTAAATAGCAATGTAAAAGCCACTATAAACAAACGTTTTGTAATTCGATTTATGTAAATTTTAAGCCATACGGCTATACAATAATAAATGTAAATAAAGTATTAATAAACTCTTGATTATCTACTTTAACCGAAAATTGAAAAAGACCTAACTTATTCGAAAATTCGAAAATTTCTATATTCTACTCAAAAATTATAATAGAAATTTCAATTAATTTTCGGCACTATTGAAAATTTTCATATTTTCCAATTAGAGCCGTACGTAAATAAATAAGAAATGTTTTTAAAAAAAATGCTTGAAGTTTCCGACCATCAAAATAGGGATTATGTTATACTCGAATTGGAGCAAACCGACCATCGTTCCGGCTGATCTTAGAAATGCGAAATAAAATAAAAACGCACTGCTGTGAAACCAATAACTCTTTCATTACACTCAGAAACTAAAACATTATTAAATTAATACAATCAACACTATTAAGTCACCACTCTAGAGAGTTCGATAAAAAACCGTTTTTTAGGTTTATATTTAATTTTTGAAAAAAAAGTAACGTGCAAATAACGAAATAATTAAACGACGGAAAAATTACGACAATCGTAAATTAATAAGTAAGTTTAAATAAAAAAACCTGTAAACACACAGTTAAGATTACAATACATAATCGTTGTTTAAACGTACTTATATTCAAAAGAAAGAATCTAAAAACTTGGTTTAAACAACTTTATACGGTTCAAACCTTATCAAAAAAAATATAAATAAAACATTTTCTGCGTAGGCCGTAAAGGCGCGATAAAAACTTTGTCTACACGGAAATTCAGGAGAGATAAGTAAGAGTTACTGGTTTATTGTATTAAAGTTCCCGTTGTGTATAACTCGTTTCAGTCACAGTTTTAAATTGATGATGTCTTATGTTGTTTAATTTATAGTAATCCAAAGTGAGTAGAAACTTGTAAAACAGCAAAAAACGACCGGGCGAATACCTGGTCCTACACGTGGTGTCGCAACAAATTCAGATCGCTCCAGAAACAATAAACCTAAAAAATTGAGTCGACTTTTTGTTCATTTAAACGTGGTGTTATATACTTACACAAGAACATCATGCAATGCGTTAAATATGTGCAGAAGTAAAAAATGCTTACAGTTGATACCTCGTTATTATTATCGCCACTGTTAATTTGTACAAATTAAAAACGGTAAGTATGAGGAGCAGCTTCGAGCAAAAGGATGATATTTGCGTTGTGTGGTTAAATGGAAAATAAATGTATTTTTTTATTAAATTCACGGAACATAATTTTCGATATTTTTCTCGAAAAATTCACAAAGTATATCGAAAAGATAACATTACTGCAGTACGAGATGTTCATACAAATATAACCGCATTTTTCCAATTACATTTTACGAAAATATCGTAGTGGAGACCATAGCAATTGCTATTGAATATTATATGTATGTAATATACATAAAATATAAAACGTGTATCATGAAATATTTTATCATCAATTTTATCAGAGAACTGAAAATAATCATCAAAATTATATGCTACCAGCTGAGAGTGCAGAACAATGTTGTGCCTAGTTGTCTGTGCTTAAATTTTCAAAACTTATTGCGTTCTCATCAATTTTCGTATCATTGAGCGATTAATATTGGAGTAAAAAACTTGAATTGATTCCGAGTTCTCAACTCAGAAATCGCGTAAATTTATATATTAATACAGGCGTACAGTCGTTACGGTTATTTTGTTTGTATAATACGTTTCACTTTACACTTGAGTCGATACAATCATTTACGTTTCAAAAACAAAAATATTGTATAATAGACGTAACGCGTTTCGGAAGACAATACGTTTTATTTCATATACGTACGACGAATCAATGAAAAATGATGATTCGTGTTCAAACACAACAATATTATTAGTCGTATCAAACATAAAGCGTTTTTAAAAATTATTTAAATGTTTTGTCTGGAAATTCAAGTTACTCGTGTATACGTCATAACGTAAGAACGCCATACTAACATTCATATAATATCCGACTGTGTAACTATACATATATGTATACGAATGTTTCCCAACTAGTTTCAGCAAATTATAAAAACGCACATTGACCGATAAAATACGACTGAATTATACATAATATGTTATAGTGTCAACAAACTATACTTGGCAGATGATAATTTATTCAAAAATTACTACGAAAATTACATAAATAAAAGTAGCTATCAATAACACGATTAAACTTCATTTTTTTTTTTTATATGATGTACGTAAACTTACCAAGACTGGGCGAACATCAACGAGATAGAAGTGAAGTTATAGATCAGTTTAATTTTGACTGAGTTAAACAACTGACGGATTACTTCTATAAATTTTTAATCAACTTAGATTCCGTCTTAACTGGATCAACTTATTTTACCTGTACATAACATAATTTATTTTTGAATCATTTCGAAAAAGTTATTTTGGACATTTTATACTCCATACTCTGACGTGAACGGGAAAATCAATCATACGACTGAAATAAAATGTATAGATACAAAATATTTATTTTTTTTCTTATGCCGAGGAAATGACCTGGATAAACCTGGATTGAGTTTTTTTTTTTCACGAACTTAACCAATTAACTAAAAATGTGCATTTAACATTTGACTCTAAAACTTCAGGTTGAAAATTTTGTCTTACTTAAAGAAACTGTTTGGTACAAAATGAGCATTTACCCACTTCGCCTGTTGGTAAATACCAAACATTTTATGTAAAATTTTAATTAAATACAAACCTTATTTTAGAGTTTAGGCGATTAAATCCTGAAGTTATTGTTGTACCTATGAAAATGAATAATATTGATTATATGTATGATTATAGCTGGTGGATTCTTTATAGGTTTATGCCTAATAGAAAAAAATACTAACAAAAACAGTATTAAACACTAGGCAGTCTATGTACAATTATTATTTATAACGATCTCTGAAACCAGTATTTTTTCATATTTTTGTTTGCAAACGCCGTCAAATGATCCGATCCTGTAGTAAATATACTTTATATTACAACAAACAAAAAATCATACGAAATCAGAATTATTCGGAGAAGGACTTTCAAACTAACACTTATATTACACGTTGATATTGGCATGACATTAATCGTGTTTTACCAAATATTACTCTGTACACTCAGTGGTGTGATCACGGGAATGATTAGGGTGCCAGAGCGCGATGATTTTTGTGATGAAATTTATATTTATGTTCTGTTATACAATCTTTTCCAACACTTGAATTTTATCGCCATTTCCACGTGGGTGGCAAATGATACAAAAACGTCACGTCACTAAGCGACGTCAGTCGTTTAAAAATATTATTTGATTCCAACTAATAAAATTCAAATTTTATTCGTAAAATATTTCCGACCATTACGAAAAGATTAAAATACGACTGAATGGTAATTTTTTGTACATTCGATCGGGAAAAAGTCACACAACTGATTCAGTACACATGTGTGTGTTTACGGTTATATTTATATAAAAACGCGTTTTATGAGGGTGAGGTCGAGCCAACTATATAATATCAAACGAGTCTGAGAATAAACATCCGATGACGAATTAATTATGGGAAAATTCTCGAATGTTCTGCAATAGCTCATTCGAAGTAAAAAAAAAAAAAAAACTTGAAAATATTGAATAATTAAACCGAACATTCACCTCTTAATTAAAAAAAAAAAACACATTCTTTTCAATTAAAAACATATGCCAATTTGTTTACTACTAAATCGTTAACCGTATTTTACGAATGCTGCTGTGTAATCATAAACAACAAAAAGGTACAAATCATATCGTTGATTTCTCAAAGCGTTTTTACAATAATTGTGATTACTCGGCGAAAAACCGTCGCAAGGCGCAGTGATTTTTCGTTCTGTACATTATTTTTTACTGTAATTTCGTCACCGGCGATAATACACAGATTTTGAAAATCCGCATTCGTATCCTTAGAATAATTTTCAAAAAAAAAAAATAATCGTTGTTGTTTTGAGGACAAAATAATGTACAATTGTCCGAAAGCGAAAAAAGAAATAAAGTTGTTAAATTACACTTTTTTTTTTTTTCAAGTTTAAAATTAAGAATAATATAAATAAACTATTTTTCTTTTCTTTTTTTTTCCGTCTTTCAGCCGTTGTCCATTACCGATAATGACGTTTGAACTGACCTAGACCCGAGTTGTTGTCGGCGGCTCCGGGAATAGATCCAATGTTGATAGTCACGCGAAACCGTGCGCTTCGCGGTAACCTCCAAATCGCGGTTACGCTATAAATAACCCAGTCTTTCCACAAATTTATATAGCTCATTCTCCACCGATCGTTTAAACGAGTTAGCACGGTTGAATCGTTTCCCTAATGTTATATACCATGTATAGCTGTGCAGTGCACGTGCGTTTTAGACGTGCTGAAATTTGGCGCCTATACTTGAAATTTTTGAAACGGAAAAATTATTTTTAAAGACGTGTTTAAGGGGAAAAATTAATTTTCAAGGTATCCTACTAAGTCGAGTGTCGCGCGCAGGCGCTAAACTCTTATATAAATCACTCGGTAACGGTTCTTTTTAACAAATTATAATTATTATTCGTAAGACGATGCGGTTTTGTAATTTTTTTTCGAAAACGTCTTTTGGTTGTTTCAGAGTTTTAGTCATGTCGCAAAACGTTCATCAGACGTTATTCCGTGATAATTTTCGTGATATTGGGCAATTGAATACGGAGTACCTACGCCTAAACGACTGTCGAGTTAAGTCACAGAAAGTCGACGGATTATATACGAATTAATACGGATTTTGTAAGTGAAAAGATACAAATTCCGTGGGTCTCTGTTATAGTCTTTCTTCCGGTGTCTGCCCGTTTTGACGGAGTCAAAATAATATAAGAAGAATCTATTTAGGCCTACAAACTATTTTTCATAATTTTTTTTTTCCCAGTGCTTTACAACAAGCTAGTTATTAAATTGCGAGGGGTTAGGTTACGTATATGCTACAAAATATTCTACATGGGACAATTTTTTACAAAGAAAACAATACAGGAATGGCTATCGTAAAATGTTCATTATTTTGTGTTACGAAGTTTGATTCGTAGACTTTATTTAACCGTAAAATATTATACTATAGTGTTTGATTTACAACGGTTTAGTTCAAACGAACGATATATATATACTGATTACACTCAACGTTATCAAAGACGGTCGATAGTAACTCTTAAATAGAGTTTATTTTATAAAAGAAGTCATAAAAAATAAAACGAGGAAATTCTTTGTTTATTCATAAAATCGTACGCAATGTTCACTTTAAAATAAATCGTAGTAACATTGGCATAAAACCCCTCTAGAAAAGTTAAAAATATATGATTTACTTTTAAAACAAAAGTATAATTTACGTCGTATATATAGTATAAAAACGAACCCACGTGTTTTAAAAAGCGTATACTCAATCCAAAAAATAAAAAAGGAAAAACGATTTAAAAATACACGAAAAAACTACTGTTAAAACCCCGTAAGATCAATAAAAACGGAATCATGTTTACGACATAATTACCACTGCAGAGAATTTTTATTATATTAAAAAAAAAAAAGTGTTAATCTGTGTATAATGTGTACTTCTTACGTTGTACCTACTATATTTCTACTTCCATTGAAAAAAAAAAACTTACAAACCACTAAAGTCTACATAAGTATCGAGTCGATCAGAGCAATTCGAAAAATTGGCCCGTTTTTTGTTTTCCTCAGAACTTCGAAAACAATCAAAATTTCTAAAAACGCTTCTAATAAAGACCCATCTCGGATCCATTATCTATCTTTTAAGTTATCATACGTTAAAACTGGTGTAGAAAAAACAAGCAATTGCAAAAAATGGTTAGGCAATTACAGAAAAAAAAAAAAAAACATTGTAAAACCAATACAATCTTCGCTAACGCTCAGAATCTAAAAAAGTATTGCAACAACGAACCCCTAATCTGTGTTATTACACTATTAATAACTTGTAGAATAATTGTATTGCGTACATGTTTCAAGTGCGTACTTGAATTTAAATCGATCATTCACGTAAAGTTTTTTGGGTTTGGCGAACGGGAAAAATATTATTTTCAGCTTTCATGTCATAAACAGATAATATACAATTTATTTTATACTAGACGTCACAATATAGGATGTCGATTTCACGGAAAATAATATGGTAAATTAAACAGGGAAGTCGTACGTTAGGTCAAAATTTTTGTTCGCTATCGCCTAAAATTAGACGTAGAAATAGTGGTCGGCCCGATTCAGTCCATGACCCTGATCACCTAGTTTTACGGTACAATAAATTTGTTTTCATCTTTTATGTTCCCACATTACTTTAGTCGTTACCAAAACAATACAGTACACCGTATATACTTAAGTTCTTAAGCTATGTACGTTTCGAACAAAACTGAAACGAACCAATTAAAGGTCTTTGTCGCGCTGGACCTTATGATGCAAATACGGTCTCAACGATTTCGTAAATCAATAGGGTCACACTTATCCAATTGTCATTCTGAAAACGGTTCTGAACTCGTTACGATGTCCGCTACTTTTTTTTACAAGATAATTTTTGAAAATATTTATTTTTTAATTAATAAATAATAATTGAAATTAGGACGGTAGTTGATCAATTTTAAACGGCCATAAAATTATGAAAACTTGATTATTTGCGAAATCATCTTGTAAAAACGGTGATTGTTGTCTTTCATTCAACTTATCAGTGTTGGCTCTAAGCCTACCAAAAAAATCACAATACAAAATGATCGGCACGATTAAAAATCCATTTATACTATCAAAATAATGATTAAGTAATCCCAAATGTGTAACGAGTGACGTTTTTTGATATATAATCACAAATTTAGAACCATTTTCAGAACGGAAAAACACAGACTTAGTTATATCGAAAGATCCATGACGTCGAAGACCCATAATACTCGATATTCTTGACACGACCGCGTTATTATTCATTCCAGAAAAGTTCAAACCATTAATGCTATTCAACAAAAACGTATAGATTGTTTCAGTATACACTCGTTTATATTTATTTATTCATTTTGAAACCAATAATGATAGTGATCAAAAAGTTCAAATATCGGTCGATTACTACAACACTGACGTTCTGTATTTTAATAATTTACATATTATTTTACATTACAGGTCATCAACCCATATAATACAATATACACGTTCACCGTGCTGCAAAGTGTATACTATTAATACGGCTCAATAGTTATTAAATACACTGAAAACTGTACACAAAAGATAAAAAAAATGTAACGGTGTATAGCTAAGTAGGTGTAAGTAGGTCACAGATTTGGATAAGTCACTGTTTCGGAAGGTGTAGTGTAAACGTCTGGCATTAAATTTTGAAAGTAAATGAATTAGATCATCGTTTACGGGGGGAAAAAAAAAACGATCGCGGAAAGTCCAAGATAATTCAAAATTTCAGCTAAAAATGTTTGAGCATCACGTTTTAGTCGTTCTTACAAACTTGTAAGTTTTGTTTCATAAAACCTTTTTGACTTATAGTTAAATGTTTTCGGAAAACTGCAAAAATCGGCAAATTTTTAAATTTGTCTTTTCTATCCTACTCAAAACGGTCGTTTAACCGACTGCGCATTCGACTTGCCTTCGAATTCCTTTAAAACCGAGGGTCCTGTATCGATCCGATTTCCATCGCCCTCTTTGTCGTCATTTTTGGTAAAAAATTATCGTCCCGTATCGTTGTAATGTAATATTTTCTCGGCAGACGTATCGCACATCTTGTAAATTATTACCGTTTAACAACAACCACGAGGATTCGGTAAATGTTCGTGTGAAAAAAATATTATTCCACGTCGTTTTCAAACTTTTACGTACTAAATTAATTTAATACGTTACAGAAGATTGGAAAAAGTTTTTGCTATTTTTTTTACGTACAATAGAAGTGCCTAATTGGCTTTTTTGTTTTCGTCCCATTGGATTGGATAGCTCGCACAGAATCGTTTTTTTTTTTTTTCGAACGCAACGGTTCGTTTTCGCAACTTTGAAACCAACGACCCACCCAAAGCGTACCCTTTACCCGTCGTTCCGTTTTTTATTCTATTGATTTTCTTTTTTTATCCGTTCTTTGATTCGAACGAAGGCCTGACCGACATACCGTACACCGAACGCGCTTAAAACCGAGTGAATCGGAAAAAAAAAAAAGCATTTACACAAAACGCACACGACTGCGGAACAGTGACTACGGTGCGGAACAGTAAATGGAGACGTTATTATTTTTTCCATTCGATTCTCGTTTTTCTTTCGCCACTCGGCGTCGGAGAACTGTTGCCGCAATCGCCAGCCGGCGATTATGCAAAGCGCGCGGTTACGTAAACGCGTACACGGGGAACACACGAACCGCCGCCGTGACCGTGATCGCAGCACGACGTTCTTCCTTTTTAAA
>CM029360.1:21814411-21853254 GCA_017140985.1 Hormaphis cornu
ACCTCTATTAAAAAATCACTGTGATTCATGCATAACTATAAGGCTTTTGTCAATAACTTTTGACATAAATTAGCCGGTTAAAACCACTTAAAAGTTACCTTAATTTAATTTTTATTACTATTTCATTCCAATCGACGGTCAAACGACTTATATTTGGCCTTGAACCAGTCATGAGAACGAAAAGTGCGATTTCAAGTAGCATCATTCATGTCAATAACAAACAATTTTTGACATAACTATAAGCTTACCGACATCTGTTCCGAAAAAATAATAGTTTTCAACTATAATAATTTAAGTGTAAAAAAACGTAAACTTTAGCATTTGCGAAAGTAGAAAAATGAGATGACTTAATGTTCAAATTGAAAAAATGAACATGGTAGCTTTTAAATGATTAAATTTGATTCAATTTATCACAAATTTTTAGCTCGACAACGACCCGTAAATACAACACGAATCAGTGGTTGGAAAGTTCTTTTTAAAAAAAAAAATTGTTCATGTTCCTTGAGGTTAAAAGAAAAGTTTTGTTTTATTCAAATACTTCAAATAAGGCAAAAACATTTTCATTTCTTCGTCCAATTAAAAAAAAATTTTTTGTTGCTTCATTG
The DNA here is from genome assembly GCA_017140985.1 of Hormaphis cornu. NCBI lineage: Eukaryota > Metazoa > Arthropoda > Insecta > Hemiptera > Hormaphididae > Hormaphis > Hormaphis cornu. Next base: position 21,815,017 of record CM029360.1, read on the forward strand.
AAAAAATATTCTTAGAGAGTTAATATGATATTTACTTATTGAATGACGGTATGATTTAATATTTTGGTTCAACCTTGTTTTTGTAGTATTAGACAATAAATCATAATAATATGTATTATTATGTACATAGTTTATAACTATATAATGTCATTATTCGTACAAATTAGATAAATATGGTAAAAATATTACTATTTTTGAAGCTAAACATTAAAAATGTTAAATAATTACTTCAGGTCAAAAAAAGGGGGAAAAATTCCTGTGTCAAACAGAATAGAACATTGTTTGTGTTCTGTTAAATTTGTAAAACAAAGAATTTCGTTCCAAGATTGTTCCGTAAAACGGAACAAAACTGTTCACACGAAACTACTCGATCTAAAATTCATGGTAAATTCGGTAAACTGATGAATTCTTAAACAATAGATTTTTTCACAAAAAATAAAAATAAAAATTTAACAAACAAATTGTACAGGATTTCACAATCTGTAGTTTTATACTATCTTTGGTTAACCATCTGTAAAATGTACAAAAACGAAACTCACATCTCTATCAGTGTCGTATACAGTTTGTTTTGATGATTATTATGGGCAGTGCAAGAATGCTCGTCGTCCGACTTTCGACGCAAATAATCATCGGCCACGATGCGTGTCAATAAGTCGATGTACAAAAACAAATTATACACACAAATTACAGCGAATTATACGCAGTGTTCATTTTTTATACCTTTTATGCCAATCGAACTGGTATCTAGGTGTATACTTATTTTGAAAAAAAAAAAAAAAATCACTTATTCTTCAACTACCTATGTATACATAATATACATATTACGTATAATTAAATGGTTGTATACGATTCTGTAGTATGTACCCAACGATAAATACGATCGTTTAAGACGACAACGTGTGAAAACTAGTCGTCCTCGAAACCGAATGTTTTCCAAGCAAGCGAGACTTAAAACTTCCGAAACGCGTGTAGTTTTAATAGCAGTCGGAAATTTGTAAAAAAAACACCGCACACTCAATAATATTAAAATCACCGCAAACCTCACTCTCCGCGCGCGATCATTTTGAAACATAATATCAAAACGCTAAAACACGCGTAGGTAAGGATAGGTTTATAAAAATGGAAATAATCGACTACACTACTGCCAAATCGTTCGAGTTACATATAATATTTATCGAATTATCAAAATAACGATTTTCACGCTACGACATTGCGATAAATAGGTAGGTAGGTACACACAATATCGTTACGTAGGTACTTGTTTACATAAATTGTGTTTAAACGTAATATTATGTTGTGGCAAAACGATTCCCGAGCAATCGGTTCAATAATGCGTAAAACACTGTACAACGTTTGCAAGACGATAAACGCAAAGTTGCAGTGATCGTGCCAAACAATATTAGGTACATTGAAAACGATGTATGACCAAACGAAGAACATTTTAATATTTGTTATTGAAAGAGTCAATTTTTTTTCCTCCGTCCATCACACGCCAAACGTATAGGATTATAGTCGTTTTCCATTTCCAACGCGCCGATCGGTGTAATGATGCGATGAGGATTAATAAAAAAATATATATATTTAACTCTTCATTAATAGTCCACATTGAATTTCTTATTTAATATTTTGGTATTAAATTTTCGAAAAAATTTAATATTCACAAAATGCAATTAAATAGAATGTACCCAACATGAAGATAAATCAATAATTAATGGAAAGAAGGAAATAGAAAAAAAATCTATGTAATTCATTGTAATCTATGAACATAATAGGTTATTCACATGTCGTGCATATGATTTTCAGGAAATTTAACAATATGTGTAAAATAATTCCATGTTTCAAATGTCATATGGTTTGTTATTTAACTTTTTTCTTTTTAGATCCGTAAAAATATCGGAAATAAAATCGAAAATATGGCAATATCATTTTCAAGAAGACTTCATGGCCAATGTTCGAATCAGTTTTCATAATCCTTTTCGCGTCTGTAGATCAATCGGAGAACTTCTGAATTCCTAACATAACTTGCGTGTAAAATAGAAAATCGTCGCTTCCAATTTCACTTGGAAAGGGATTTGCCGACAACATTTTCACTCCAAAACATGCATAGCAGAACAATTCCTTCTGTTTTGTAGAATTAAAATTTATATATTTTTAATAATAGTTTTAAAAAACAAACCTTCACAAAAAAACCCCCGTTATGCGAGAAAAACTTTGACGGCTTATATTTTTAATGTTTTTGAAATCGGAATTTCGTATCATATTGAAGATGACATATTTTCGTAGAGCACGATGATCAGACTTTTTTAAATTTCAGTAATATTTCCACGTAAACCAATCGATCAGATGATACGATTCGGAAAAATAATTTTAATTTGTCGTCCAGTGTACTGCAAAACGGTTTTCCTGCATATCTTATACCAACCTCTTCGTATTTACGAGCAAAATTTTAAGAAACAAATTATAGGATTATTATTATCGCATCGTTAGATCTATCGGTACGTTGGAAATAGGAAACGTCTAAATCCATTGCTGCTTTTTATGTATATAGTTGCCAGAGAGAGACTCTTTCAATCCCTTTAAGGGGAATTTCAACAGCTGTTCTATAATATTCTATTTATAAACGTTTAATTTCTAAGAATTATTAATAAGAATCCGCAGAAATGTTTCTAAACTAAGGCATTAAATAGCTGACCGCAATACCTCTCACTGGAATAGTGAATCTAACCAGTTATGAGGAATACATAAGTACCTACTTCAAACCAGTTTCGCTCGCGAGATACATATTGATTACATCATGTTTTTACTCGAGTCTAAATATACGTTTTGAACGTAAGTTCCAGCGCAGTGATTAATCTTAGAAGAGAAAAACAACAACAAACGAGCGGTTTGCAAAACAAAAAAAACAAAAAATATACACACAAAAGAGTAAATCCTTCGAAAGGTGTGTAGATTGACGATTTTATTAAATACCCAAGTAACGATACGTACTCGACAAATTGGTAAACATAAAGTTCGAAAAACAGTCAACATTTTCCAAATTTTTATGCCGTTTGGATTTTTCATTTGTTTCAACAACGAACAAAAGTTTCATACACATCACTTTTGGTGGAAGTTATTGGATTGAAAAAAAAAAACAACGACATTATAATATAATAAATAGTGTTTTTAACAAGAAATTATTTTTTGAAAGTTACGTTAAAGTTTTGACTCTAAAACTAAACCTGTACATTTGTGAATTATTGAAAATGTTGAAATTCTATAATCAGTTTAAAATTTAAATTTTCAACGACATTTTATAAGCTTCATCCGTTCTAAAAATACCCTTGAAAATTTCAATTTCAAAACTTCAACAATTTTTCATGGAACTGTTGCCACAAGCACAATAAACTGACAAAAACGATAGTAAAACTTCTACAAACAAATACCGTCGAAACGTTTCGACTGCATGTAGGAAAATACAATGTTTATGAATACGTTTTAAGCCTCTCAACTTAAATGCAAAAGGGTTTATACAAAATCCACTGCGAAAATGTAAACAATTTTCCAAAGTTCTGCAAATCGCTCGAGAACTATCGAAATCGGTTTCGATTTCGTTGGTATGTCAGTTCAACCAATTCTAATAGTGTGTGAAAACGTTAAATTACTCGTAGAGTTTAGGAAATTTCGACTTATCTCTTGTTTGGGTCAGTAATTGAAAAAAAATAAACCAGAAATTCAAGAACAAAAAAAAAAGTCTCAAACTAAGTACCGGATAAGTTGTTTTTAGAGAACATAAATTGTAAAATCAATATACCTAACTACATTGCTCTCGTTAGCTACGCTCAGAATCTACGAAATTAAAACCCATCGATCGAAACCGAAATTCCGCAGTCGGTGTTCGGCGATCATAATAATAATAATTATATGGCCGTCGAAATGTCAAGTTCAATGGTAATTTTTGCGTTTTACAGCAAAAACGTGGAATGGTCCGATGTGATATGACGCATGTACGCCCGCTGGTATAAAATTAAAAGCGAGTTGATCGCACTCTCGAAGGTCTTGATCGCCGCGATCAAAAACTAAGGTCAATATTATATTTTTAAACGATTATTTTTTACAAGTCTTGCCAACTTGGACACCTAATTTTAGAAGGGAAAAACGAGTGGTTCTACGTTTTGTTTAATCAAAACATTTATTTTTTTTTTTTTTTACGTCAATTGGTGAGATATTAAATTTCCTTCAGTATGTAGGTACCTACTATTATAAGTTATGACTATTATTACTTCCAAGGTCTCTTAATAGATTGATTTTTTTTTTTATTAACGTAAGTCAGTTTTTTTGGCAACTACTTTGACCGATTATAGTTTTTATTGTAGCTATAAAAAAAAAAATGAACGCCAAATTACAAGAATCGACGGCGCGTGTTATCTATAATTTTTACGTATTTACTGCAACGTCACACATTATTTTGCCCGTCTTTTGACAATACCGTGGAAAATGTTGGACTTTTAAATTAATATACTTTGTGTAAAAAAAAATTAATTAAACCTTGTACGGTCAGGAAAACAATTATGAACAGAAAAAACAAACTAAAACACAAAGCGTTATAAAAGTATGTTAATCTGTATTACGTAAAATAATAACGATAGCCGATATCACACACGAGAAAATCGTACCGTACACGGGCGACACTGGGTACTGTAAGCGAAACTAGACATTACAGCCAAAAGAGATGTTGTGGTTTTCCTGACGGCTATCTCTCCGTTAAACGATTAAAATTTAATATTTAATATTATAACCCATAGTTTACGCTATATTTTATCCGATCATACACGATTAAAGCTCGAATTAATATTACCTACACTCCCGACCGAAGTCAATAGCCGTGTCGTGTACCACTTGCAATATTTTTTAAACCGTCGATTGTTTGATTCGTTAACATTACGGGACGGGTAAGTTCGTGTAATTTTTGTGAATTTCATATTTGTTTTAACAGTTGGGTATGCCATTAGGGATTATTTTAACTTGCAGGCGCGTTATAGACCAAGCTCAAGTCGGCCGAATGCAATGTGCAGCTGCGGACAATTATAGGCGTTTTATGCATTACAGCGTGTACTAATCGTTATGGCCGAGTCAAAAACGTAGTCGCGGGGGTTTCGTTTCCGGAACGACAGCCAAAATGATGAAATGAATAGTGAAAAAAATGAAAAATTTTAAAAAAATTCGTTACTTGCGCGAACTCGGTATTTTTTACGTGCGATCGATTACGCCGGTCCGGGGATCTGCTACCTATTAATATTATCGTATCACACACCTTCGAGGAACACACGGCTACGGAAAACGAAACAGTGTACTATTTTTTAAACGTTTTTTTTTTCAGTTTTTTCACACGGTCGTATCACATAATACGTGCGTGTTACGAAAGTGTGTGACGAGTGCGCTGGACGTGCAACAGCGGCACGTCTGCCAGTTATAGTAATAGCTAGCGTAATGCGGCAAACTAAACTATTTAAATTTCACGTTTTGTTTTACAGTTTCAAAAAATAATAAAAAAAACCAAACTCGTGTGTCGTACACTCATTATTTGGGCGTACGAACGCGCGTCGGTTACAAAACACAAACACATTTTAAAACAATGCGGCGTTTTGTTTCTAAAAACACAACCCGAAAATCTGTTATCGATATTCTAACTTTTCGAATCAATATTAAAACTTTTCCGTTTTACCTTGTGTCAAAAAAAAAACATTCCAATCGTCGGCAAATACGAAATACGGTACTCACTGTTTCAACGCGCACGAAAATACGACGGAAATTCGTTTGGATTGTTTACGAAAAAATTAACGCGCCTACCTATAGTAGTTGGTTGTGCTCGCACGTCGACACCATTCGGTTAAATCGAAAATTTACGATGAACGCGTCACATACTATAAAGCGTTTTGAAAACTACTTTTGGCGGCCATATTGACATATTATTATTATACGGTTGCCAGTGTCGGCGTGAACTTGTGCGACTTTCGAGTAAAAAGGAATTGTAATAAAACGAAGAAGTGAGTTCTAGGTAAAGTTCGGAACGGTACGGAATAATGGCCAGTTTGCGAATGTTCGGATATATTTTGACGAAAACGCTGTTGAAAAGTGTTTCGCCCAAATTCGCCTGTAATCATTATACGCGGAAATCGTTCTTTGGCGAAAAAGTAATTTTTTCCGGTTTCGTCGACCGCAATTATTGTTCCGCACTAGAGATGCAAAAAAAAAAATTATTTATAAAATAATATTCGTACTCACGCGCGTTCACCGTAACAACATCACGCGTTCTACATTTTTTTTATTAATTTTTTTGTATAAAGTCTTAACCGCCGCTCTCCGTCTATTTTTATCGGCTTATTCGCTTTAATCTTTTCATCATAAAGTTCACGAGGAACGACCTCGAGCAACACACTGTACAACATACAATGTACAAGGTGTGTTCCTGCAAGTCAGATGTTACAGCGATTATATTCTAAGCGAACGTTTGGAAAAACAATTTTTATAAGAAAGTTGACAATAATTACTAAAAATCCAATAATTTTATCACGTACATTGGGTGTTTGAGTTTTTTTTTTAAAAACAACATTTTACAACAACTAAACAATCTAGGAATTAGAAAAATGCATACTCCGAATCCTTCCTCCAGATAGACGCATCTGGAAGGCACGAATTGAAAATAATACACATGTTTCTAATCGACTTCGAAAAAATGGAGGAGGTTCTGCCGGTATTTTTTTTTCGTATGTTCATCGAATAATCCACCAATTACGAACCGATTTTGATGATTTTTTTTTTTTTTTTGATAGAGCATACTTCAGAGGTTAGGTCCCATATAAGTTTTATCGAAATTGTTTCAGTGCTTTTTGAAAAAATTAACAAAACCAAAAAAAAAAAAATTTGCAGAAAAACGGCGATAACGTCGTTAACAGTGAGGAAATATTAAAAAAAAAAACTCGGGATGTTAATATGGAACTGTAAAATTGATTATCATTTTTAGTGTTTTTATTTTAGCACAGCGCAGTATTGTTTTTACAGTAATGTTTCCTGTCAACAACTTTTCGTATGGAAGGAATGCTCCGATTTTCAAAGTGGGCGCCTCTAAAGACAAATCTACGAACGGTGGCACTTTGGTTGAAGTTTTTTTTTTTTTTTTTTAGAAATTTCGCCTATTTCTTGAGTTACACCCCAAAAACAAAATTGTGGATCTTGAAGAATTTTACGGCGAAAAGACCGTGGAATTATTTTAAAAGTTGAGGATAAAGTTTTCGTCCGGAAGGAACGCTCCAAAAACCGACAACTTTTCTGGACTGCGGTGATGGAACTGGAACTTTATAGATTTCGAATTTTCCTGCGAAATTTTTAAAATTTTCCGGTTTGTAACCCGACGTTTTCGTGCAGATAGAGTGCTCTAAACTAACGAATACCAACAAAAAGTTTCGGCTATATAGGTTCCGAAACAAATTTTTTGTCATTCTGTCCGTTATAAATCTACAAGTTGGCGAAAAGTGGACGGCGGAGAGGCGGTATCGCGTTAACCCCCGTTCTCCCCCTCTACGCGGCGCTTCGGTACGCCCGCGCGTGCGTATCGACGCAAGTATCGGCGCAAATGACCTCGCGCCGCGATATTTAGCAGCGGCCGGGTTCAGGGTTAACGTTCGAGCGTCGGCGGCTATCGAGTGTCGACGGCCGTCGAGCGCGGCGGCCATAACCGCGGTGGTAGGGTTAGTTTATAAAAATATAATGTGGCGAACAAAAAAAAAGTGCATTCGCGTAACACACGAGCGTGTACGATAGCGTAATTGTTATCGTACTGGTACGTATATAGGTATATCGTAGCGGAAAAAAAATGAAATTAAAAAACACGCAACGAATACCATTGCACAGAGTGGTGGTGGTGGTCGTCGTTGGATTGCAGATATCGTCGTCGTAAACATACAATAATAACAAGAATATAATAATTTTAGTTTGTAGGACGACGTTGGCAACGCTGCGATATAGGACGTTAACCCGTCTGTCGGCCAAGGTCAGAAACGCCGCCGCCGCCGCCGCCGATTTGCACTCGCATTGCCGTGTCGTTGTCACGGCCACTCGCCGCCGTCGCCATTCGCCTTGTTCGTAATATTATTATTTATTGTACGTTTTTTTTTATTATTTTTTTATATTCTCAGCGCTTCTGCTGCGCCGTGACCGCTCAGGGGTTAGCAAACCGTACGCAGGCAAACTACAAAAAATGAAAACCGCGATCACTCTGGGTCTTGACGGACTGCGCTTCGGATCAAACGTCTAAAGGGATCACGACGCCGTTGACAAAACCGAACACTCCGTTGTCCTCGGTCCTTCGTAAATTTCGCGAGAATTTCCATGTACGTACTTGTGGATCGAAAGTTTTCACTTTTGTGTCGTACACTGTGCCTATTTTAATAATATTGGATGAAAAAGTTTCGGCTTGATCATACATCGTACAAAGAAAAAACTAAACCGACGTATGTACAAAAAAAGATCACCGCGGATACCTGCAGACACAAAAAAATTAACGAGTAGTAAATATGTGGGTTTGAAAACGGAATAATTTTTTACAACGATACCTAGCGTTCAATAATGTAATGTAGCCGTTCCGACGCAGCAGATTTCGTCGCGCGCGGCACATAACCAAGAAAATGATCGAAAAATCTTGCAAATAAAATAAATTTAAAAGCCGACTGTTGTATGTGCTATTTAACGTAACGATCGGAGCACTCCTTCTACCCGAAAACGTCGTAACGAACCTGAAAATTTCAAATTTTTCACCGTAAAATTCTCGATTTATTTTTTTTGGGGTAAAACTCAAAAACTGAGCAAAATTTCAAAAAAACTTTGACCGGAGTACCGCCAAAGTCCATAACGCGCCCATCGGCGGAGGTACTGCCACTTTAAAAATCTGAGCATTCCTTCTACCCGAAAAGTTGTTGACGGGAAAAAAAAAAAATATAACTGCAAATACATTTCCCGCTAACGCTCAGAATGTAAAAACTCCACGGAGATTTTGGATAATTCGACCGAAATCACTTTCAACGCGTTCGTACACTATATTGACTTTCTGGCGATAATAACCCCTCGTTTTTCGTATAGAGTCAACTGAACAATATTGTAATTTCAACCGATAGAATACTGCAAATTTGTCTATTTTATATATATATGAGGGACAGTTGACCCGATTCTTTACTGTTTGAAGGGAAATTTGAACCGAGGAATCGGGAGATATGTTTCCGTACAAAAGAATTTTATAGATGTATCATGAACAATAAAAATCGAATGATGAATATTTTATTTATGATGACTCGTATAAGCTCTAACATTAGGAACGATTACTACAATTTGTAACGTTCTTATTAACTGTATAAAATTTTTTTTTCAACTAAACACAGATCAACTCTCCTTTTATAGAACACGGTCCCGCCCCATAACTCTTCGAGTTATGATAAACTATGAGAAAAAAAGTCAAATATTATCGAAGGTAAAACTATCGATGAAACCGCACAAAATATTTAAACTGTAAAAAAATACACGGTATACGTCCCTTAAAATCTGAATAAACGGCGAGCTAAAATTGTTGCTCTTTTTTTTTTTTACCGTGACAGCGTCAAAACACGTCGTTGTTGATAACAACCAAACGTGATATCCGAAAGCAGTTTTGCCACTTACTTATATGGCGTTGGCACGTAGTCAAATGATTGTCGTCTCAATAACGTAAAATTTGAAAAAGATATCAGTGGTGGCTCATGATTTCGCCCTGTGTGCTGAACACCCCTATAACCTAACTAGTGTAAAACCGAATATGAAATTGACCTCAAAATTTAAACAAAATAATTAAACCGACTGAAAAAAACCACTAAAAATTATAAAATGATTAAAACGGTTGCGTATAATCAGTGCCGTCCAACACATTTTTACTAAAAATGCGGTTCATTCGTCGCGTAAGTATTTTGTCACTCACGGCACCGACTAAAAAAAAAAAATGATAACATTTTTTTTCTTTTCATTTAATTATTTTATACTTTTTAGTGCTTTTTATTTTTTGTTTTTCGTTTAGTTGGTCGTCTTCTGCAACTCAAAATACCTATAAATTGTTTGTTATCGTAACGTTATCGTGATTTTTGTTGATTTTTTTCAAAAAGTGCTAAAAAAAATTTGAATAAAATGTGTAGGGACCACTTTTGAACTACGACCAGGTATCAAACGAAAAAAGAATCATAAAAATCGGTCAATAATTGCCGGATGAATCGATAAACGTACATTAAAAAAAGAAGAAATCACCCTCATTCGAACATCCTCATTATTGAAAAAAAAAAAAACTTGGAAATATTTATAGCGGCTTTAGGGGTTTACTTGTATATTTTATCATGTTCTATGCGAGTTATGCAAAACGCGTATTAACAGGTTCACTATCTTTGCAGTTTTCTCTTCTATTTTTCTACACGTTGCAATATAATTATAATGGTTAATCTATCGTTTAGCGTGAAATATGTTTTACCTGTAAAACTACTTTTGGCGGTTATTTTATTTTTAGAAAACACGTTTTTTTAATTAACTTCTCTGGAAGCGTTCCAATCAACCGTACCACGTAAGTAACATACTGTAATATGGGATTGCGCGTTACTTTAAAAGTATGATTGAACGCAATTAAAAGAAAATACATACATCTTAGTTTGTGTTTCGATATTATGTCAACAACATTTCTGAATCCAAATATGGAAATTTTTTCGATCTTTTTTAGTACGGAATATATTTGATATTGTAACATGATATTATATATACATTCGTTCGGTAGGAACATTTTTCGACGCCTATCCCGTGTTTGATACAAACATTTCGATTACTTTTTTTGTTTTTTTTTACGATTTCCGTTTTAAGTTGTACCTATATGTCGCACGGGGGTTATCGGGTGTTTTACACGACGAAATTTTCCAAAAAAAAAAAACAAATCGTTATGATAAGAAAGTACAATACCTGCGTAGCACAGTACTCGTTCGACTACAGTTTTAAATTTTTGCATTCGTAATAAAATCAATCGTAGTGATTCACGTGGACTGGAAATAGATTATTGATAATTTTAAAACCATTGCCGTCGCCAGTTTGGGTCGTGCTTGTGTGGAAACCGTTTTTATTTTTCGCCCTCCTGCGCGGCTTCTTCCTGCTTGCAGTGAGGGGTGATTTGAACTTTGGAAACTCCGCCTTCCGAAATCAGCCGGAAAGGGGAAGTATTCGTCTGCACGACTCGAGGAAAAACGACCATGGTATGAAGTGTTCTTAAATTTATAAGTTTTTGTATTGCCGAACGGTTTTTTTTTGAAAAGCAACAGAAAATGCTGAATTACTTCTGAACACAATTGTTGTACGACTTGTTCCTGTGCAACGTGATCTCAGTTTTTCAAAAAATATGAAGTGTACGATGATAGTAAACGTTTTGTGACTCGATAAATCCGATCGTTATTAACAGTCAAAAAAGTGTTTTGTTTTGAAATACAGTAATATCGACACGTTTCAGTATGAAATTTCGGTAGTCCTTATGACTCGGTGAGACGATATATTATTGTGCGAATCATTCCGAACGAACACATTTCTAACAAATTGTAAATAAATGCTATGGTTAAAATATTAACGGAGTAGTGTTAAACTACCTAAATCGATTCGAGTTGATTAAAATCTAAATGTCGCTCGAAAATTGTATCGTATCTCAACACTTTTGAGTGGAAAACTCAAAACCGCACTACAATTTGCGTAAAGTTGCCCATATTAAACCCCGTTTGGTGTAATGACTTGTGAAAATTCCTCTAAATATACTTCTAAATTTGAATCGATGTTTTTTATTTTTAATGCTATTAAACAGATTTGAATATACCTGACGGACTTGAAAACGCTATTTTCAGCACTAATTTTTAGTCGAATATTTTGGATAATACGACAACGCGTGATGTACATAATACCCACGTGTGTACCTACATTAGTGTGATAACTATTAGTTAGCTATGTCTAATAGTTGTATACTAAAAAGTTATTTCGTAATAGTTCGTCATATTTGGTCTTGAACTGATAATTTCGCAGTAAAATTACAAAAACAAATCATTTTAGTACACCTACTGTGTTACTGCGCGATATTGAAAAATGAAATTGACATATACAAACACCTATGGACTGCGCGTGTCTCACTACAAACACACAAGTACTATTGTCGCCAATATAAGTCATGGATTAGATATTCTTTTATACTTTTATCCGTGAAAAATAACAGTTTTATCGAAACTTAGGCATTACGTACTTTTCGTGTAACAATCTAGTCAAATCATTTTTCGTCCACGATTGTTGTTCTGCACTTTTATTTTGGCGACTCAGTTTCGTATCAAAGCGCATAGGTCCATAGGTTTATGGTGTGTCCACGGAAAAAAACAAACAAAGGCGGGTACTGTCGGCCATTTATTTCCAGCAATTGTTGACATTTTCGAATTAACTCGCGGCGAATGCTGCAGAACGCGAGATTTTCACGTTTCGCTGGCACTCGCCCTGTCCGCGTGGCTGTTTGAAATAACGATCGTCGGGAACGTGACGAAAAAAAAAACCGAAACACTCTTGTGGCGGCGAAAAAGCCGAAACGATCCGTCATAATATCGTTACACTACGTATTCTAATGATGGTCCGGTGACATTTCACGGGTTTTCAGAGATTTTCGGGTCAACAAATGCCCGTGAACTTTCGGTACGAGAATAGAACTCGCGAGCCAATTATTTTTTTTTAGTTTGATACGTCTGCCTGCACCTAATTCGACACGACGGATCGATACGCGCATTTTCTTCGTGTTCATCGTTGCGAATACAGACGATACACTGAAAACGATAGTGCGATACTTTTCCAATTTTTTTTTTCCTCGTAACGATTTTATAGGTACGACAGGGTAGCAGATGTCCCGACCAGAACGATACTCGTTCTGCGCACGTACATATATATTGTATGGACAATAAATCGCATATTTTCCCGCGACATCGGTGCGAATATCCCGTATCACGGCTAAAAAAACTCGTTTAACCGCGAGATGTCGGACGCCAGAATAATGGAAGAAGAATTTGAGCTTTGCATCGCGAATTCGCTAACATTTAACAATACTATAATACCTGATTACAGCCATGGACACGAATATCATCCAGCTGAGTCGATAACAATTTTTTTTTTTTGAAGCATCGAGTGTAATAGTTTAGGTGAAGACAATGAGACTGCGGTTAATATCAGTAAGTGATAATAACACTCGCAGGGCGCCAAAATCGTAAATACGTCTCTCACAGCAGTCTACAGTTTAGTTAATGCGTTGAGCTAATAACGCGTCCGTATAGTCCACGAAAACGCTTTATAAATAGTAACTAACGTGTAAAATTCACTACTCGTTTATTATTTTGTTATTCGATTCAACGTTTTTCTACACATCGTAATTGCACGTTTAATGATCAGCATACCAAGTTACAATATGAATAACTAACACCAACGGTCTGTTTAACGTGAAAAAAATAATAAAAATATGACGCGTGATAATATTACGATCAACAAAATCGAAATAGCCATGATTTTCTCGACGTACAAAAGAGTTTGGAAATTATGACCGGCTGTGAAAGCCAAAACGAATAATATTGAAAATGTTTTTTCAACCAAATTTCTCAAGTATTTACATAATATTATAATTCACGCCGATTTATGTACAGCGTATCAATAGTGTTATATTTTTAATGTTCGACTATCTCAAAACTATATTTCAAACATAATTTTTCATTGTCCCTTCTTTCTTACGTATATTTCTAAACACCACACACCTTTTGTACACAACAACTATGCACAATCTAACAACGGTATGTAATACGAATCGTTTAGAAATTAGTACTGAACTCGTATTTTGTTGTTTTGATTTTTCCCTCTTGTATTAATTGTGATTTGTGTTTACCAATACAAGAACGGAAATGAGAGTTTTTCACACAGGTAAGTATTTCGAACGCCTTGCACTTTATTTTTAATTTAATATTTTTGCAGCATGTGCCGAAATATGTACTGTAAATCATACGAAATTCGATTTGTATAATGTAAAGGCAAAATCAATTTCCAAATAATTAACGGGTCTTGAAATCAACATTATAACGTGTTTTATAATTAATTGCAGATTTTTAGACGGAAATGTTTAGAATAAAAAAAAATCAGGGGAATGTTAACCAGCACTTATTTATTACGAAAAATTCATAAACTGTAATGGAAATATACTATCTTTGGCCCCGTGTAGAATAATACAATGTACATATTTTATTTATACATAATTGATTGTACAAAAACGATAGAATATCAATAAAAACTTACAAAAACTAAAGTATTCACTTTAACGACCGTTCGCAGCTCACAAAATACAACAATATACTAGGCCGTAATGACACGATTAAAAACTGTCTGAAGGTTGCCCTTTAGTTACAATACAAACAACAGAATGTCTCCTTACCGAGGACAGACTTTTTATGCTTTACTACTTCGCTCATCAACTTAACCATGCTCCATTTAGTTGACCAATGTTCGCAAAAGTTCGTTTTAACGAACTAAAATGACTTTTTAATCATTATAGTCATAGTCTAACGAATAACAGTTAGTATACACACGTGTCATAAATCACGCTCTAGTTAAGTTTTAAATTTTCGTGTACAAATTTTATTCAAAATCTTTAGTCCGTCAGTTATTTTGAAACGTATTTTATTATTATATTGATGTTTTGTATCTATATAGTATTATGCTGTTATTTCTGTTAGTCACAATACAAGATTATGCGATTATGTTTGATCATACAGATTCATAATATCTACCGGAGAAGCCCACTTATAACAACACTTTTATTCTACAGATTTATGTTTTACCTTTGCTACGGTCTATTTGTTAAAACTATAGAATACAGTTTATATGGATAATATACATATAAAAACATCAGTATCAATGTGTGTAGTTCTTGAAAAAGAAAAAAAATCACTAACTGAACCCACATTTTTTGTTTTTTGATCGAGTAAAAAATGTACACATCTAATGTGTTGAATATTTTAAATTAGTTTAATAAAAATTATTATACTTATAATAGCGACATAGAACATAAACACAAAAAAGTAATTTAACGTTGAAATGTTTCGAAATAACGACGTGTTTTATTTTCGGCAACCTCCGAATTAGTGTCGAATAAATAACGTGCCGACGCTCACAAATTTTATCATAATCAACGATCAACGACTTTTTTACCGCACGCTGAAAAATGTTGGACAAAAATCAACAAATGGCATCTTTTTTATCATCAATTTACAGATATTACGTTTACATTCGTGCTATAAAAATAACCCTTATACCGTAAGAACGTTAAGATTCATAATACGAGAACATAACCATAAACGGTTACCACTAGGAACATAATGCGTAGCGACAAAAAAACAAAAGGACGATTCGATGAAATTTGTCACGAAATATGTATATTTGAAACGTTTTATACTGTTCTGTACATATAATACGATAACACAGGTATTGTTTTAGCGGATAATCTTTGTCAATGACGAGTGTAAATAGTGATATGTTTACAAAGTTAAATATACGTTTTTAGTAACGTTTAAATTGTTAAACTGTCAACGTGTTCCTCGTACTGTTTGCACGCCGCACTGTAAACTGTTTATTCGTCACAATTATATATCGTGTTCGATAACGATAATAGCCGAACTGTTCAAGTATAGACTGCAGTAGGGCAACTAGAATTTTGAACTCTATTGTGTAGACAAACGAAAATAGTGTACTTGACGGTTGAAAACGAATTTTAAACAGATAATTACAATACCGGGTGACGACGTAACACGATTATTGTTTTAAGTTGTGCCACAAACTACTGTTCACTCGAACGAAAACTAAACCATAGTTTTAAAACGTTATTCAAGAACACACACTACAAAAACACGCACACGAAATATACGAGCGAAAACTCAAACACGATCGTGATACGAATGAAAAGTTTTCAAAAGCGTTGTTACATTTATAGATTGGAATCAAAACACATCGAATTTAACGAAAAATTATTTTATATCCGTTACGACATTGTTTAATATAATACAAATTAAATTACAATAAGTTATCGTATAATGTAAAAAAAGAAATATGGCGATTTCTCTGGGGAAGTAGGTCACTGTTTTAGGCGAGTCACTTATTTCGAAGGGGTAAACGATTCACTCCATCAAAATAAGTTATGATCGATGTTTCGTACTAAATTTTTAAGCAACATCCATACACTGAAATACGATGGTGGTCAATAAGTCGAAAAGTAAAAACTAAACTTAAAAAAATGAAAAAAATCATTAACTAGCGGAACGTGAAAAACTTTGAAAATCTCAAACTCGTTTTTTTTTATGTTGACGTTAGAAACGCATCGGTTCCAATTGAAATTATTTTAGTTTTTGGACCTTTTTACCGCGAAATACGAAAATATGTACCTATCGTTAATAGATCGTATTGTTATAATGTCGCGAGACTATATCAACTGAACATTAAACGTGTTATGGAACCATACAGAAGCGGATACATTTCAAGTGAACACTGAAAAATTAACCTGTTCCGATTATCGTAAGTGTTAAAATTTGAAACGATATGCTCGAGCAGCACGCGAAATTCTCAGCGTTTCGGGTCATTGTCACGTCGTACGATGGATCGTTTTTGGATTTCGGTGACCGTTTCTACCGTGAACAAGTTTTCACGTCCGAGACCTTCCGAGCATTTCGAACAATACGAAACGGTGGTCCGACTATAATATAATTAACATATACTAGTATTATCACGCAGTCCTGGTGAACATTTGTGGAATACACTGCTGTGTCGGTAAAAGCGGTCACAATGCAGATCTCTACCCGACATAAAATGGTGACTTTCCGTTTCCCCGCATCACGCGGCCTGTGCAAACGACTACACTGTTATCAGTTTTAGACGATTGTTTTATTCAGTTGATCTCGACTAAACGTTTCTTCGTTTTTTCGTTTTTGTTTTTGTTTAACCGTGAGCCGCCGGTGTTTGTTTCGACGTAACATTTGTCCCCCCGCACCCAATCTTCACCCGGTGCGGACGTAGGTTGGGTACGCTTGTCCAGCGATCGTCCAGGAAACAAACGTTAATGTCGATGTAGCCAGGATTTATAACAAATCGTTAATAAAATATCAACGTGTTCTCCACGGCCTTGCCCCGACAAACTCGCTTTCAAAGTTCGAACGTTTTTTTTTCCCGCATAACGTTACCGTTTTGTATTAACAACACGTGAAAGTTTCAGCCCCGATCGTTGTTGCGGACGTAACGGTCAAAACGTGTCGCGTCAAAAACACGTTCGCCGTAGTTTTCAACGATTTTCCCTCGGTTCTCGCTCGGTCTTTTTACCGTAACTTTTCGATTTTCCAGACTTTTCTTGAATCCGTGTGAACCGCACGTGTCCGTAAGCCTATCGTCGGCTTTAAAAATTTGGACCGTTTTTTAAGAGTTTATAGTGATTACGGAGTACATAGTGGTAAAAAAAAAACGCACACACACTCGTCAAACCGATACGTCATTCTACGTTACACACGGAATCCAAACGGTGTGTACTGCTGTTGTGCTCGCGGTCGTCGTAGACATCTCGAGAACCCCGGGCTGCGGTGACCGGTATTGAATATATATATTTTTTAGCACGTAATAAAATATGTTATCTGCGATTATTCTACACGTATAATGTAATTGTACGTGTTGTTGTTTTACTCTTTTAATTAGAACACACACACACAACCGACACAGGTGTCGTTGCCCCGAAAGCGATTGTGTTCGTCTGTGACAATGAACTTGCGCGACCCGAGATTAACAACACCGCGTACGATATTATTAGAATTTATAATCGTTGAGGCAATTATTCGTGATCGGCGCGATTCGAATACGGGCAATTGTTACAGTAATATATATACGTAGGTGTACTGCGAAATTGACGTTTTAAAACGAATTGTTACGGAAAAGAAAAGTTTACGAGCAATTTAAAAAATTTTGTCGAATCGAATCATTTAAAACCGTGGTATTGTGAACGCCAAACGAATATATCTACACGCTGAGTTATAAATAGATTAGCTGATAAGTGTTTGGTGTAAACCTAACCAAACTTTTACTCCCGCGGGCGTTATACGTGTTTTCCGCGGTCATTTGGTATTCGGGCGATCGATTGTTTCTGTATTGTGCACTAAAAAGTACTAAACTACAAGCGAGCTTTCCTACGAGAACGAGTAGCTGTGAAATAGTAATTTAAAATCAATAATCCAATCCCTTTAAATACACGTATTCGATAACCCAAACGTTTTACAAGACTGCGCGGAGTGCAAAACAATATTACTTTAGTTGAAATTATTGACAACGTGTCGCGCCGTCGAAAATAGAGTTTAATTAATACGAGTTAATAGTTAACTTTTTGACCCAACGCACTAATCTTCTAGTTGATCTGAGACTAATCCTTTGATTAACATTAAAGTTTAATTCAACGAAACGTGTTTTTAAAACGTTTAAATTTTTTCCCGTACAGTCGGATACGAGACGCCTGCAGGACGAACGATCTCGTCGTAGCACACAAAATTAATTATAAACAGCATTCACGAGATCATAAAATAAATAAAATTATCTATTTCTCTGGTTAGAATCGAGGAGTTTTTGACACAATTTCGCGTACAACGCATGTATACTCCGTGACATTAATTAAAATATTTAAATACATCAGCTGCTAATTGATTTTTACGTTTCGTTTGACAGTTTTCAAAGTAATAGTGCTTCGAGTTTTTACTCGCAACAAAAAATAAACACGACATCAAAACACAAACACACCTTAAGATACAATTAACTTTTGAAAATTGTTTATTTTCAGTAATTTGACCTTTAAATACCTGTAGCGAAGTTTACTATCGTTTCCATTGATTAGAACACAATATATATATTATACGACAGCGTTTTAGATTATATAGGTCACAGAAATGAGCGGATCAGCGCAGTATTGGGAGGAAGGTTAGGAAAGCTCGTAGCAAAAAGCTTAAAACAAACGCAAAAATTATTATAATATTAAACAGTCACGAAACGCTGTCGTTAGGAGACGAACTGTTAAACTATAAAAATTACAATACGTCATTGTGATTGTTCAATCACAACATTAAGAGTGAAAAAAGACGAAAAAATCGAAGTGTGCATTCGGCGGACAGTCTCAAAAACAGCACGCACGGCGGCCGACGTACCGGACGCAGATCGCCGCGATCCTCTTGGACGTCTTCCGTTTTCCCGGCGGTTCCCGACTCCGTTTGAGGAGCTCGTTCGACGTTCGAAAACGTCGTCTGCGCCGATAAGCGAAAATAACGAGCGAGAACACTGAGAACGTAACGGCGAAACGTCAGACGACTTCGATCGACTTTAAATCGAAATTCGCGCATTCCACTGTAAGAAAGTGCTGATGTTATTCGCAGATGTGTCGGTCGCCCGAAAGTTTCTCGGACATCCAAGTATAAGTTTATTGCGGCCATCTAATTGAAATGAATAGAGGCATTCGAAATGTGGTGTTACAGGAGGATGCAAAAGATAAGTTGGGCTGATAGAATCACTAATGAAGAAGTTTTAGAAAAAGTATCGGAGAGGAAATCAATGTGGAAGAGTATACAGAAAAGACGAAACGAATTAATAGGTTATATTTTAAGACATGATGGGCTGCTATTACTAATCTTAAAAGGTGTAATCGACGGAAAAAACCATAGGGGAAGACCAAGATTGCAATACATAAGTCAGATAATGGAAGATCAAGGATGTAGTAACTCATACCAAGAACTGAAGAGAAAAGCTAGTGATAGAGAAGCATGGAAATTGCTGCAAACCAATCATTAGATTGAATACTGCAGAGAGAGAGAGATCTAATTGAAAAACCCCGTAACTACGTTTTACGCGGTGGATCCCCGATGTTTTGGGATGTTTGGCCAGAAGTTGTATAAGTGTACGAGAACAAAGTATTTTTTTTTTTCTCTCGTTCCGCATGATCGAACCGTCTCAAGGTGACCGTCGACTCGAAATTCACATAGACTTTTAAGCGCCGTCGGCGAAGGGACGAAATCGACGTTTTCGGGGGGCTAATTTGTATCGAGTCCCCCCCGAGACGGGCGTATTCATTTCTCAGGAGTCGGGTGTTTTGAAACCATTCGGGGGAATCGCGTTTTCGTTAGTATCTTAAGTTTACTAAGAGCAGTTCGAGTTACACAAAACACGCAATCGTGGAAAATCGAGACTGGACGCGTCCGATCGGAGGAACAAATTACCGTAACACGACGACGACGACGACGTCCAACGTCGTTCGGTTAGATAGTCTAATCACGCGCCGGACGACGAATCCGCGACGTTCGTACGGACAAAAGCGGCGCGAAAATTCAAAACACAACGCCCGCGCGGAATAAATAGTTTAATTTCTTTCTCTCCGGTTCTCCTATACAATACGTATACATATACACGTCGGTTCTATAATATACCGACTGCTGCAGGTGACTGAACCTCTCAAGGACCGAAACCTCGACAAGTCGTCAACGATATTACGATACGCGAATGTTCGCCCCGTACGTGTTTTGGTACGTGTATCGTTGTTGTTGTACGAACGGTGTTGAACGAAGAAGCGCGACCTTGCGCGTTGTAAAAATTCGAAAAAAAAACATATAAAATATGGCCAAAGATCCCCTCCCGGGTTTCTCGTGTGTGGGTGAACCGTTTCGGCTAATTATTAGATTCACACACAAGGTTTTGAGCCACGGCTGAACGAATACCGTCTGCAGTCCGGTCGCTCGAACTTCTCGCCTTGAGTTCATCATCCACACGTTCTGAACGTCATGTTTTATTGTAAAATATGTTTCATTAATCGTATAATCGCGCGGAAATGTCAAAACGGTCGAAACCTTGACGTTATTTGTCTCCCCGTTCATTTGGCCTACGCAGAGGTACGCCGGGGAAATATCGAAATTCGGTATGATTTATACGTGGCGTATCGCACCTGACGACCTGTGTCTTTCCAAGTGTCTCTGTGAAAGCCGCGGCGGCAGGATAACGGGATTCGGAGGACTATTTTTTTATTTTCGACTCTCAGCGAGAGGGTGGCTATCGATTTGACGAAGACTTGTGTGTTTGTTGTGCCGGTGACGTGCACGGTAGAGCCTAGGTTCCGATCTCGACAACGTGTTCTGAAAGCCCCCCCAACTCATATCCTTGGTGCGATGCAAATTTTGCCAGTTTCGAAAAGGTCATACCCGAAAAAAAACCGAAAAAAAAACAGTAAAGAGCACGGCGAGCGGGCGAAACAACTGAAATTTGACACCACGGCGGCCGTATAAATAAATAAACGAAAAAAATCGAACTTTCGACGGAATTTGTGTCTGAGAGTCGAAATTTTCGAATAATATGTAATAAATCCGTGCATGAAAACTCGTGACTGCGGACCGTCGAAAATTTTAGTTGCGTGCGTGTTCGGGATCCAGTGAGATAAGTTTTCAAAACTTTTTGTGGAAAATTAAATTTTTTATCGAACTTTAAAAAAAAATGAATGAAAATTTCCGAGTGTTCTTGAAATTCGTATCGCGCCACACCAGTTATTTTAATAGTATGTGAAAGGTGTCCGGCCAAAATTCGAAATCGGTTTAACGCGTTTGCCGTGATTTTTAACCGTTTTTTCTTCTTCTTTTTCCTCGTTTTTATCGCATCGTGAGTTTTTTAATCTTGCTCATACAAGACCGCTCAAACCGTCCGCGTCCGTCCGCGTGGGTACCCGTCACTAGAGGCGGTACCGACGTTAAAAATCGCACATTATTGAAGAATTCGTCGCGGCGACAACATCGCGCACTTTGTTTCGCTCGGAATCCAATACACTGATGTAACGTACGATGTATTATTATCGTTCGTGTACACATCCGTCGAGGTTTCGGACGCGTTTCGACGATGCACGTGTTGATGCACAATACGTAATATAGGCAACGCGACGCGCCGGCCAGACGGTAAAATGTAAAACCGTATCGGAAACCGCATAGCTTGGAACCGTCCCAAAGAGTTTTTCGTTCTCCGGGCGACGCGGGGTACGGAAAATGTCTCTCGATCGCGTAACGTGACATACACCGCGTGCGTTCTTTTCGGGCCGAACGTATCGCGAGGAGTTTGACGGAACCCCTTTGACGGTGTCACTCGACCACGTTACATCCACGCGTCGACCTACTGGTGTGTGCACCGCCCGTTTAGGGCTGGGGTTCAACGGGGTTCGGCAGATTTTTCTCGCATTTTCTGCTAAACCGTATAATCAATAACACGCGTACTGCGACGTTTGGTTACACGACGGTCCGTCTGCAGGCGGGTAAAAAACGTTTAATCTCGCCACTTTCGAGCTAGCTACGTGGAGCGTTTTCGGGCGTTTCGAGGCGAGGTGTTTGTTTTAAGCTTTTGTACAGCCTGCGGTGTCGTTTCTTCCGGATTCGTTTTCGAACGTCGGTCATTGATTTAATTCACCAAACGTCCCCCTGTTGTACACGCTCGCGTTCGTGCCGACAGTACGCGAGACCGGTCAAACGTAAAAACAACCACTCGACACTACCTTTTTACCTCATACACGACTGTTGAATTTTTCAAATGTATCGCGAGAAATCGTCCTTTTTCCGAAATTTGACCGTACGGACGAGATTCTCAATATTTTACGCGCTCGATTCAAAGACATAAATGTAGTTGATTTTAATTTTTTGTTTTGTGGCGGCCGCTAAGACTCGACAGAACGCTTTCGTGTCATCGTTAAATACTGTTTTATTAAAGTTCAGCGGGGGTAGCTCCGTCGCGTTGTCGTGTGGAAGCTCGAGTTATCAAACAAACCACTCTCTTCCGTTGTGTCGACAACACACAAACCGAGTACTATTATAACTGTTTAGGATTATGGCGACGATAATCGCTGGTTGTTTTTTCCAAACGCGCGGTTGAAATCGCTTACAACAACCTCGCCTAACCCCGCCGAACGCATTACCAACCGGCGTATCGATATTTCGTTCCGTCCGTAAAGTCGACATTCGATGCAATTACTGCACGAATAAAGATAATGTTATTTTGTTAATGAATCAACGATAACGCTGTAATGGTTTAATATTATTGTATATTAGTCTCCGAGCTTAACCAGGAATGTATTGGTCTTTTTACGACGATGCTTTTTTTATCTTTGAACTGATATTCTGTGTTCAGATCGTTGAATATTGCACCTACGACGAAAACACGATGGAATAGTGGACGATGATATTGTTTTGTTTGACGAGTTTTTCAAATATTCGTTTGTCTTTCGACTTGATCGCGTTTTGAATAAAGCAAAACGTTATTTCGTGTACACGACCTGTTAATTTACGAAATTGTTTTTTAACAATACTTTTATATCCATGGGTAAACGACTCGATTATTGATGGTTTGAAGAACTGGTGAACTCTCCTCCTATTAACAATAATGTAAAGTATACGCTCTTTAAAATGGCACATGTATGGTTCGCTCGTAAGTGTCATCGAAGCGTTCACACAAAAACCGATACTGTCGACGACTCTCGGTAAATGGCCGCAAACACACGTCATTATTTAAAAATTTATAGTGAACTCATCAAAAATTCATGTCAACTGCGGGTAATTTGTCACACACGCCGGTAACCGTTATCGTTCAAAAGTCATAAACCATAACGCAGTATACAGGTTCGTTCTAAATATACATAAAATCGTGTAAAAATCACAATATTATTTAAATAAAACACCCAAGAAATTGAACGATCGTGCTAATGTAGGGCGATTTTTTTTTTTTTCAAACGCATTTGATCATTCAAAACATAAAAGTAGGTACGTACTTAAATCTCACTCCATTGCATTACAACGTTTTACACTCGCTCTCGCGCAATTATAATACTCATTGTGTGATGATTCCAAAACGAAAGTGTTTGCCTTCGAAACACTTTTACTATTTCCTATGAAACGACCGTCTTATTGATCATGGGCGAAATTTTATTTCTTCAACAATGTTTGTAGATTTGAACACTGTTATTATTGTGCTTACGAATATTATGATTACCTTTCGAACAATTTATTAAGTGAGAAAAAAAGAGAGTAAGCTCTAGGTCAGGCGGGAAGCTTGGCGGAGTTGCTTTCGGGTGGACCAGTGGCTTAGAGTTTTTAATTTAACGTTTACGTTTAATATGTGAGCGGTGAGTTTCTTACGAAAGTTACGATTCTAATTTTTTTAGTTATAAGTTTTATACTTGAGTTTTTTTTTTTTTTAGTTTGTATGACGTTTTAAATCGTTTCATTTCAGTAACGTGTGAAAAACTCTAGGAATTACTGCTATACTTTGAATGCCGTTTGTGTGCTAGATTTAACGAATCCAACTTTGTGCGACGTGTGAAAATTTCAAATCTCTCCTGCGAGAAATGATTGTCGTTTTCAAAACACGTCTACCTAAAAAAATAATCGAAAAAAACATTTTTAACCATACTGTCCTTGAACGCACTAATATAATATATTATATCGATATGATGTGCAATTTTAATTTTTTAAGGTCAAGTCTCGTGCTATCGTCCGGTAACGCGATTTTGCCCTGAACGCACCACACTAAAACAATATTTTGTTTCCTTCGCGTTATTACACCCACGGTCGTACACGGCCGGAAATAAGTTGAAATTATTCTCGATTCGGTCGCGCGCGCGATTTCGACCGTCACACGGACGATATTGAAACACTTCAACCACACACATAATAAAATATATATATTTTGTTTAAATCCTCGACTCGTATTTGTATTTTTCAGTCGTAACACGATTGAATAACGCCGTTTTATCATCTTAAACACTCGGCAGCCGCGTTGGCTGCCGAGTGTTTAAGATGATAAAATAAAAATTTTATGAAATATGGTGCCAAAGGTGTACGTATAATTGCGTTTTTTTTTTTTTAAAAGGTTTACGTATTTGGTTTGAATCACACGAAAAGTGCAGGCATACGTTATATCATAGGTACGTACTTGCGTATAACCAGTAAAAGAATCAAAAGAAAAACTGCAAAAAATGTTTGGTATAACAGTGATAGTATGTGTAATGACGAACAAAAGTGTTTATTTTATGTTTCATATAATATATGTTTTTTTTTTATGAAATTTAAATGTTAACTTGTGTACAACAAGCATGAATTTGATTTTCGAGTATAAATGTGTTCCTTAAACTCGTTTCAAACTCGCACAATTTATTTAGTACAAAAGAAAAAAATGAAGATTATTTGATATAAATGTTACAAAAGAAAACTGGGAAATAAATCGAAAATGCCGGTAAACACATCAAATATATAATGTAACTTAACGAATACTGCAGGTTTGTTACAACAGCAATAATTATCGTTTTATAATAATTGATAAATGTATTGGTGGCTGTCTGCTACAAACATAATTTACTCTATTCTATTATTGAGATTGCATAGTAATTTTCAAACAACAACTATTTTAATGTAGCAAAACCATTCATGATACCTATACAATTGATTCATTGAAAAAAAAAAAAAACGAGTATTAAAAGCTTTTGACATAGGACACGAAAATTCTCGTGCACATTGTGACGAGCTGATGACCCGAGGATATATCAAACGGTACATTAATGAAAGAATTCCAGATGTAGAGTCTATTAGAAAAAAAAAAAAAAAAAAAGCTCCGCTCGAAATCTAAAATTAATAATAACGTTTTCTGGAGTCATGAACTCTTAAATGATATTATTGTAACCGGCTTCACGACATTTGATTGTTTATTTTGTAACTAAATGCAACATTTAAAAATTTTACTTTCCAAAAAAAAAAACTATTGAAATTTTCATAAAAAGTTGGAAATACAATTGGGTCTAAAAAATTTCGAAAATCGTTTGTCAATTAATTTTTTGTTTTTAGTCGTTAAAAGTTGCAAAATTGGCAAAATTTTAAGAAAACATAATTCGAAAAGTTGATACCTGAATCGTAATAACTCTTCAAATACTTATCCAAATGATTTGAAATATGTACGCAATGTGTGTACAAAATTCGCAATTTTTGAGACCAACCAAAAGTTATTACTCCGTGGTAACTAGTTTTTGATATTTTTTGTCGGGTCGTTGTTTTTTTTAATATAGTTTTAAACAAATCATCTCATAATCTCTTTAAACAATAAGTCGCGTAGCTATATAATTTAATATGTTAAGATTATATTGTACAAAGGGTGACAATATCGCGCTCAATAGGTATTAAATTCGTTAAATTTTTTTTCCCTACTTTTCTTTTTTTATTATTAACACCAAAATTAACCACTAAACACTTTGAGTTGGTACGACAATGTGCGTTGATAAATTTGTTTTGATATGATTGAAAGTTAGTTAATTTTTGTACAATCTTTCCTTCGAGGTTTATGGGGTACGAGAAAATTCAATGTTATTGAAATCATCATGCACAATATTATATAATATGATTGCATCCAAGTAGACCATGGTAATAATAAATTAGGTTATCTGTCCTTTTAAACATTTTGAAGGAGAGAATTAATAAAAACTTCCGGAGTCGTCATTTTATATACGATATATAAAAAAAAAATAATAACAAATAACAGCACACATGCTGTTGATTGTATAGGTACAGCGTACACTTTTTGTTTTATAAGTATTGACCTCGTCCAATACATCTACATCAACGGTGACCTGCACCGATCGCCTTCAAATAATAATAAAAAAAAAAAAAAAACGAATATCGTGTACCGTCATGTTCGTGTGTTTTGAATGCGTCGAACGCGTAATTTTAACAAATTTTCATAGGACTTTAAAGAGAAATTTATTATTCTACCCAGCCACTTTTTGATCCTAATAGCCTTAGGTATTTTAGTACGGTCTCGGGACGATTGTCTTTTTCTTTTTGGCACGAAACGTTAATTTACTCGAGAAAGTGATCGCGGGATGGAAAATTTTAAGTCATTCGGAGCAAATTTTTATGTTTTTGAATAGTAACTGCAAAAAAAAATTCAAAAAATATGATCACAGAAACAAAACAAAAAACACTATCGTAAAAACAATAGTAGGAACATTCCTTGGTGCGCACTGAATTTTAGATAAACCTAGTACGCATTTATATTTATGTGCATTATTTCGGTTCATGATGACGCTTAATAACACCATATTTATATGAAATATACTATGCAGTTAACCCATTCAATACTAATATCTGTCCACCTGTCCGTAGGACGCAACCACTAGTGTAGCTGGAATGCAATATAAAAGGTGCAGGACGAAGGTGTACTTACCTCTTTTAATTTAACATCATAAACTGTATGATATTAATTGATCAAATAATTTATTTCAATAAACCAATTGGATAATATCATAAAATCGACGGTACCATACCATCTCCTTGTATGCACTAGCGGCATTATCGATTCACGTCGTCTCGTCTAAATTATAATCCGATCCGTAATAGTTTTTATTTATTTATACGTATTTCGTTTGGGTTTTGTTGAACTCCGATAATATATTAATAATAAATAATAATATTATTATGTGTGTCGGATATACTTGCGGCCAACATTTTGGGCACGGTTTTTGGAAAATCTCTAAAAAATTCGAACTGAGAATTGTTCGCAACCCTCTCGAACATTCCTAAACGCCACGAACACGCCACTGACCCGGATGGCAATTTTACAACTCGAGCACAAAATAACGGAATGTCAGTGTTCGTACGTGTAGGAAAATGTGTTCGAAAAACCGTTTTTACACTTTCACCCGATCGCATAATATAATTATTATTATTTCCTATGACCAGTGTTGTAGGACTGAACGATCCGGCCGAGTCACTGCAGCGGCCGTAAAAACCGCGTGAACGCGTGATATGATAATGAATACGAATTTACCGTATTTTTGCACGAGAGCAGCGAAAACTTTCTATACGAGACGATGAAAGTTAAAATTAGAACGTCAACGCGATCTCGTTCTATCGAACAATGATTTTTTCTACGTTACGCCCGAGTATAAGGAGAAGTAAACGCGACACGATCCGCTTGTTTCACTAACAACTAAGAAAAAAGTTGGGTTTCGTTTTGTAACGAACACTGGTCGAAATTACACCGTCCGTTTAAATTTACAATATTCTACGAGACAGGAGGGGTCTGTTCCCGCAAAGTCAATATCGTATTGTGCCCGTTTAAACGAAACGAGTGGTAATAACTGACTGCCCCGCTCGTGCCAATCAAAATGTTTTCATAAATATCATAAAAAAACGTTTTTGTTACACCTCCTCTTCTGCAGTTACCACTCTGAGCCCGTTGCTGCTGATGTTGCGATGTTGGTCGAAATCAAACGCGCATCGTCTTTGTTGCGAATATCCAATCGATTTGGACGTGTTTAAGAAACTCCATCTGTAACGACGAGTTTCGAGATATTCCACAGAATAAGGTCTGCATAATCCAATTAGGGATTCGCGTGACTAGAGTAGGATTCGAATTTTAAAATCTCGTGTTTCGCGTCTTTTTTTGAGAACTGCAAAACACGATCAGTGACAATTTGAATTTCATCTCCAGAGCAGTATCAAACATCAAACGCGTCGAAATAAGTGACGGTGGGTAGAATTCGGCAAAACGTTGTCCCTCGACGTGCACATGATTCGAACAACTGACGAACGCGATATTCGCATCAACGTACAGGCGCAAACACATTTTAACGAGTTGTTCGCGCCGACGACATTTAAGTTTTCTTTTTAAGTGCTTCGGTTAAACGTATTCCGTTTACTCTAAACAACTGGTCGCGACAGTTCGTCGTCGACCACTTGTCCAGCTTTGAATGCAATAATACGCGTACGCCGTATTCAAATGAGGGCGACGAAGGAGCGAAGAAAATATAATAAGAGAAAAACGCTGCGAGTCATTACGATGTATCCCCCGCCGATTGTTTCGCGCGTCGAATGCACCTCTCAAACGGTCTGTATTTCTTCGTATTTTTTTTAATATAATTTTAAATTTAAAAAACAACGAGAACCGATCGAGCATGCGTCGCGCGTACTCGTTCGAAACACTACGCACATTTTTTTACGAGCCGTTGCAGCCGGATTGTCACGGATCCCTCGGGTACACCAACTGCGGGTAATACGCGTTAGTACAAACGGTTTGTCGAATACGTGAAAAACGTACGATAATTGTTGTGAGCTCTTGTGTATTACAATACAGTGCTTCGGTCTGTGCGGTGTAGTTTTTTGGATTCCGAGTGAAACGAAGAGAATGTATTGGGTTCCGCGTGTTTTGTGCGTATTTTTTTTATTTTACCACGATGACTTCTCCAACGATGCTCCTCCGGTCATCAACGTCAGCGCGGCCTCTGTAACGATAGGTATATGGGCACGGACGGCACTTTCAGGGGTCGTCTGTAAGATTAAACGGTAACGGTCGAAAAACCAAGCAAAAAATGAAAAATCAGTACGTGATGTCCAACTGGAAAAATTCCGTAATCACAATTCTTATATTTAAACGTTTAAAGTTTGAGAATTTTCGAAAGTTTTTAATTTAATACAGAAAAAAGTCTTACCTGCGGGCAATAATTGAGACTTTTCGTCATTTTTTTACTTCGTACGGAGCAGTTTCATCAACCATAACCGTAGTCAGTTTGGGTTCATCTTGTTTAACCTTCACCAGTTTCGTAAGTAATCTCAACCTTCCAGCAGACGTCATGTTTTTTAACTTATAATTTAATGCTAAGTCCGTTCGGATAAGAAAATTAAAAAGAAATTATAAATGTAATAATATCATAATACGAATATTTAATATACCTAACAATAGTTATAAAGAAAAAAAAAGAATAACTTGTTTACAGACAGAACTCCAATTATAACTGATATTATTTCGAGAAAAGTGTCTCAAGTCTAAGAATAAGTTTATAATAGTAATGCAATTATTACATAAATTCCTCTTACTTGTTCAACAGTAGTGACCTATTTATTGAATTGTGTCACCGTTCAAAATAACGATTATTTTATAAAAAGTGTCACATTTCGATTTGTGTCATTTTAGCCGAAAATAAATGATGATGTTGATTTGACGGTCGGAACACAACTAGATTTGTGTCACTTTTCGTGATTACAAACTAGCGATTATGCGATAAGGGAAAAACCACAGCTAACTTGTATCACAAGTCCACGTACGTATTTTTACATCAGAATTCAAACATAACACTAGGGACGGCCTACCACAAAATACTCGAAAAGCGGCCCCAACCGATTTCAGTTTATACAGCCGAAAAAGTTATTCATTTATTTCATAATTACTCGATTCGTACGACATGGTCAAAATAACGAGTACAAAATAATATAATGTACAGTTTTTTTTTTTAGTAAATAAAAAAAAATTGTTTTAACGTTATTTTGTTACCATAGTTTAGTATTTTTACTAAGTTTAAATTACGGTTCTGGACGAGCTCAACGAGTCAATGCTCCACGTTTTCGACTCCATCAACGAGAACAGATATTGAAAAAAAAAAAAACAAAAATAAAGAAACCAATCGTATTTCATTTGATTCGAAAGAGACGGCTGTATAACATCGATGGTGCATGAAAGGCCAAGTAATCCCCATCGCCACCAAAATCGAGGTCTCAGTTGGATATAAAAAAAGACATCGCACTCTCTGCTCAAAACCTCAACCTCAAAATATCTTCTTTTTTTTTTCTCAACAGAAAATTCCGTTTTTGTTCGTAAAACAGTATACATGGCGTCGTGTAAACCTCAGTAGTTGAATGTATGGTCAAGTCAACGAGCATTACCAAGCGCTTTCGTAACACAGTCTGTTTAACGATGATGGTTAACACAAAACATTTCAGCTGGATGACCTTAAATTAAAATGGAGTTTCGGGAGATGAATATTAAAAGACGCATTTTAGGGAAAATTTTAGATTTTTAGCACTTTCGCTACGCGCGTTCGCAATTAAACTTTTTTCGTTTATAACGACAACCCCGATTTTCGTATAATGTCTTCAAAATTTACAAAATTAGATCTAGTCAAACTTTGAATTTACGCGTAGTTTAGCATGCTTTTGGTTTATGTTTTTTTTTTTATATAGGTACTTTAAAGTACGGATGACGTGTAGTTTTTGTCGCCGAAAACGACGGTGTAATCGGAATTCGGACGCGGTTCCGGAGATACGAGAATTTTGCAGTGGCGGCAAAAACGCACTGTTCAAAACGATAGTAAAAATGCGAAAAACCGGTTGGTTTTTTTGTCGGACTTTTTTGAAATCGCAACTCTAATACGTTGTAACGACGTGTTTCGTCGTTTTTTCCGTTGTCGAACCGCTGAGGGGTATGAATAATACGGAATGATGTCACGGAGGAGAGAAGTAAAAGCGAAAAACCGAGTTCTATTTTCACGAAATCCCGTTGATCGGTACAGTAGTTATTTATTTATTGTTGCCTAAGTTTCGAAATCGAAACGTATCGGCCTGGATGTATAGCGTAAAAAACGAGGATATCCGAACCGGGCCACCACCAGCTACATCGTACCTGCCGACACGATTTGTACACGCGTACAGCGAACAAACGTGTAAAATTGTCGGTAATGTGTTAAAATATTATTGTTGTTGTTGTAGTTGTTGTGTTCAACAAACGAAACACATTCGTTCGCTTGTTATCGTCGGCGCGTGGCGCGCGTACTGCGCGCGTTTTACGCACACGGCTCGTATCGTAAACAAACGAACATGAAAAAAAAAAAAAACCGAATGGGCTCGTTGATTATACGTTATATGTACTAAACAGCAATAATAGTATAATATTTATATACACATGTGTGTGTGCGCAATGCTCTGCGTTATTAAAATAATGTGCGACCGGCTCGACGACGACGACGACGACGACAACCTTGACCGCCATTTTGTCCTTGTCAGTGACCCAGTGCTGCGGCGGGGGCCCGCGCGCGTGTCCGCCGTTTCCTACCCCTCGCCCGCACCAGTGCCGCCGCCGACGTCGCGAAAAAAGTTAAATTTAAGAGACCCGGGGGATACGCTCTCCGGGTAAAAAAGCTCGACGTGGTTTATATAATATCCGAAAGTTGTGTCGCCTTCGGAAAAAAAAACGGTTCTGAGCGATACCGGCCGAATTCGACGGTAAAATTCGCAATGAATCGCGGATGAGCGATTTTAACGAAACCTGACGTGTCGTCGACGAAACAAACGTCGGTTCTTGGTAGTATTGTGCGGCTTTCAAAATTACACGGTCGGTTACATAGAGTAACGTACGACCGATGTCGTGTGTTGAGAATTTGTGTCAAAATGCCCAAAGTTAACCCGTTTATGAATGAAAAACCTCAAAATCTCCATTGACAACCCAACAACCCAACCCAACGCCATTTTTCAATACTTTTTTCAATACGCTTTCAGAATGTACGAGGTTGATTTTTTTTGAAATATTTTCATAGGCGATTTCGAAAATTTTCCAACTTTCAACGTATAAATATTTTGATCGTCGAAATTTTTTAGTAGGTAGGTACGTGTATTTACACGTTTGGAACCTTGTATCAAATATTTAATCGACCAAAATTTACAAAAAAAAAAAATGAAAATTTCCAAGGTCTTTACTTGGCTCCGTAATTTGCGAAATTTCTTGGAACTCGTATCAGATCTGTACGTTACCAATATTATGTGAAATTCGAGCAATGGACTTCAAATCATACTCGTAGTTAAAACGCGAATATTTTCACTTTGACTCGGAATATTATGCAGGCTTGTCAACAACAGATCTTTTCTAACCGTTCTATTTATCAATTATTGTCCTTATGATTTTAAATGATTTTTTTATAGTTAGCTTGTTTTTAGCTTTTCAGTTGATACTTTTTTTTTTTTTTTAACAATAATTTTTTTTCAGATCACACCTTTTAGTTCTTATCAATAAAATATTTGTTTAGTTAATACTTCGAAGTTTGAGGAAATTATCTCAAGTTCGATATAGTATAATTGTGTAGCGTTGTGTTGAATTACTGAAGGCACGGATGAAAAATGGATGTACACAACATAAGTTTTTAGTTGATAAAATGTCGAACACTCTGAATTTTTTTTTTTTCAGCCTTTTTAAAAAATGTTTTAAATTTTCCTCTCGTATACCTCCGATTGTATACCTCCTGACATGCGGTCAGGAACAACATTTCGTTTAAACTGCGGCGATCTGTGTGTGTTTAGTACGAAAACGGCTAACCTAACCTAACGGCAGCTGCACGCGGGCGAAAAAGTCGTTTTGAAAATCCTAACGGTAGCTGCAAGGACGATGATAATTTTAAAAAAACACTTTCTTTGTCGTTGTACGTAAACATATATATACGGTATATATGTTTGTATACGTCAAACGTACACCATTCGAGTAACGTTATTCGCGTCTATGTCGTCGTGAAAATAAATTCATAAAAAATATCAAAGCACTTCAACGGACCGATTACGGTTATACATGTATTACTAATACGGAATTTAACTGGCAAAGCTTTTTTTTCCTAAGCTATTACTTTTCTACAGTGATACGGCTATTACTGCGAAAAGAATTTTGGAACGTATAATAGATTGAGTTGAAAACAAAAAATATTGTTTGTGAAAATCACCGCCGCGACGTTTATTTGCGCCCACCTTTTACGTAATCAAATCACACTGTTTGAAAAGAAAAAAAAAAATCAAAAACTCAAATAAAGTTCGACGATTATCTATGTACATTTTTTGGTGCGTACGAAAATCAGCATAGGAAATTAATTCGCGTCGTTCGGAATACATTTTTTGATCTTCAAAAAAAAAAAAATTCGAAAGTTCAAAAAACGCTTCGCTTCGAATAAACCCATTTCCGCTGTGGCGTTGATGCATATATTCGGCAACAACGAATTATCGTTGTTTTTTTATTACCACGGTTATTTATAATCATTGCAGCAAGCAAGTTAAACTGCAATTGATACCGATTTAAATCGAACGCGTTGTCATCGCTCGATGACCACCCACTTGACGAAAGCGCCGTGCACCACGATAATATAACGTCACAGCAGAGCGCGCCATGGGGGTACGATTGCCCCGGATGGGTGTGACGGGTTTTTTGACCCCAAGTCGCCGGATGTGTGAGCGTCGGTTACACGCGCATACGTCTGTGGAACGAATAATAATCGTACGCTTTATCGCAGTGTTGTAATGGACGCCTGCACTTTTGAAAAGCGCGTTACGGAAAAACGGACAGTGTTTAAAGTAGGCACGTACTTGAGAACCAGCAGAAAAAAAAAGAATTTCACGTACAAGCACTGCTGCAGGTACTCCGAGAAATCGTATTTTACCAGTAGTTCCAGTGTTGACGTTTTTCCGATCGAGATTCGTTCGTATAGTAATGTATATAGGTTAATATGATATTGTTACAAACAGTTTGGGTTCGTTTTATAAATCACCAATGCAGCTTGATACGCCGATCAATTGATTACACTTTGCGAACACCCGTCGGATACTTTCCCGTCATACCTACGTTTATTTAAAAAAAAATAATGTCGTGTGTGATATAATATGTGGTGATAGCGTCAACACTGAGCCGTAAGCTGTTCGCGTGTTGAGTTGTCACAGCCTGAGATCCGTTTTATACTTCGGCCTACCTAAACTTAATTGCTAAATGTTGAACACCGTGTAAGCACTCTCTTGTCGTGGTAATAGTACCTGTATACAAACTATAATGGAGAATAATTGTAAGAACTGTACAAAATACGTTCACGTTATTTGTACGACGTGTAACGATGACGAAAATTTAACGTCATGTAGATGTGGTTTTTGGTGATGGTATCGATTAATTGTAAACGATTTAAGACCGTTGTTTTATAAAATTACATCAACAGCTGGTCTTACGCAGTATTCAATGTATGACGATAATATGTTTTCCTTCTCATCGCGTCGCCCAAAAGTATAAAATGATTAAGATGCCACTGTAGGAACCCTGCGCGTGCACTTTGCGTTAAAGAGAAAAATCGCCGTCGGGTGAAAGAGAGGTCCAAAAATCGATGTTGTTCAAGTGGAATATGTATGAAAAACGTATTCTGAAATGCGTTTACTGTAAAATAACGCAACAGTTGTATGTAATTGGGGGGTTCTGGCACCATTTTGGCAGGGAGAAAAAAAAATTCGTCCACAAAACCCTGGGCGAAAAAATTTTTAATCCTCCTGCTTTGTCTGGCACCATATCTTACGTTTTTAACCTAAAATTCTGGGGCACGCATAATTGATTTACCGTTGTTTTAAATTTCAAGTTTAGCCGCTTGTTCGTTTTATAAGATAGCATAGCAAGTTATTTTAAGTTCAGAGAAAACAAATCGTACAAAATCAGAGCATGCAAATCAGTTTAAAATTATTTTTACTCAACAGTCGAATCAGTATGAAATTATTTTTACTCAACAGTCGAATCAGTATGAAATTATTTTTATTCAACAGTCAAAACTATCACACACTTACAATGTTAAAAACAGTGTGAAGTTATTTTGAGTCAACGAATCGTGTTAAAACACTATGAAATGTAGGAGATTGCTAAACTTGAAATTTAAAACCTCGGTAAATCAATTATATTTGCCCCTGAAATTTTAGATCAAAAACGTAAAACGTGCAGGAATAAGCAGGGATATTAAAATTTATTTGTCCAGGGTTTTGTGGTCGAATTTTTTTTCCCCCCTTTAAAAATTGTGCCACAGAACCCCCAAATATAAACGCTAATCGCGATTAAACTGTTTTAAATACCTACTTTTCCAATATATTGTAATAAATAATTAATAAATTGTATTTATGGCTCGTCCCAATTGCACATATATATATATAGTACACGTGCGTAATACACGAAGTGCATGCTATTGTTTGCAGATCGTCGTTTTAAGAACCAGCGTGCTGATTATTTGTAGTGTGATTGCAAATAAACAGACATTTTTCCTAATAAACACACCATAATAGAATGTATTATTGATAACGACATTATAAAACCTATTGTATTTACAATTTCGGCTTGGACAGACGTATTTTCGACCGTATTCTTTCAACTATTATCGAACGATTTGTAGACTAAACAAAATCGTACACGCGAATAATTTTGTAAAAGAAATCGATGTATTCGATATAATATTCAAAAACTTATCTTAAGGGTATTTAAAACACTGTCGCGCTCGTCGTGTATTAGCCCAATTTGTTTACGAAATAAGAGAGCCGAAAGTTTTGGCGTCGGATGCTGCGTAGTGTACATAACTAATTCGCGGAGTGACAACTATACGGTTACAGAAGTCGTACGTTGAATTTATTATAAATTTTAAAAATTTACCGCATCGCGATAATAATTGTTTTAAACCTTTTACCAAAAAAAAAAAAACCCGCAGCCACTTTAATTTTTATAATTTTTCGTTTTATGCTATCGTGATATGCGTGGATGGCGTCCACTGCTGCAATTTTAGAGGTTCGATACACGTTCGACACCCTGTTATAAATTGTATTGTTTTACGTGTGTTTGAAATTAACTAAACATAACGTAACTCGGCCGTTACACACACACACACAGTTACAAATCGATCACGTATCGTATAAGCTCATGACAGTCGTACTGCATTTATAAAAAAAAAAAAAAAAACAGATAACAATAGACCAACACACACCTACGCCATTACAATACAAATGAAATAAAACATAAAACCAAACTAAACAACGCCATCGAAAACCCGTACTTAGACACGTGCGTTTTCAATAATGTAACGTTTAACGAGACATCGACGTAATACCATCAAAACTAAAAATAATATGATATAACTGTTTACTTTTTAGATTTCAACAACTGCAGCAGCTTACGAACGACACGAAATAATGTAGCGTAGTTATTGCGCCCCGCTCGTCACGACCCGATGCAACAATATCATCAAATATTATAAAACAACTGCGACGAAATTCGGACGTGAAATATTGTGTTACAGCTGAGGAGTGTGGAGACAGGTGTTTTGACATTTCAGAAACGTGAAGGAAAAAAACCCGCCGAAAACACAACAAGTTCGATGGTTATACATATATATACTACATGCGCGTTGTACGAAATCGAATTCTGTAGGAAAATTTGTCATAACATACAATTACTAAAAAAAAACTATAAAATATTTAAAAATTATTCGTAAAAACCGTTTCTATCAAAATATTTTAATATCGTTGACGCGTAAAATTTTGGGACGCGTTATTACAAAAACATACAGAGATGAATGAATGCGAAACGAAAAATCGTTTTGATCGGTCGTGCGCATGAACGAATCGTGTCGAACACGTAGTAAATATTATGTAAAAATGTACGATGAAGCATAATTATTAATGGTGTTTAGTTGCGAAATAGTTGTGAATCATTATTATAGTGTTTAAATAAAAAAATGTTCACTTAAAATTGTATTGAATTTTTATTGAACGTTGAAAGAACCTCAAGGTTCGCCCGTGATTTGTACACTAAGAGAAGAACGTTACAGAGAGTAGTTTGTTTGTTTACTGATTTATTTGTAAGTAAGTATAGAAAAAAAAAAAGCTGTTACACCTTAATTAATTGCTGTTCCGTTTAACAATACCGACAAATAATTACATCACATGAGTTCACGTGCAAGTGTAATAATATATAGGTACCAGCACCGCTATATTGAATAATTCAATAAAAAAACAACACGATGAATGTTTGTGTGTACGGAACTGTACGAGTGGTTTATAAGACGTGAAAATATTACGTCGAACTCAGTGCTGGGGAAAGGGGAGTACACGTGAGGAAACTCAATTTTTAAACTAACTTTTTTTCTAACTAGCTATAACTTCTCTTTTATTAAATTTTCAAAAAAAAAAAAACGCATGATTAAATGTCGTGAAAATGTTTGTATTTTTATATAATATTACGACATTTTTAAAATACCCGACTCTGAATATTATCGAAAAATCGTTTGTTTTTTTTATTTTTTGCACGTCATCGGGTTGGGTGAAACTACGGAAACTAAAAAAAACTTATATAACCATTTTAAAACAACTATACTAAAATATGTTTAAACAACAAAAAAACTGTACCACGTCTAGGGCCAAAAACCTAAGTATATTTTTTTTTTGTACTTTTCGTTACGAGTCTTTTTTTATGCACTTGCTTTTCTGATGAAAATATGATTATAGTATTGAAATTTGTCGAGAATGG